>VWZK01017972.1:439440-507550 GCA_013396935.1 Baryphthengus martii
GGCTGCTGGGGCTGGGTAGGGGCTGGGGGGATGTTGGGGCCGCAGCCGCGGCCCATGCTGTTTTTCCCTCTGCTACTCCTGTGAGAGAAAGGGAGCCCCCATCACTGAGAGCAGCAGAGACAGGGCCCCCTCCCCCAGAAAGCTCAAGGCCTGCTGAGGAGGAAGAGGAGGAGGGTTTTGCTCCCACAGGAGAGCTGATGGAGGTGCCATGCCCTCCTTTCACTCTTTCAGCATCTTTCCCTGAGAATAGGACATAAAGTTGACAATAACTTCTGGGGATGGAGGAGGAGGGAGGCAGAGGCCCATGGCATTCCCAGAGACTGGCCCTGAGCCCAGGCCTGGTGCCAGCTGGGTCCAAGGTGACATGGTGGTGGCATCTGAGGTACTGGCACTGAGTGAACCACAATGGATCCATGAATGAACCATCATGGGCCTGTGGCAGGAGTCAGGTGAGGAGCATGCTGGTAGTGGCACCTCAGGGACACTGGCAGATTCAAGGGCATTGGTCAGGGACCCAGCAGCTGCCACAGACCTGGCAGAGCAAAGCAGCTGCCAGGCCCCAGTTGTTCACCCTAGTGACCTCCAACTGCCACACAGCCCCATCACATCATTTCTAGGTGGACCAGGATATTTTTGTATTATGTCCTACCTTGTTTTTCCCAGACTGAGGCTCACACAGCCCATTTGTTGGTGTGTGAGCCAGCACAGGCAGAACACAGAAACAATAACATATCCATGGCTGAAAGGCAAATAAATAGATCAAATCATATAGATAACAAAATCACTCTCACAGCAGGGCAGGAATCTCACACACATTCCATGGGATGCTGCAAAGTCTGCCACAGGCCTGTCATGTCTTAGCATAGATGCTTTACTTGTCAACCATGCAAGATGACACAACACTTAGTATAGTAGGTGTGGTTTTTGACACTAGCTGAGCTGGTACACAATTCTCCTTCTTCACCACTCTATTATTCCCCTACCTCCTGTCAGGATCCCTCCTTTTTCACTTTCATCACTGGAAGGCAAGTAGGTTCCTGCTTCTGCCTTTGGATACACATCACTTCCAGAAAACCAGTGTTTAAAGAGACTTCTATAGAATCACTTCCTTTTTGCCCCTTTAGCGCAGAAGAGAATTGGGATGCAGCAAGTTTTGCCCCTCTGAGCAACCCACTGCTTGTTCCTCATCTTGCAGAGGACAGGGAAGGGCTGGTTTGAGCCCCTCTTCCCCTTGTAAAGAAACCTGGGAGCTCAACACATCCCCACCAGCATTACCAAGGCTCCTGATCACATAGGACCAGCCATCACAGGGTGGGAGTAGGGGTAAGTGTTGGAATCAGAAAGCACAGAGACATTTGAAAGCAGAAAACACATGCCATCGAAACTCATCACTGTTGATAAGCACCTAGTGTTTAAAGCAAACACTGAGACGGAAATTCCGTGGTCTGTGTTATGCTAACACTGAAATGTGGAGTAACTTAGAGCTCCCATTGTCCGGCTTATCTCAGCAGCTGACTGTGCCCAGCAGATGAGTATGTGACAATGGCTGTTCCCAGCAGAAGCCATCAAGGCTGGAAAGCTCCACAGGAGGTGTTCTGTGCATCTGATAACCGCACTTAAGGGTCCTGCCTACAGTCACATCGACACACCTTAAAACTTCACACATTAATGGGGAACTGAAGTATAAATATGGGTCCTATTTGGGACCTGGTTAGGAGACGAGAATCCAACACCAGACCTTAGGGACAGACTGACGGGTTTGTCCTCCTCGCCCTCCCAAAAGGGACGCCTTTTGGTAAGATTTGTGCCTCACCTATGCTGTGTGTGTCTGTCTGTATGCTTGTTCATTTTACCCCGGGAAATTACTTGTATTTTGGGCTATATAATTATTTCTGCAGCTTAGTATGTATATCACCGGCAATCTGAAAGAATCTGTGTATGTTGCAAGTGTAAATAAACCATGTTACTCATGAACCCGACCAGTATAGACTGTTTGTGTATCTGGTATCAGACCTCTAATCACAGGAAAACTGTGCTATTCACGTATCCAACTGCTCCCTCTCAGGGAACCAGACCTACAGCATACAAGCTGTTTGTGAATCTGGTGTTGGACCTACAGACACAGTGACTACGCTATTCATGAGTCTTGACTACTGACCGGTTCTAAGTGTGGTCTGGAGTTGGACCTATAGCAACACATCTTAATTGATATACCTCTTAAGAGATCTGTCCAGCCACCCCTAGCCCCTCTAATCTCTGAGGACCAGCTAGATCACAAGGGGACTCTTCTCTTACTAAATTCTTCCCCCCTCCCACACACACTTCACACAACAATAAGTACCCCAAGAGTAAGATGGGTCAGCCCTAGAGTTTTGGAAGACCATGAGGCTCGATAATCCAAAAAAGGGATGCATTTCCTTGAACTTTTGACTCCCTAGCACTATTGAGTAGTTAAGAGCTGGAGAAGACCAAGCTCATCTTATTGATGCCAATTAGACCAGCAGCACCCAGCTAGTGGCTGAGAGCCCAGGACACAGCTGCCCTCCAGGGAAGGAGGCCTCAACATCAGCCCTAGAGCAGAAGTAGAGACCATTCACAGTTGGATTTACAGGCTAGAAACAGTTTAATAAAGTTCAACATACAAAGTTATTCCTTCTCTGGAAGCATTTGACAGCTGCAGACCAATAAGCATCTTCTGGAACAGCTCTCTCCCCAACAACCTGTTTGGGCTCCCCTCTATCTTCTCAGGCAGAGTCATTTTGCTAGTGCCTGCAAGCATCCTCAGGGCCCTGTGGATAAGAGAAGTCACTGTATCCACCTCCCAAGGGGCCTCCAACTTCTGACATTGCCCAGGGCCATCATCAGGTACAGTAGGGATCTGTGAGCTGCAGAAACACCAGCTGTGCTTCAGAGCTCCAGGTCTGAGGCACAGAAAGCCATTCCAAGGGCTGTGAAGGCCACTTGCCTGTTCAGAGGATGTCCAGAACCCTTGGTTATCCATTTCCAGGGTCTGGGTCCCTGCTTCAGGGTCTCTCCTGTCCCAGAGGACAAGCCTGTCCCACCAGCCAAGCCTCTTGATCCTCAGACACTAGGGAGGAAAACATGAAGGCTGCAGCCAAGCCTGGCCCCACACTGGTCCCCTTGTACAAGGACCAGGGCTGCTTCACCACCACCCCAACAGACAGACATCACCCTTACCACCACCAAGATGATGGGAGCAGTAATGATGCAGAGGCTGCACACAACTACGATGGCCACACCGTACTCAGGAAAGCCTGGTTCAGACTGCGGTGGCTCCAGGGCGACCTCTAGAGCAGAGCACAGCAGATAGAACAGCCTGCAGGTCACAGGGACTATATCCCAGGAGGTGGCAGCCACCCCCTCCACCTGCTCTCCACCACATCTGTGGGGTGCCACTGGCATCCATTTGACAGCCTCCATACCCTTTCCCCTTCTGTCCCAGATAAACCATTGCAAGCTGGGCGTATCACCAGCCAAGACATCCCACCCTCCTTTAGCATGAGGCATCTGGGTCTAGTTGGCCATGGCCTCTGCTCACACCACAGGTAAGAAGTCACCCACTGGCAAAGCCTGTATACTCAGACCCCCCCCCCCCAAGGGAAGCTTACCTCCCACAGCAAGAGAGTAGGGGTCCACCTGGAAGTCTGAACCAGCCAAAGCCTTGTTTGGCCCTACTGAGAGCACAAGTGCCTCCAAAACCTCCAGGCTGGTTGGAGCAGGGTGCTGGAAGACCACATCCCCATAGCAGATCAAGGAGCCAGGCCTGTGGACAGGGTTGAAACACAGTCCAGCAGCTGCCAGGCTCACCATGATCCTGCAGCCACATACTGGGCTGTGGCCATGAAAGGGACATCCCTGGGGGGTCCACCAAGTCACATGCTACAAGCCCTTCTGTGGCTGAAACAATACTTTTGACAGTCCTGACCTGTTGGTTGATGTCTACAGGAAGACCTCCCTGGCTCTCAACACCCCTGTCCCATCAGACTCTCCTCCTACTTACAGGAATCCTCTTATCATCACTTGCAGGAAGCTCCTGTGATCCCTCAGGGCTCTCGCCACCTGGAAGAGAGATTTTGCTCAGCTCCTCACCGACCTTTGGGGTGTTTCACCCAGCCTGACCACCACTTCCATAGCTATGAAGGAGCTGGAACAGCCACTACACCAGCAACACAGCACAGCTGCAGTCCTGCAGCATCTCCAGGTCCCTGCATGCATAGTGGTGGCCTGAACCACTGAAGCACCATCAGCAGAGAGAAAACATCCTGCCACTAAATGCTCAGCGCCCTCCCTGGAATTTAGGGTCTGGTTTGGACAATCCCCAAGTAGACCCTTTTCCTCCAGTGGTTCTCAGCACCCTGGGAGGACACTGACCCCCTTGCACCAGCCATGCCTACCACATCACCAAGATGTCTGGTGAGCTCCTGGTGCTCTACAGCAAATGAATTCAGAAGGTCCTCATTGAAGCGTCTATTGGTGATGAGGAAGGAGATTGGATAAATCTGCAGGTCAAGCCTGGCTCCTGAAGAGGCAAGACATGAGTGCTAGTTGAGCAGAGCTGGCAGTGAGCCCTCCCACACAGAGGGACTGTCCTTACCCTCCACCGAGAGGGAGGTCAGGTCCACAGAGCAGTTTGCTAGAGTTGTCAAGGCTTGTACAACCTCTGCAACATCAGCATGGACAATCGTGTTGAGGTAGATGTCTCCAGTGATCTCCAGCTCTCCACTGAGGTTTCTAAGGAGAGAGAAGGGATCTAAGCAAGGCAGGAGAGCTGGGACCAGGCTCACCAAGCACATCCTTGCTGGTCTTTTTTCAAGAGTTCGTGACTACTCAAGCCCAGGGAAGGTGCTCAGTGTGTCACCAGCTGTGCATCACCCTCCCAGGATTCCTAGTTGAGCACAGCTCATCTTCTCATAGAATCATGGGATTATTTCAGTTGGAAGAGACCTTGAAGCTCAAGTCCAACCTCTTCATCTCTGCAGCATGGCTAAGGGGTAGTGGAGGTAATTTAATCAAGAACTTTGGAGAGAATAGCTGTAACCTGTACCTGAGCTGGACAATAGTGAAGTTCTTCACAGTGTAAAGGGTACTGAGAGACCAAGTCACCTAGAGGAAGAGGAGACGAGTGCTCACACCCTGCCCACATTATCCCACCAGGCAGTCAGTGCTGCAGCCAGCCTGGGCCCATTTTCCCAGCATCACCCTTGATAAGAGCCACCAAGTCTTGCCATACCTTGCTGATTAGCCTCTCCAGGGAATCTGTCCTGTCCCTATCAATCTGGAAGACAGTGAGAGAGATGGACAGCTTCTCTGGGTCCAGGTTCTCCAAGCTGAAGCCTAGAAGAGTTCAGAGGACAGTTAAGCTAATACCTGTTCCTCCACCTTCCTTGGGAAATCAGTCAGCCTTGAGCTCATCCTGTCACATATTGAAAGCAGAAGCTAGCAGGGCAGCTGAGTGAAGATGGCTATCTGTTGTGGTGGGAAGAGCTTAGGATGTACCACCTCCCAGGACAGAAGCAACAGGTCAAGGAGGGAAAGCCAGAGTCAAGCAGAAACACTGGGCTACACAGGTCCAACTGCTGCAGATGAAGTCTCCAGCATCCTTAACATTACAGAGTTTTACATGGAGGTGGGATGTTAAGTGAAGGTGATGCCTGAAGTCCAAACCGGGCAAGTTTTGGCTTCAATGGAGATACAGGGAGGACACTTGACAGCAGCAGCTCTGCTGTGGAAAGGTACTTGACAGCTTACCACTGGACTGGACAGATTGTGGCTCCAGTTGCCAGCTGAAAATGCTCCTTCCCCTGCTCGCCTTGGTGACAACAGTCCGGATGAGGTGGGAGTTGGTGGGAGCAGGAGCATCCCCTCGGAACAGAGCCACCCCTCGTGTGACCACTGAGCCATTCCTGGGAGGGAGATGAAAGCATGAGCAGCCCACATAAGCCCCATCACTCCCACATTAACATCCCATCCAAAGTCTCAGGTGACTATGTGGAGCTTTAGACACTTTCAACCAGTGATCTCTTGAGATGATGACCCTGGAGAAGGAACATAGCCCCTCAATATCTGCCTGGAGCATTTAGCTAGACAAACAAACTCTTCCCACCAAGCCAAACCCACCCTTCACAAACTCTTCCCACCAAGCCAAACCCACCCTTCTCCATTTGTTTCCCCAGAACAGAGCTACAGACTCACATAAACTCAAGGACATTAGCCTGCAGGAAGGTCTCATAGGTGGACAGCATTTGGTTTAGCTGGAAGAAAGCAGCACCTGTTAATTGAGAAGCTTCTACAAACTCCCACATGCAAAGGGGCCATTTACCAGGAGGTGGACAAGAAACAGAGGGAAGCCATCTCCATTTGCCCAGAGTAGGACATGCTGATACTCCAGGGCATACTAGACCTCTGGAGATGGTCGTGGCTAAGATGGCACACCCAGGGCTCCCATCAGCCTAGAAACAGCACCCAGGAGGTAATATCCCAGCACCAGCAGCGTGCAATGGCCCTGTTAGCTGCCAATTTGAGGGGACCCCAGTCCCATCTCAAATCAAGCACCCCAGTTGAGCTCTGGTGGAGCAGCACCAGGGATTTACTTGTCTCCACCATGCCTAGGTGGGCAATAGACCAAGTCAGGGCTGATGGAGCCTGCAGTCTCCTCACCCCTGCAGTAGCTTCCCAGCTGTACCCAGAAGTACCAACATCCCCACCAACCGGCTCCCACACTCACCATCAGCCTCACTTCTTCCTCCAGCTGCCTGTAACTCTCTGAAGCCCTGTTGCTCAGAGCCTCAGTGTAAGCAATGCCCACCAGCCGGAACTGCAAGGGCAGCACATGCACAGGAGGGGCAGGAGAGGGGAGCCCAGGGGAGAGGGATGCAGGGGGCTTCACCTCTGGGAAGCCAGGTTTGCCCATCGTCATCAGCTCAAGGAGATGCTCTCCTGCTGTGGAGGTGACAGAGAGACTGGACATGGACTGAGCTTCAGGGGTCACTGCTGCCGGTGCAGCCAGAGTCTGGGAGGTGGCAGAGAGACTGGACATGGACTGAGCTTCAGGGGTCACTGCTGCAGGTGCAGCCAGAGTCTGGGAGGTGGCTGCACACACAGCTCCAGCGGAAGGCAGAAGGTTGGATGAAGATGGCATGTTTGTGGTGCCAGTATAGTGCAAAGCCTCAGAACAACACTCCGGAGAAGGGTTCTTGGAGCTGGGAGAAGACACAGAGCTTGGGCTGGCATGGGTGGGCCCTGGAGGTCCTGCTGGAGCAGTACTGCATCCTACCGACATCATCTGGGGCTCGCTGTGCCCAGCTTCTTTTGCCTGTCCAGGCAGCACACTCATATATGGCACCTTCATGGCCTGGAATTGTCCTGCAGTGGTTCCATCCTCAGATGCTGTCATGTGGAAGGGGTCTGGATGCAGAGCTGGCCTCTGGGCAGGTGACCCCGGAGGGAAGCCATAAGTCACACCTGCAGCTCTTGGAGAGGGGGAAGCCACCATAGCAGCTCCATCTTTGCAGCAGGCTTTGGTCACTCCAGGCTCTGGGTTGGTATCAGGGCCTGCCAGGCTCACCCCAGTCACACTGGGACTTGCAACACTGAGGGCCCTGGTTTGAGCAGGGAAAGGGTGATCTTTGGTGGATGCCAGTAGAGTCCGCTGGGCAGGAGGAAGTGACAGGTCACTTAGTATCCCCAAGGTGACAGCAGATGCCCCAGCCTCTGCAGTAGGAAGGGAAGGAGCCAGCACTTGTGGGTGGTTGACATCATGAGACAACGCAGCACTGTGAAGAGATGCCAAGACAGAAGTCAGAAGTCCAGACCTATTCCCTGGAACCTTGGCCAAGAAGGTGTCCACCAGCAGAGTAGCTTTGCCATGCAGGAAGGTGCCAGAAGGCCGTGTGTCCCAGGGCATCACAGGTGTGACAGTTGATGGTACCCACACAGTACCAGGATGCATTTCAGTCAAGCTGGCTGTCCTTTCTGTTGGCAGAGCTGAGGGTACCTCTGGAAGAGGCATCAGGTGAGGAGCATCAATGTGGTCCTCACCCATACCAAGGTCAGGCAGGCCACAGCTTAGTGTCACCTCTTCCTTCTTCCCACTGCAGCTCCTGCTTGTGGCTCCAGCACCTGGAGCTCCATGCTGGACATTAGAGGAGTCACTGGCTGTGGGTTGATCAGATGCTGGCACACTGCCAGGAGCCTGAGCTGCTGTCACAACTCTGGCCCCAAAAGGCAAATCGCTGGCTGTGATCACAGCAGGTTTTGAGCTTGCCAAGCTGTGATCTGTTCCGCAGGGCACGATCTGATGGTCAGGAGCTGCTCCAAAGGCCAGTGTGTGGTCACCTCTGCGCTGGGCTGCTGTGGTGGGGCTCTGGGAGGGACTCCCCACCAGTGTCCCTGCACGTATTCGGGCATCAGATGGGCTGTCAGTCCCCAGGCTCTGGGGTTCTGGGCCTACTGTCTGCCCAGGGCCATGAGCCGAGGTCACCGCAGGCACCTGCGCTGCATCATGCGAGCCCAGTCCTGTGTCATGGAGGCTTCCCAGAGCAAGGGGATGTTGGGAGCCAGGACTGGAGCCACTCACAGCCTGGAGGAGCTGAGGTGAGGTAGCAGGCACTCCTGTGCCAAGCCACTGTGTCACAGTCACTGCTGTGCCTAACCTGAGCCTTGCCCTGTGCCTGGGACCAGGCTGCCAGCGTGGTGAGGTCCAAGTTGAGGGAGAGGCAGCAGCGCTGGTCAGAGTACCCAGGCTCCATCCCTCAGCATCTGTGCCATGGGTCACATCTTCAGCCACTGAGAAGCTGCCTGGAGTGACTACAGAGCCCATCAGCACCCTCCCACACGGCTGCACTGCTGGCTCCTTGGACAGGTCCTCATGTGCGGTCACCAGATCATCACCCGTCCCTTGCAGTGAGGCTGGTGAGCCTGGCCAGGTATGGGAAGGAGGCAAGTGGGCCTGAGGCAGAGCAGCCAGAGTCCCCAGGCTGTATGAGAAAGCAGCAACAGACAGGCAAATGGCCAGCACCACAAAGGTTTTGCACCACAGCCCGCTGGCAGTGGTGGCCACACGGGCAGCAGGACCTAGGGCTGTGTCCACAGCCTCTTCCCTCTCACCACTGAGCATCATTTTTGGCTGTAGGACAGTGATGTCTGTGGGGTTCGGTGGTCCTACCCCTTGGCTCTGCTTGGAAGAGGCCATGGGGAAAACCCAACTGCAGAGAGATACAGCAGAAGTTTTAGGCTGGGGCTCTGCAAGCACACCCTGTCCCAACCCAGCCTAGCAACAGTGGCTAGTCTATCCCCAGAGCAACCCATCCACCAGAATCAGGCCCAGGAAGTCCCTTGTCAAAACATCTCCCTAGTCTCCTAGTAGCACTAAGCAACTTCCACAGCTCACAAAATTTTGGGCTGAGCCTCAGCAACTTCCAAGAGCCAGAGAAGCTCCCAGTGCAGAGCAGGGCTGTTACCAGTCTTGGGCTCAACCACTACCTCATGCCCTCTCCAAAACAGCCACCTTGTCCCCAGCTTGCCTCACCAGAGGCAGCAAGACTCACCAACCCATCAGCACCTCTTACCTAGCAGCACCCAAGGAGAAGAGAGCACCCAGCCCCTAGGCCAGCCCTGTGCTTTTATCTCATTTCCCATGGAGGGGGGTGGGGTGGTTGCTCCATTCCAGCTGCTCCCAGTTAACATTCCAAATTAATAGCACCCCCCCAGCTGAAGCTCTTTCTTGACTGAAGTGGTCCGAGTTTCCCTCTGCTCCTCATTAAGCCTTTGGCAGGGTGTCCCAGGATCCCTCCCCAAATCAGCGTGGGATGAAGTGCCTCAGTGGCAGACGGAGGAGTGCTGGAGGGTGGGTGCCATCCCTGCTGCACGGCACAGACCCCCTGCCCAGTTTGAGATACACAGACACGTCCATCAGCACCTCACTCCAGGGCTGTCATTTGAGGGGGTCAGACTGTACCCTTCATGGGTGCTGGGATGCGCTCCGTTACCGATGGGTGACCTCCCCGGGGCTCCCTGCATCCCTGGGCACCCACAGTGGGTCAGACACTGGATGCAGCCTCCTGGTGACAGGATGGAGGGGCTGGGCACATCACTACTGCCTTGCTGCAGTGACGAGCAGACGAGGGCTGTGGATGGGGGACCCAATCCTGTGGTGTGGTCTGCCCAGCTGGCTGGGTGATGCTGGCTGCTGATTTGGGACCCCCCTGTCCCCAGAAAGGTCCCATCATGCCCACGCTGGCAAGCAGAGATCAAAGCACAGCGTGTTTGGAAACGAGCCAAACCCTTTTAATCAGGCAAGGCATCTCTTAAAATTCTTATTCTTACAAAATATTAAATAAAGTGAAGGAACTGTCTTCCCTGGAACCTTATATATATATAAAAATTACAACATTGTTAACAAACACTGCTTTCCAAATCTCTTTACAATCCTCTTCACCGATGTGGTATGGCAAGGGAGAGTGAGGACAACAGCGTCGTTCCCCTGTCCCCACCATGGCCAGTACATCCCAGTGGAAAACCAGAAAGGCACCCACAGAAAACACAGCAGTGGCAGTCGTCGTCTCCCCGGGCCAGCAAACACACCTTTCGGCTAAAAAAAGTCTGTAGTATGGCATTTTTTCTTTGTTTTTCCTCTGTTTTCTTAGTTTAAAATAAATATTTCCTGTAGTGAAATAAAAAATTTTAACAATCCTCCTTTTGTTCCTCTACTCCCTGTGTCAGCTGGAAAGCATCGGAGTGTTGAGTTTGTAAGGCCTCTGCTACACACCACTGCTGTGGACTAGGTGGGGGGTTCTGTCCATCCATCTGTCCATCCTCAGCTGCTGGGATCCCTCCTGGGATGCCCATCGACCCTTCGGTGCCTGTGGGATGGAAAGGATCTCTCCTTCTAAGGTCTCACAGCATTGCTCCCCTCTCCCTCGTGCCCCTCTGGAGTCACCACCTTTCCGTCAGGGTCGTCTCTAAATGCCCACTTCCTTTTGGGACAGTGGTGATCTGGGTTGGAAAGTGGTTTGGTTTTCTTTAGGAGCCTTGAAACCTTTCCTGTAGCCTTTTTCAGCTGTGATTGGGACTGAAGTTCTCAGCCCAAACAGTGTTGCTCCAGCTGCCTTGGTGCAGCGCAGTAAACAGGTGAAGCCATGAGTTTAAATAAAAAAACAAGTATAAATTACTGCATATTTTTTTTAAAAAAAACTCACCACATAACCTGAAGGCAGCAGCTCCTTATAAAGGTAGATCCATAACATTTTTGAAATGTCTTCATGTAAAACAACAATAAAAAAAATCAGTCCTCTAACTAGAGAAGTTGTGATTCCCTTGACCCTTAATGATGTGTGAAATCTCCGTGGCACTTGAAAAATTAAAACCCAGGAGAAAGGAACTTTCACTGGGACCAGTGTGTATAAAGCAGGAAAGCAGAGTGAGAGGAGAGAGGAAGGGCATTGCTAAATCATCCCTGCAGCAGCCAGCCCTTCTCCAAGGCTGGGGACAATGGTGTGGACATTTCCATGCTCCTCTTGGGGGCACAGACACTGCTCCAGCCCTCCTGCTCCACTGGAACTCCGGCTGTTCCTTCCCAGTTCACTGGCCGGTCGTGGATGGAGGCAGGAAATGCACTAAAAGCCGATGTGTTAAAGAAATGCAGCTCCAGAGAGACTCAAGCCCATCCCTGAGGGCCAGGGTATCACACCAGCTGTCCCTGCTCATGGCCCTGGAGCGTGTTCTCCACCCCGAGCCTCATCCTCGAAGGGTCCCTGCGGTGCCGGTGGTCTCTGGGCACCACCATCCTGGGAGAACGGGTCCCGTACTTGGCACGGTGAGCATCTCCCCGCAGATTTGCCAGTGATTGCTGCTTCATCTCGGCATCCATGTCACCGCTGGGAGGGGACCCCGCTCTGGGGACAAGGGGAGCCTTCCCTTCATGCATGGCTCAGCTTGACCTGTTCTTTAGGGCCTCCTTTTACCTCGTGCTGTCTGTGACTATCACTTTGCCATCAGCTTTCAGTGCCTCCATGTCAGGGCTACCTGGGAGAGAAGAGAGTGATTACGGATGTCAGGGTCTTCATCTCCCCATTCCAAATAATCTCCACCCCAGCCAGAAATCCAGCCCAGCCCAGGCAGTGGAGACACTCATGTGCTCCTTCCCAACCGGCCCAAGCTCCCCATCATCATGGCAAACACACTCAATACATCAACACCTTGACAAACCGCCTATGAATCCCGTAAATCCATATAAACACACCCACAAGAATTTACCTACTTGGAGGGGTGCTGGCCAGCCTGAGAGCTTGAACCTGTAAGAAATGAAGTTGTTGGCAATGTCCCAGCTCCACCAACCCCACCATAGCTCGAGTTCTCTCCCTTCACAACCCATGGAGTAAGCTAAATATTCTAAATATTCTGCTCTGCAGAACCCTCGGTAGGAAAAGGATGCTGAGGGACCACTCAAGTGAGGGATGCTCCCACCAAACAGCAGCAACTGGGACGCAGCTGCAGCTGGAGCTTCCCTGGAAGAGACCCAGGGACCCACTAGTGTCACCAGCCCTCCACGGGAGATGCTGGGCTACCTACTGAGCTGCTGCTTGATGGAGTTGTGCCAGTGGAGGTTCAGCAGGTCTGGGTAGATGTCGGGGAGTTGCTTGAGTGCCAGCAGCTTCAGCATGCGCGAGGTGCAGCTCTTCAGTTCCAGGTCCCTCAAGTGTTTCTCCTCTGAGAGCGTGGTGGGACGCAGCTCCACCTTGTGCTCCTGCAGCACTTGGTCAACAGAGGCCCCAGGGAGCTTGGGGAAGAGCTTCTCCTTCACCACGTGGATGGGGATGAAGACAGCCCCTGCCCGGACTACATGGGGGAAAGGACACTTGCGAGCAAACATGAAGGTCTCCAGCTGAGAAAGCAGGTTGGAGAGGAGAGTGGCCACGTCCTGGAAAGCCAGCCAGATCTCCTTGCCTTTGGTGGGCTTCTGAGGTTCAGGGATCCTGGAGCCATTCTTGGGCTTGGGGGGAGATTTAGGCATCTCTCCAAGCTCCTCCGATGGCTCCACCTTCTTCAACCACTCCTGCAGGAGCTCTGGAGAGGACCTGGACACCGAGCAGGAGATAACGTCACAGAGCCAGGCATGCAGGGTGGCAAAATAGTGGCCAGCAGAGGCCTGTGATCCAGGGCCCTCGCACTGCCCGGGCAGCATGATGCCCTCCTCTCCCAGTGCGCGCGCGGCTTCAGGCAGCGGGGGCTGTGGCGGGTCCAGGAGAGCCCCTTGCAGAGTGGAGAGGTCGGGCGGGGGCGCCAGGGGACTGCTAGCCGGCAGGGGGATGGGGGTGGTTTGCGGTGGTGGGGTGGGGATGCTGCTGGAGGGTGCTGGTGACAGTGGGCTGGGCTGGGAGGTGCAGGGGCTGCCGGGTTTCCGAGGAGGTGCAATGCTGGCCGGGAAGGAGCGCAAGATCTTGAATTTTTTGAACATGAAGGTGGCCGAGCTCTGGAAGTTGCTCTTGTCCCCAGAGCCCACCTCAAGCAGCAAGGGCAGCACCTGGGCCTTAGCACCCTCTCCCACCCCCACCTTCCCCCCTGAATCCTCTTTCTCCTCCTCTGCGTTCCCCCCATCCGGCATCCCCTCCGCACGGCTGATGGGTCTCAGGGTGTCCCTGGCTTTCACCAGTCTCTTCAAGCTGAGGTCCAGCACCATGTCCTCAGGGACCAACTCCCTGCTCCCCATCCCACCAGAGCTGCCCTCCTGACACCCTGGGTCTCGGGGCACAAGCTTTGGCTTTTCAGGGACCCTTCTGTAACAGTTTTCCCCTTGTCTCTGGACAGCACCACTGCCCATCTTCAGCTCCCGTCCAGATGCCGTCATAATGGGCAGAAGGCTGGACCTCACCAAGACGTCTCTCAGGGCAGTGGGCTCCCGGTTGCCCCCTGTGTTTTGGGGTGGGGTGTCCCCCTCCAGATGCTCCCTGCAGAAAGTGACCTGGGCTGAGTCCTCGGTCCCCTCCAGGTATTGTCGATAAGGTGCCAGGCTGAAGACGTTGTTAATCACTGGCATGGGAGGGGAGGACGGAGAAACCTCGCCATCCTTTAGGTCTTTCAGCCCCTCTGGGGAGGAGGTGGATGGAGAGTGGGGAATGAGCTCCTTGGCTGCTTCCTTGATCTTGGAGGTATCACCCTTCCCTATGAGAACAGGAGCTGGAGGTCCCCCGCAGGTCTCCTGGGGGGCTGGGCTGGTGCTTCTTCTCCTTGAGTAAGGGTGCTCCTGCTCCCCCTGGCTGTGCTTCACCCACCTCCCTTCTCCTTTGGGAAACATCTCTGCAAGTCCATTGGAGCCCTCGGGCACTTTCTCTGGGGTGCAGACAGGTTGGAAAGCACTGTTGTGCCTCATCGCTCCTCGCTGCCGAGGACTTTCTGCCTGCTGCCACCCATAGCCTGGCTCCGTGCCAGTGAACGAGGTGCGGAACGCGGCCACGTCGCCGGGGCTGAAGGCAAAGCTGGGGCTTGGCAAGTAGCCGGCTTGCTGCGGTGGCTCAGAATCCTTTGGCAGTGCCGCCGACTTGGCGGGTGGCGATGCCATCGCGCCAGCACCGGCTGCCCTTGGCACGCAGGTATCCAAGGGGCTGGGAAAGTAGCTCCTCGGGGCTTGGGGCTTGAGGTAAGTGCCAGGAAAGGGCTCCGCGCTTCCAGCAAAGCCAAAGCCTTTGTAGGTGCTGGGCAGAGTGCTGGGCTGTGCCTCCATGGTGGGAGCCGGTGGCGGGTAGAGGAGGGCAGCTTTATGGAGTGGCAGTGGATAGTGGGTGTGTGGGTAGCACGCTGGTGGTCTCTCCCGGTACATCGGGCTGGCGATGGGTGGCTGGAGCTTGGGCCAGGGGTCTGGGCTGGGGACCTCGGGCACCTTCCTCTGGCTGTGGGTGGTGGAGCAGCTGGCTTCCAGGAAGGGGGTGCCAGGGGGAGCCCTGTATTTCTCAAAGGCAGTGTAGTAGGGGGAGAAGGTGACAGTGGAGCCCATCTTCTCCTTGGTGGGCAGTGCCAGGCTGGGGTTCGACAGTGGGAGGCTGGGGTTGGAGTGGAGACCCCTCTTGTGCAGCCCATTGCTGCCATGGGGCTCACCAGGGTGGAGAGGGTGGCTGGCGGGGGTGGTGGGCGACATTGCCCAGTCTGCATCCCCTGATCTCTGCTTCAGGCTCTCCACTCGGGCTCCCAGTGGCAGGGCCATCCTGGGGTCCACAAAGCATGCGGGGGCTCTGTACACCGGTTTGGGGATAGCCAGGGGAGCCGCCTTGTTCACCACCACTGGTTTCTTCACTGGGAAGGGGTGTCCTGGAGCTGGCGGTGGGCTAGTCCACTTCTCCTTCGTCATCAGCAGCTCTCTCATCAGGCTGTCCTTGCCCTTTTCGGCACCCAGAGGCGGCAGCCCAGTCCCCAGGCTCTCAGGTCGGTAGAGCAGGCAGCCTACCAGAGGACCCTCTGCCGGCACAGGCTGGCTGCCGGCACCAGGGCCATAGTGCAGGTAGGTGGTCGCCGGGCTCCAGTGTGCAAGGGGCTGCTCGGGGCCATCGGGGCTTTGCAGTGGGCAGGCAAAGTAGGAGCCCTTGTAGTTGAAATGGTTTTCGGAGCTGGGGTTGGGCACAGGGCTGGATTTGCAGAGGCCGGTGGGGAAGGTGGCAGTGGCCTCCGTTTCCAGTCGAGGTAGCTTGTTGAAAATCACAGGGACCAGAGACTCCAAGTGCCGTTTTGAGGCCATTTATATGTTGCTGCTGGCGTCCCGACCAGGGTGGGCAATGGGAGAGGTGAGCTGGCCTTTCTGAATGGGAGAGAGAGAAAACAAGTCATGAGTAAAGCAAGTCATGAGTAAAGCAAGTCCCCGGGGCAAGCAGTGGGTGACAGGGTCCACCGAGAGCTCGCCAAGTCACTCTGCCCATGTGCCAGCTAGAGAAAGCAGGTTGGTTTTCACATGCAGCTTTTCCGTATTCATCTGTGATGCTCAACACCACACTGGAAGGTGAAAGGAGAGGACCTGTGAAAAGCCCTGCTCTTCTCACAGCCTCTGTCAAGGGCAACAGGGATTTGCTTTCCTTCTCCCATCCTCCCAGTACCTAGCAGAGATCCTACAGAAACCCAATCCACTCCAACTGAGAAGCAACATTTGCTGCTCAGGATGGAAGGCAGGGATCCAGTCAGGCACTGCTCTCCCTTGGCGCTGGCTGGGCAGCCCTGTACAAGCCAGGGTGGGAGCCCAGATCTGGCAGGGAGGGATCCTGATAGGCTGACTGAACATTTCTCTATCTGTCTCCTTGGAAAAGCCGTGAAAAGCTCTCACTACTTTGGTTTCAAAGCCTCAATGAGCGTCTTTTGCAGGCAGCGGGGAACAAAGCCAGGTCAGCTGGGGTGGAGAGCCGGCAGACTGTGGCGAAGCACAAACTCAGCGTGTGCAAAATTCCCCACTCAGTTCTACCTTTCAAGCTAATTTGAGGCTTTTTCCTCCATGCAGCAGCTCAGGGGGACCCTCTTCCTTATGGTCTTTTTCTGATGTGGGACTGCTGCTGCGGTGCTGGCCTGCCTGCTGGCCCACAGTATCAGGCAGTGCATGCCAGCAGGTGGAGCTGGCAGACCGTCCCAGCATCACCCAGCAGCCCCTTAACATCACATGTAGCCTCCCAGTATCCCCTGGTATCACTGGCATCCCTCCAGTACTGCCCAGTATCTCCCGAGCATCCCTCTGAGACACCTGGAGCCCCAAGAGCATCACTGGAACTCCACCCAGTATTTCCCCAGCATCACCTGAGCATTGTGTACATCACCCAAGCGAGTCTCAAGACCCACCTAAGCATACTGGACCACAGCTCAGCATCACCCTAGCATGGCCAAACATCACCTAGCGTGGCTTGGCATCTCCCAAGCCTACAGACGGACTTGCTGCAGTAGGATCTTGTGCCAGTTCTTCACCCCTCCATCATTTTATCTTTCTGTGGCAGGAGCTAGCAGAGAAGGAAACGGAGGAAGAGAGCGGGGAGATAAAAGCCTTGTCCACAGGAAAGGAAATGGAGTAGATAACTGGGCAGACATGAGGGCAGAGAAGGTACCTGGGCAGGGTGGCCACACGCTGCCTCCTCTGGCAAAACATGTGTTACACCTCACCAGCTCTCCCTGTGTGCAGGCAGAGCCCTGCCAGGCCCCTTACAGGCAGAAAGAGGGGTCACAGGGCCACCAGCCACTGCTTCTCTGGACTCTTCTGAAAACAGCTTTGGAGGGTTGGTCGAGAAAGAAGCTCAGCTCCCTGCTTGCACCCTTGAGAGCTGCAGGCTCCTCCATCACCACATGCTGGCTTTCTCGGGGGTCCCTGCCAAGAAGGAGATGTCAGCTGCACGTTGCCTCCTCCCCCAGCAGGCCAAGGGCATTCCTTCCACCCTGACTGGGAGGGTATGAAGATGGGCTGGGCAAGTGGGGGATCCCAAACTGAGTTATTTTCTTTTCCAGCAGCCCCAGAGCAATCTCTCAGGAGGGTGGTGTTTAAATCTGTCTCCCTGGGAGATGCCACGTGGGAAAGAGACGCAGACGTGAGATCCCTTCCACGTGGTGACAATGGTTGGGGTGGACAAGCTGGGACAGAAACCTGAGATCTTGTGACTGCCGACATTTCCCCTCTGCTTTTCCCCTTTCCCTGAAACACATTGATTTACAAAACCTGCAACATTGGGGACATTGTGCAACTGGCCCTTGCTGTCACCGTGGGACGCGGTTACGCCAGCAAGCACATCAGCAGCACCGACGCAAGCACTCCGTTTCCCAAATTGCCCGCAACTGCAACAGCAGAGACCCTTCCTTGGCAGGGGAGGGAGGAAAAGGCCTCAGAACTCTGTTATGAGGAGACCTTTCCCCCTGGGAACACCCCGACCTAGTCAGGATTAAAGCATGCAGCCAGCTCTTACTTCCAGCCTTGCTGGAGGGACAGAGAACAGAGCAAGTCATCCCACAGTGGGTGCTGGAGTCAGGCATGTGGGCTCTCTGCTGTCTAATAGGGGTTGAGCTCATTAAGCTCATTAGAGTGAGGACACTAATGGGCTCCCTCTTTCTATGAAATACACTGGGGCTTTGCCCCAGCTGGTGCCATCCCTACATCTGTGTCATTTCAGACCCAAGAAAACAGCACTGCTTTTGCTGTCACCATCAGCCCTTCCCCTCTGGGACTATTCCTTTCCAGCCGGTGCAGCGATGCCCTCCTTCCATTTCCCCCACTGCAGAAGAGCTGTCGGGGCTGGAGGCTGTGGGGAGGAAAGGGGCATGTGGGAATCGGGGCCAGGGGGACACCTGGGCCAATACTAACACATGTGGCCAGCACCTGTGATACCGAAACCGTACAGCCAGGGAAATCAGTGGGTGGATTAAACACAGCCAATACAGTCCTCTTGTTTAAATTTGGGTTTGAATTTTTTTCCTTCTCTCTCTTTTTTCGCAGAGGTTTTTCCCAGAAGGGGCTGTCTAGCTGGGAAGGAGGAAAGTAAAACCAAACGTAAAGGAACATGTGCTGCTTTGCTGTGTCTGGCGAACCCTCCCCACTAAGCACTCATGGACCACCACCAGCTTTATCTGCCGCCTTCCGGATGTCAAAAGGGCATAAGAGGGCTCCTATGCTGCCTTCGCTGGGGTTCCTTGGCCTGCCAGGGCTGTCGGGGAATGCTCAGGCATCTATTTTGCTCCGCCGGCTTCAAATAAGTGCAGCCATGTCTGTTATCACCAGGGCAGTCAGGCACAGCATACAGTTCCCCGGCCTTTCCTCCTCCCGAGGCTGCGATGCCTAACGCGGCAGTTAAGCAGCGGGAGCCTCTCACTGTAGCCTCCCGCCTCCTCCATCGCCACGTGATGCCAAGAAACAGCCGCCAACTCCCAACTTGTCCCCAGGAATCAACAAATAAACCCCAAAATCTCCTAAGCCCACTGGCATCAGGTCCCACAGCCTCTCCCTGAGACACCGCCTGGGGTCTTGGGGTGGAGGGCCACTGCTAGAGGGGGTTTTCCCCGTGTCACCCCAAAGCAAGTGAACTTCTGCCCTGGCAAGAAGGAGCTTTCCCATGTGGCTGCAATACCAGTTTCACAATCGCGGGGACTTTGGGTCCTTGCCGAGGAGGTCACCTTTCCCGTCTCTCCCATGGGTTTAGATGTGATCGCTGGCAAGGGTCCCCCCTGCCCTGCTGAGGTCATTTAAGGGAGCAAACAAGAGGCCTCTGCGGTTCCAGCTCGCTCATTTCATACCTTATCCCACTCAAAAAAAAGTTTGCAGCATCTGGAAAAAGCCCGTCCAGAGCCTTCACCCGAACCAAGCCAGCTGCTCTTTTTTAGGACAGTATCCTCATCAACCACATGCACCAAGCCATTGCTTGTATTGCAAATCCTTGAAAAAGCCCCAGCAATACTCATTTTATTANCGCGACAACCACCGCGCGGCGCGCTCGGCCCCGCGCACACGTTGCGCATCAGCCGCCTCAACTAAAGTGTCCATAAATGGGTAAAAAAGCCTGGAACCGGAGCCTGAAGCCCATCTATTCCAACGAGAAACATATGATCTGCAGGAAAACGTTAATATGGGCTTCATGGAAGTGGGGGGAAACCCTCCGGCTCAGCACACCCCTGCCTGGGAGCTTCGCCACCCCGAAGGGTGCTCAAAAGCAAGCGGGGTACAGGGCGTCCAGGAGTCCCTCGCCTGCGGAGCTCCGGCTGCCGCCCCACATCCCCCCCGGCTCCGGCATGTACCCGCTGTCGTCCCGTGTCCCCACTCAACTCCCCGAGTCCATCGGGGCCAGATCCGGCCTCGCACTCACCTGCGGCGGCGGCGCGGAGCCTCCCCCGGAGCATCTCTACGGGGCTCGGCGGCGGTGAGCGGGCTTCTGGCGCTGCCCCAGTCGGCCGGCAGCCCGCATTGTGCGGAGGAAGTGGGAGGAGGAGGAGGAGGAAGGGCTGGGTGTGCATGTGGGCCGGTCGGAGGAGGGGACGGGACGGGACCGGACGGGATGGGACAGCCCAGCCCAGCCCAGCCCAGTCCAACCCGCCACATGTGCACTGAGCTGTTCGGGGCTCTGCTTGAGGCTGTCGGAGCGGGGACTCTCGGTACAGGGTAATCCCTCCCCCCCGCCTCTTATGGGAAACCCCACGGTGGGGAGCTCCTGTTAGGGAAGGATCCCCGTTGCAGCAAGCCCCCTGTTATGGAGAAGTAGCCCTACGGGGAGCCTGTGCTGGGGGTAAACCCCATTAAGGGGAGCCCCTATTGTACAGAGCCCCAATCAGGGACAATCCCCCATTAAGGTGANAAAAAAAAAAAAAAAAGCTGAACTAAGCACGTAGCAGCCACCAGACGGGCAGAGCGACATCTGAATTTCAGGGGTTTAAAAGCCCTCCGGGATACATCCGAGGTGCGCCACGCTCAGGCAGGGCCGCCCCGGTGCTCCGGGGCGTTGCAGGCTGTCGCCCGGCCACGAGGCACGGTTGGGGCCGGATGGCCGCCGGCCGTCCTTCTGTCCCCTCGGCACACCCGNCATCTCTACGGGGCTCGGCGGCGGTGAGCGGGCTTCTGGCGCTGCCCCAGTCGGCCGGCAGCCCGCATTGTGCGGAGGAAGTGGGAGGAGGAGGAGGAGGAAGGGCTGGGTGTGCATGTGGGCCGGTCGGAGGAGGGGACGGGACGGGACCGGACGGGATGGGACAGCCCAGCCCAGCCCAGCCCAGTCCAACCCGCCACATGTGCACTGAGCTGTTCGGGGCTCTGCTTGAGGCTGTCGGAGCGGGGACTCTCGGTACAGGGTAATCCCTCCCCCCCGCCTCTTATGGGAAACCCCACGGTGGGGAGCTCCTGTTAGGGAAGGATCCCCGTTGCAGCAAGCCCCCTGTTATGGAGAAGTAGCCCTACGGGGAGCCTGTGCTGGGGGTAAACCCCATTAAGGGGAGCCCCTATTGTACAGAGCCCCAATCAGGGACAATCCCCCATTAAGGTGAGTACCCATTGCAGGCACTCCCCGTTAAGGACAACTCTCCATTAAGGGGAGCCTCCATTGCAGATGGTTCCTATTAAAGATGACCCCTATTAAGAGAAGCTCCCATTAGGGACGATGGTCCATTAAGGCCAGCCTCCATTACAGACAGTCACTGCATTGCAAGGAGCCTCTGTGAAAGAGGACCCCCGATTAGAGGGAAGCCCCTCCCCTACCTTGCAGAGGATCCCTGGTCCAGGGATGCCTGCCAAGGCTGAGCCTGCCAGTCTCAGGGTTCACGTCTGGCTTGAACATGTCTGTCCATCTGCCCACCAGCGCTTTCCCATCTTGTACACGAGGACAGATAGAAGCGATGGGATCCAGTGATGAGCTGGAGTGGGCCGGGGATGGTTTCTTAGCCCTCCTCACAGTCATCCTTCATCCTAAAGAAAAGACTCTCCTTCTGGATTTAATAACCCCCCACAAGGGACCCTCCTGCATACACAGCACAAAGGGTCGAGCCTCTAGTTCCCTTCATTAATGTTTAGTGTTCATCTGAGGAGGTGTGTCTGTAAAGGTCCAAGCAAACATTGCCCAACTAATAATTAACCCTTGTAAAACGTCCGCCAATACGATTAACCCAGTGACACAGATGCTGTGAGATCCAGTGACTCACCCAAGGCCCACTGAGTGAAGTGACAGAGGCTCAGCTCCCACTGGGAGAGAGAAACAAAGATTTCTAAGCAAGAAATAAAGTCATTAATTCTTTTGGAATAGCCTTTTCTCTGATATAGTCCGAGTTGCTCCTTGTGCAGCATGGAGGTGCTTCAAAACGCTGTCGTCTGAGCCTGGTTTTATTGGAAACCAAAACCTCCAAGCAGCTTCCAATGGCAGGTGTCAGGAGGAAGGGGAGGTAAGCAGTTCCCTTAGAGCTTTCCCAAGAGAACGAGCTTTACCTTTACTAAATGTAAAGACAATGCGTTGATTATTGATGGAGAGCAGGCTATATGGATTATTTTGGGAAGGGATTTACCCTGGCTCACTGAGGTGTATCATGCCGCTCACACTCTTTTTGGCTCGAATTCAGCACAGGGCTTAAGAATGTGCCCAGTGATTAATACAGGTGATTAAGGACCTTATTGAACAAAGACTGAGAAGCCAGTGTTTGAATTCTCCCCTCCTTGGCCTCACAACCATTATTTCCCCCTTATAGCTTTATACAATTTATAGCAGTTCTGTGGCAGCTGCCGTTGGTTCCTGCAAGGAAAGTAAGTAGCTGGGAGGAGCCGGCTTTGGATTTCCAGTCCCTTAGCTCTGATGTTTACATATGATAGCTTTGTCTGGAGTTCATCGATTATGTGCTGCAGTAATATTTTCTTTGGTCACATTGTAATGCAATTATATAATAATTATTATATATTTAATTATTTGAGGGTTTATATTAGCGTGCAATATGTAGTAGTTATTATATAATAAAAATGATCGGATGGGAGCATAGTAAAGCTTATTACTTGGAGTTATGGGCATGAAAAAAATATCGGTGTTAATTTTTACCTCACTGGACAGGACCGCAAGTCACTCGACGTGGTGGATAATCCCTTTAAGCTTGAGCTGGTTAATACCTTTGCTTAACTTCACGCCAGAATCATCCTTCCTCATCCGCATTTGGACACGTCTCTCCTGCCAGTCTTTCTGAAAACTAAATCTCACTGAAATCTTCTCCCCTGTTTTCAGTCTGATGGGGCTTTTTCTTTTTAAATCTGTGATTTCTGTAATATCCTTTTCCTGCAGAACAGACTTTTAAATGCTGTGACAGGGGGCATGAGGTTTTCATGGCAGCCTCCTCTAATTTCTAGAGGATATTTTGGGTTTAATTATGACTTAATCCAAAACACACATTCTTTCCCATATAATCTCCCTCTTGAAATAACTCAGGTTTACGTTTTTCTAGAGCAGAGAGCGGGGTTTCTACCTGTCCTCTAAGCAAACACCTGTTCTGTTTTCTTCTTTTTGCTGTGAATTTCCTTCTCTCTCGACTTCCTGCGTGATTCATTTCTTCATTAGCAACTGAAATCAGCCAAGCCTCGAGCCTCCACAAACCTGCTTCTGGCTGAGGCATCAAACCTGTCAGCACCATGAGTATGGTAGACACCAGCCTCAAAAGAAACCACTGCTTTAGTTATTTTAAAATATGAAATTTAAAAACATGTTGGTTTTTAATTTTTTCAGACATGAGAACGTGGGGAAAAGGCCTTTTGGGAAAGGTGGGTGGGGATTCCCAGCTCCAATGCACTCAGGGAATGGCTGAAGTTCCTTGTTCTCCAGCCACCAGCACCCTCTGTGGCGGGTGAGCACACGGGCGACCTAGCTGACAGGGAGCAGCACTGTAGCCCTGTGAGCCTGGGGAGGTGAGGGGTCGACTGACTTAGTCAAATTTTGGCCATGTGGTTTTCCATTTTCTTTTTGAGGCTTCTCAGCCGTGGCAGCGATGATCTCTATCTTCAAGTTGATCACTTGGGCGATTCAGTCTGTGGTTTGCTGCGCTCAGGCTCCCTCCCAGCGCTTAGGAAACCTGTCAGCTTCAGATTGCCACTATCTCCAGCACAGACAGGTCCCCAGATGCTGGGCCCAAGGTGGAGCACTCACTCCTGAGGTTCACCCCATGCATGCCCTGGGCATGAGGGAGCTCAGGGTGGGAGCTTGGCCATGAAGGCCCCCTCCCCCAGGCAGTGTTTTGAGTCATTGCAGCTCCCCAGCCATGCCACTTCTCCCAGACCCCAAAAAGAGTTGCTTCTGGTCCCAGCTTGTGCTCCCCAATTTGTTCTGCGGCTAATTAAGCCCCCCAGGAGGGCCATACCCAGAGTGATGCAGGCCAAGTGATGGGGGAAAGAGGGTGGTTGGTGGCTGCCTAACATAAAGACATAGCCAGGGGACAGACCCCTGCCCATCACTGCTTCCCATGGCTGATTAGTCTAGGAGGATCTTGCCTTTATTTTATTTCCATCTTCCTTTTCCTCTTCTCTTTGATTTGCTTTGCCATAAAGTTGTGCTCTAGCTCCTGGAAAGCTGGCAGGCTTTAGATGATCTCTTGTTGGCATGGAAAGGTGAGATTTAAAGGTCATCCACTGCCTACAAACACCACAGCTCCCAAGGTTTTAAATACAGCATCCTTCCAAAAAGGCCTCGAGTTTGCTCCTAGTACCTGGGCAAATATAAGGAGTGGGACTGGCTCCTTATGCCGTGATGAGAAAAATCCCCCTCACCTTCTCAAATCATCTAGAAACTCCCCAAATTACCCAAACAAAGCCCAAGCAGAGAATGAGAGATTCTTACCGGATCAATGTCCCCACGGATGCTTTCATAGGGGACACTGGAAATCAGCTGTGGGATCTGCAGAGGAGGTCACCACGATTTTAGGCGCTCAACAGGCATTGTCTCTTCCTTCCTCAAGAGCCCGAGGAGGTTTCCTGGAAATTTCTTTGATTTCTACTTGATATTAATAGAAGTGAGGGTGGGAAGGTGGCGAGTGGCCGGGCTGTGGCAGCCTGGGTAATGGTGATGGTGACAGTGACAGTAGCCTACTCCGCCACAGGATGCGGTGGCTTTTTTCACTTGGGAGCCATTTATGGAGGGGAGCAGGTGATGGGGTCCTCTTCTGTATCGTCCCGCATGGGATGAATGCAAATCCTCTGGATATCACAGGGAATCTGGGACATCAGCACCCATCGCTTTGTCCAGGTGGACAAGAGGTGGCTTTAATCCCATCCCACCACACCCAGGGCTCCCACAAGGGACTTCCCAGCCTTGTTAGCAGCTCTCATCTTAGAGGCTCTAATTATTGAGCTAATTGAAGTAAGAGAGCTGTACAGACAGTCTAAATTTCCACTTTGCCTGTTCCCCACGCTCAGCCCAGCTGGAGGAGAGGGGCTGAGTCTCACATTACACTGGCGAGCAAAGGAAAACAGAGATGAAGGGATGGAGTGGTGGTGGGGAAGCCAGAGGGAGGATGGAGGGTTATAAGGGAGAGCTCCCAACAGCTTCCAGGGCACTGGAGTTTAAAATACTCCTACCAAGAAGCGACAGAGGTCTGAGTTCCCTCCTCCTGCATGGTTCTTTCAGTGCCAAGATGGGGTTGAAGCCTTGCGAGCTGCTGTCTCCCTTTGAATCCCTGGCAGTGTGGGGAGGAGATGTGAGCACCTGGTCCTGTATCTCTCTCTTTTCTGAAGTCAGACCCAGTGCTCTAAGGGCTGAGAGTTTTTGGAAATGTCCTGAGGAGGTTGGTTGATGGCAGGGAGCAGCTTTAGAGCTTCTCCCACCCCTCCTTGCTAGGGAGCTCCCTCCACTCAAGGTGAGGGGACCTTTTGGGATGAATTAGGAGAAAATAAAGCACAGGCAGGTCTCATTGTTTGTCCAACACTGTGCCAGCTTTGTTTCCTTCAAAACTTTAATTTGCATCACATCAGGGTGTACAGTTACTTGTAAATAAATAACTCTCTAACCTGCACAACTCACCACCTCAGGAAAACGATAAAGATGAGACCCAGTAAAGCATAGGTGCAGGTATCTCATTAACTCTAGGTTATTATCCATAGATAATGAGATATCCAACTCCCGGTGACAGTGGAGTGGGTATAAGTTCCAAAGGGATGCAAAATCTCTTCTTCCCACCCAGATGATGGCCAACACCTACATGACGGCTGTGGAAGTGCCGTTGCACCACCAGACAGGGTGGGAGCAAACCCAACCAGCCAAGAGGGTTTTCCTCTGTTGAACCATATCCTCAGCAAGCTGCTTTCAAAGGGGCATTGAAAACAAAATGAATCCTGTTCTCCCAGGGGGAGGAAAACAAAAATAACCCTGTGGATGAATGAACAGTACAAAGCAAACTGCTGAGGTTCGGGTAGAGTTGGGCTGAAAGCTCTCCATGTTCCTGCTTGAATTAGTGCTTCTGCATTCACATGCCGTTCCTCTGCTTCAAAAAACAAACAAAAAAGCCTTGGTGTTTCCTTTCTCTTTTGTTTCTTAGTAAGGGAGCTCCCACAGGAGGTTTTGCCCTGCAGAGCCCTTGGGGAGGACACGGGGAGGGCAAAGCTGAGTAGCCCCTGGGGAGCCCAATCCTGCCACTGCCACCCTGTCTCGGGTGGTGGAGTTCGTAGTGAGATTATTTTAGAGTCCTGCAAAATACTGCCTTTCCTCTTCTTTATTCTTTTGTTTCTCGAGTGCAAAACCAAAGCCACCATTTGGCAGTTGGGGAGGCGATGAATTAGGGCTCTTGACAGCTCCCTGCACCCTCGGTGGAAAGGAGACTTCCTGGAGCTGGGCTGGCAGGAGCTGCGATGGAGTGAGGCTGCCAAGCGCCTTCTTTTGAGGCTGTGCCCCAAATTTTCCCACTAGGATGTTCCCAGGAGAGTCCCAGAAGGCAGATGGAGCCCCTCAGAGTGGCTCACAGGCTGATGGAACTGATCCAAAGCTAATAAAAACTTCTCTTGCATCATGACGTGGGTTTGAAAGCTCATGACTCCAGTACTGAAGCCCAGCGGCCAGACTTGCTCAGCCTCAGCATGTTTAGATGTTCTGACTATGGGGAGTTCTGGAGCTGGTGCAGCCCTGGGCATGCTCCAGACCCACTCCTTGCTCTTTTAGTGGGCAGGACATGGGTTCTGCTTCCTGCCTGCAGGAAGGAAACAAACCCATTAAATATTCAAGGCAGCCCCATGGTACAACTTCTCCCCAGAACCAGGGCATGCGTGGGAGTGGAGGAGCCTCCTGAGCCATGGGAAAAGGGCTTTTGCAGGAATCCCACACCCAGGAGCAGAGATCCACAGGCAGGGGTTCCCCTGTGAGCTTCCTCTCCTGTCGCCTCCTCCACATCCTGCCCTTCTAGCCCAGGTTTGTTCCCTGGGCACGCAGCCCCCATCACCTCCAGGGCACCCTCAGCAGTCCCCAAAGCCTGTTTTAGAGGAAGAGAAGGAGAGCAAGCAGGGCAGGGAAACTACCTTGCTCAGTGCTTCAATAGTGAAGAATAGACCTGTGGTCTCGAAAAAGGTTGGATGTGGCCAAGAGCGAGCCTGAGGAAGCTGGCGAGCTGCCCTCTGCTCTGGCTCGCAGCATCTGTGCTGCTCCCAGCCACGGGGGCACCAAGATGAGCAGAGACACACGTGTAGGAACCAGGTCCAAGCCTGAGCGCACTTCATCTCTCTGGGCTCCAAAATCAAGCCAGATCCATCTGCAGGACCTGCTCCCACCACACTCCCACACACCAGCAAGGTGGCCCTCTGGGGATGGCTCCAGAGCAGGTCTTCCAAAGTCCCCAGAGAGCAAGAGAGCTCACTGGCTGTGGCCGCAGCTCCCCGGGCAGGAGAAGCACCCCAGGAGGCTAGGGGAGTCCTGGGAGGGTGCTGCCAGAGCTGGCTGCTGCCTGGGCTGGGCTGTGGGCTCCTGCTGCAGCCATCTAATGAGCACCATGATGTAACTCTGGGTAAGCCTTGCAAGAGATCAGCCCGAGCAAGCTGCTGTTTCTTGGTTGGATTTGTTTACCCCTTTTTTTTTTTTCTGCTTTGGTTGAGGTCACCCGGTTTGAACCTCAGCAACACGTTGACCTTCCTCCCCTTCTCCTCCTGCCTGTGGCCACAGCATGCCCACCTGGCTCTCTCTCAAAGAGAAACCCTTCACCTCTCTGATGTTTTCTGCACTCTCATGAGCAACTGGGGGTTGCAATTCTTGCTAAACTTGTGGTTTGGCTACCTTGGAAATGTCACCTATAGCCACAAATGAACTCGGTGCGATGGATGACTAATGACGCAACTCTGGCTTGCATGGCCCCTGGGCTTTTTCTGCTGTTGAAGGAGCTGGGAAAGGATGGGTGAACCAAGGGACTGGCTTCTCAGCCCAGGGAGCTGCACCTCAGCAGCTCCAGACCATCCCTGACCCATCTGCCCCTTTCCCACCTCCCATCTGCCTTTGCCCATCTGCTCCTGCCCTTTGCCTTCCTGAAAATTAGTAAGATTACTGAGTGAAGAAGCCCAGGAACTGATCCGGATGAAAGATCAACTGGCAAGAGGGAAAAAAACCAAAGGAGTTATTTCCAACTCCACACAGTTTCCAACTCCAGTGTGGTTTGCAGGAGACTTATTCCCCTTTTGCCTGCAGAAACCATTGTCTCAGGAGAGCTAAAACCCCTCCAAAGTCTTCTTCAAGACTTCCTGTCTCTGGGCTGGCTTCAGTCCTGCTCTGGATGTTGTTCTCTTCCTTCTAGGATGGTCCAGGGTGGTTTCTTCTCTTCCACTGGCACTGATGGGGAAGAGGATACCAAAATGAATGAAGGTGTTCTACAGAAGAGCCAAGCTCAGCTGCTGCTTCCAGCAGCACAGAGCCATAGACCTAGAGGCCTCCAAAAAGCTCCTGCAGAATTCCCTAGGACCAGAGTGGAAGGGGTCAGGATGCAGCATTTAATGGGACTCATGGCTGCAGTGGTGGCCACCAAGTCCCTTGAGCTCAGAGGCTTTTGCTGTACTAGCAGGGTGGTCCCTCCCTTGCAGAGATCACCTCTTCTTTCTCCCAGCTTGTGGTGGGTCTCTCGTCTGGGGTCTAACCAATTTGCTCCACTCTCCCCTACCACAGAGCATGTCGTGAGCATTGCTGCTGCTGAGTGACCACAACTGAGTAGGATACAGGCAACAAGAATGTCAGAAGTGGTGGGAAAGGGGCCGCCTTCCTCCTAGTGGGACACCTTCAAGAAGCTCCACGCAGGAGGGGATATTTCAGGAAACTAACTGGAGTGACGTGTTTTTCCTCTCCTGGGAGGTTTGGCTTGAGGTCTCACCAGGGAGAGTGCAAGACCATCCCCTTTATCTGCCATGGTGAATTAGAGCTCGACTTCTCCAGCCTGCAGAAATGCAGCTTAATTGCTGATGTGGGACCAGGAAGAGGAGTCTTCTCTGTTTACTCACATAGTTTCAAGGTGAATAACACACACACAGTTTGGTCCTGGCTTGACTTCTGTGGGGCTGTCAGAGAGCAAGACCTTCCTCTCCTGGCTCACTGAGCTCTTTGGTTGTCAGGATGGGCAGAAGCAGCCCTTAAGTAGAAGGCCATGGGGCTTTCAACCCCCTTCTGTACTGGCCCAGCTAGGGGCTGATGGCTGCAGAACCCTCCTCGCCTGGCACAGCAGCTCTTTATCCTCTTTTCCTCTCCCTCCCTCTTGGTTTTGGCACATAAGGCGCTGCTTTGATGCCATCACAAGACAGATTTTCCACTGATAACAGCTCCTTGTGGTTGCTCCTGTGACTGGCTCCTACTGAGTCATTCCTCCTATGGGGCAAAATCCCGGAGGCTCCAGCTCCCTCTGTCCACCTTGGGAATGGAGAGATCCTCTTTTCCTCATCACCCTCATCAGCAAATGACCCTGCTCTGCTCCCAGCCCTGCTCAGGGCTGCAAGCCCTGACCCAGGCCTTGGACTCAGGGCCAACCTGCCCCCAGATCTTGGACCATGGTAGCAGCACAAGTGAGCAGATGTGCTCCAGCTGAGCCTCAAAAACCACCTCGCTAGTGTGTGTTCTTGTTCCCCAACCACTAACTGGAACAGCTGACCAAGGGAAAACATAACACCTTCAGCAAACTGAAGTGACTTCCACATCCCTTCTAGCACCCAGCAGTGAGCCGGAGATGGTCCTTGTGTCCTGGGCCACTTTCTCTTCCAGGAGTTGCTTTTTGAAAGCCATCCTCAGCCTTCTGCATCATGCTGCCCTAAGGCAAAGGGCTCTACAGCTTAATCGTATGGAGAAGCATCTCCTTTGAGTGGCTTTGAACTTGCCAGCTGCCGACTACATTTGATGGCCCTAGTTTTTGCACAGCAAGAGACAGTGAGTAATCACCCTCTCATTTATCTTCTCTAGTGTCATCATGATATTACAGATCTCGGTCACATCAGCCCCTGTTGTCTCTTTCCCAGCCTGTTTCATCACCCTTTGCACGGGAGCACAAGAGCGTTTGCCAGGGGAAGAATGCTCGGGGGATTTGAGAGGTCTTGTGTGCCGGGGCCACGCAGGATGTGGCGCAGCTCATCTGAAAACATCTGGTGCTCTCCAGCTGCTGACGATGGGGGGTGGGGATGCCTGTTGGTTAATTGCCGTACCGGTGAGGGAAGCCGGATTAATGCAGGAAGGTTGGGAAACAGCCTGGACCCTCTTGCTCAGGCTGGGGCCATATTCCAGCAGGAACATGAGCAGCTCTTTGCAGGGCCACGGGCAGGCAATTACCACCCCAGTGTGCTGGAACCTGTAATTGCCCTTGTGAAAAAAACTCATTTCACTCATCGAGCTAAATGCAGTTTTTGGCTCATAAAGGCACCCTGCCACATCCCCAAGCCTGCTGCTCTGCCCTCCCCACAGCCTTTGGCTGGGAGAAGAGCCACGTTTCTTTCTTCTCCTTCCCACAGCAGCCTTTGAGCCCATTTGCTTTGCAGTGAGAATAAAAAAAAAACAACAACCAAACAAAACCCACAAAAAGGCCATTTTTCCCCTCCTCTTCTGGTCTTGCACTGAACCTGTGGGCGTAGGGAGCTGTTGGAGCAGAAGCACTCGGGGTTTTGGCATGACAGCTGCTCGGCAAAATATATAACCCCCATATATAGCATGGAGGGTGCTGCAGGATCTGGCCCCAGGGAGCCTGCAGCCCATGCGGAGCCGAGGCAACCGAGCCTGTCAAGCTGCTGGGGAGCTGGAGATCAACCTGAAGCTGTTCCTTGACTTGGGAGCTGGCCAAGCTGTACTGGCGAAGTGTCTTGTTTATTCCCTTCCAGGCTTTTTCTGTGCTTGGGTGTTATTTCCACGGCATGGAGTCGGGTGGAAAATTACTGGTGATGCTCCAGTGCCAGGTCCCTACCCTGGCAGAGATGAGCTAAGGCTGCATGTTCAGCTGGGCAACTCCTCGCCATGGGATCCTACTGGGGCTGCAAGGCCTTGAAGAAGCAGCTAGATCATTTCAGAAAAGAATCAGGAAGCTATTGAACCCAAATATATCCAGTTTGGCTTAGAAATGCTTCTCTGGAGAGATCTGCAGTTTGCAGTCCCTGTCAGAATGGTTTTCGCAGCCCGGCAGCTGCCTGGGGTTTGCTCCTCAAAAGTATCACAAGAAACTACAAATACATCTCAAATGGCACAAACAGGCAGATAAACTAAGGTGAAAGGTGTGCACCAACATCAACAGCCCGGAAACTCAACCAAGGGCCTTGCAAATAACAATGGGGAGGAAAGGTTTCAAAGCTGAGGAGCAAACAAACCATCAAGTTCTAACCTGTGCTCTCAGGTTTTGTAAGAGGCTCTCCAAGGGAGCACATAGTTGGTGGTGCTGCAGGGAAGGGGGTATGCTCGCTGGGATAGAGAAGCAGATACCCATCCAGAGGGAGAAAGCATCAGCAGAGAACTTGAGGTGAGAGCAACCACGTAGGTCCGGTGCAACAACTCGGGGATGGATGGATGGATGGATGGATGGATGGATGGATGGATGGTTAGAGGTTAGAGGAGTGGGGAGCAAGCCCTGAATATTTTCTTTCTGCTAACCAGAGTGTGATTCACAGACCACAAGTCCAGCCAGCCAAGATGCTACTCCTCCTAGGACTCAGAGGAGAACATTGCAGTCCTTCTGCTATGGGAAACCCCCGATTTCAACACGCAGACCAAGAGGCTGAGACCTGGGAGCTGCCCTTAGCTTGGGTGCATCATCCCCATGACCTGGGAGCATCCATCTCAGTGCAATTTCCCTGAGAGACTTGCACCCATGTTCCTTGATGCCTCCCAACGCCTCTCTGTGGGCATCACCCTCATTAGAGGAAGGTGTGGGAGTCTCTCAGGCTTTTTGGAAGGGCTGAGCAGATGCCTCTGGGCTCAGGGATTCTCACCCGACCCTGTTCCCATGCTGCAGGACTCCGGGGCAGGAGGGATGGAGCCTGCTGTGCTTATAACTAGATCATTGGAAAATCCCCTTGGCTGGGACAGAAGCAGCACATGGACATCACATACCTGGGAGGGTCAGTCCCGGGATTTCCCCTCCACTCCTACGGCTCCGCACCTCCGGCCTTCCTAGTTTTCTTCTGAAACTATCAACTTTTCCAGTATTTGTGAATAATTTTTGGGAAGTTCACTCTTCCAGGCAGGAAGGGCAAGCCCAGGTGTTTGGTGCTCATGAAAAGCCATGCTCCTGATGCCAGGATGGCTTTACAGTCCCAGGTAGTAGAGAGGTACCTCACTGTACCCATGTCCTCATCATCTTACAGGTCACGGAAACCTGTTAGAAGGAGGCTTATCCCCAGCTGCTGTCTGATCTCCAGCAGCTGAATCAGCCCTTCCCACCTGATGCCTTCACGGAGCCACAGCTTGGCCCTAGCTCAGCATCTCCCCCCAATCTGGAAGACTCCTCAGTCCCAGCTGGCAGCCAGCCTCAATGCCACCAAAGTCCCTAGGGACTTCCCAGGGCTGGCCTGGCTGCACCCAGCCCTGCTGGGATCAGAGAAACTTGGAGAAGCTGCCGCGATGACACCCAGGGATCCCCTCCTCTTGTTTCCTTATAAGCTTTTCCTGCTTTGCCTGTTCTCCTTTAGCCCCTCAGCAGCCAGAAACATGGAAACCATCCGAAAGCCTCGTCCTCCGAGGTGCAGCAGGGCAAACAACGTGATTGCACCTCTAAAAGCTGGAACCTGCCTGTAGTGTTCCCACCATCAAAGTGAGGTCCACACGTTAAAAGCACTCAAGAATCCCTGATCTCTGATGATCTCCCCTCTTAATTCATTCTATCTCTTGTCCATGGTGAGTCACCTGCAGTTACACATTTCCTTTGGCTTTTGCTGTGATAGAAATCCACTTACCAGGATTTTCTTGGTCAAGTACTTTGATTGCACCATCCCAACAACTTTGTATTGAGAAACTGCTAGAGAAATGTACTGGAGAGGGTAATTTCAACCAGCTCTGGCTTCGCTCTTCATTTCTGCCACGCTGCTGGCATGCTTAGTTACCCCATGGAGGCACCCACACGCTAATCATCCATCCCCATGTCCCCATCACACCAGGCAGGCAGGAGGTCTGCACTGGAATTAACTGAAGCCTTGATAAAGAGCTGTGTGCAGGTCCTGGCAAGATGTCTCCTGGGGCAAAACCACATGGGACCATGGCTGGCTGGAAGGGTTGCTCTTTTGATGGCAATCAAAGGTGTCAGGGCACATTGTGGACACCCTAGAAAGCCCCCAGGCAAAGCCATGGGAGATGCACCAAGCTCTCACTGTGGAGCAGCAGCCACTTTTGCTATCACCCATGGCTGATGAACAGCACCTAGCAACACCAGGAGCTTCATACCTGTCACCAGTGGGGACTTGGTCAGCCTGGCTGATGGTGTGAAAGCTGCTGGGACATGGTAAGAATATGGCTACAGAGATGCCTTTGCCTGGAGAAATCAGGTGGGAAGCCTTGGAGAGAAGGTGTACACCCAGGCCCTGCTCTCTGGCTGCTAAAACAGAAAGCAGAAGCCCTCTCTGCTACCAACAGGACAACAGGTCTTCCCAGGGCACTCTTGGGTACCATGGTGCCACCTGGTATGGAGAGCTCCACAGACTGGATGCTAACAAACCCTAAATGCACCAGCTTTTTCCTCACACAGGCAATTAGTAGTCTGGGCTTTGCTTATGCTGCTTGGAGAAGCTTGGTGGCTCTGCAAGACATGGCAGATCCTGGGTTTTCCAGACCCTTCATCAGCTGGCCAGTGGCATAGGTAAATCCCAGCCTAGGGAAACCCTGGATGAGCTCTCCTTGTTGTCCACAGTCACAAAACCCAGCACCTTCCTAGCAAAGCTCGGCACCAGCAGAAGCTTGGTGCATAGTGCATGGTCCCATCTGTTCTCCAGAAAGTGATTCGCATCTCAGGAGCCCACCTTGGCCTCCATGGGACCTTCTAGTCCCAACAGGATCTTTCAGCCCCACGAAAGTATGACTTTTTTTGGAGAAGGTTCCATTGCCCTGTGTAAGAGTAGCCATCCCAACCCTACTTCCTGATACACTTTTTCCCCAACACCCTGCAGCAAAAGGGGAAAATTTCCCATAGTTTTTGATTCTCCCATCTCACCTCAGGGCAGCACCACGTCAGAGGCTTCCTGGATGGCTGGTTTGACCTCCTTGCTGCTCCAAACATCTCCTCCACGTGTGCCAAGCCAAGCAGGTCAGAGGGTGGTCTAAGGCTGGGTCACCGTGCCCTGCTGGCTTTGCCTCCAAGGGACTGGGGACAGACTGAGGAGCCAGCACAGAATGCCCCATAGTCAACCTCATGGCCACACGGACCAAAGCTTGGAGACACCATCATGGCCTCCATGCTAGGCATGGAATGGTCATAAAATGATGCCACGCCCCATCATCTTCCTCACCTCCAAAAAAATACAGGCAGCACCTGGGGAGGTTCTCCTGGAAACACATTTTGGCACCACCTGTGAGAAGTATTTCAGAAGTCCAGGAGAAAAAACGAAATCCCAGCGGATAAATTAATAAATTGCTCCCAAACATGGTTTTAATTATCATTGTTAATGTAGCCTTTGATGGGAGGAAGGAGAGACAAGGAGCTGGCCACGCGCAGTGGGTGACGCTGGCGGAGCAGAGGCTGCTCTGATTTACCCAGTTAAGCAACGTGTGTTAGTCTCCAGTTCATCGCAGAGAGCAAAGATTGAGAAACAGATTGATTGCGTGAAACAGACGTTAACACATTTGTGACCCAAACCCATGAAGAAAAAAAACCAACAAGCCAAATCCCCACATTCCTGCAGTGACACTCATCAGCTCCTCCCAAACACACGGGACACGGGTTCAATGAGCACGGGCAGGAGCTGGCAGAGGAGAGGGTAAGTTGCCCTGCTGGGAAGATGGCTATTAGCCGCAGAAGCTGGGAGTTTTTTCGGAGAAAACCTGCCTGCCTTGGAAACACCTGCTTTGGCCTTCCTTATTTCAAGGGGCTCTTGTCAATGCCTTCTCATTTTGGGCATGATCCTCCCCCTTTATCTGCGGCTTCCCCATCACCCCCAAGGCTGTTCCTTCTGAGCTCATCCCGCTGATCCATCTGAGCGGCCGCTCCTTATCAGCACGGGCCAGGGAGCATCACTTCCCTTCTCCCCTCCAGGGAGACATGGAGAGCTGAGATAAGGATCCACTGTCTCCAGCGGGGAGGGAAGAGGCCCATCCGAACCACGTGACTGCCCCCCAAGGACGAGATGGAGGAGTCCGTCTGCCATCAGACACATGCTCTGCCAAGGAGCCCGAGGACACCTCACACGGCAGCCGGCTGCCTAGGTGGTTGTTGGGCGCCTGCTGCCTGAGCATGTCTACAAAGGTAGTCCCACAGCTCATGGAAAGCCAAAAATTAACATAAACTGAGATAAAACCAAGAGAGGAGGTGCGAGAGAAGCGCTGGGCTTCACTGGGCGTTTCCAAAGCACTTTTCTCTAGAGCTGCAGTGAAAGAAAACTCATCTTCCTCCAAAACTTTGTGAAGATTGAGACCAGTGGAGAACTGAGACCTCAATACATGCTTGGGAAAAAAAAAACAACATAACCACATGTTTTTGTATCTCCTCCTGTGCTGGATGCTCGGGAGGGGCAGAGCCCTGAAGCCCAGCTGAGGAGGGTCCATCTCCACCACTTCCACCAACCTTCCTGCTCCTGTTTTCCGTCAGCCTGCCCCCAAGGGAAGGGAAGAGGGTGGGATGGTGAACCCTTGTCTGGACCATCCCACTTTTGAGGTTGTGGTGGGAGAGGTGCCAGCTCCAAGGGGATTTCGTGGTGGCTCTGAAGTGGAATGGGAAGGGGTGATTGGGAAGCACTGGGGCTCACTGAATGAAGCCAAGGAGACGGAGCCGAAAGGCAGCTTCACCCGGCACACTGGCCAGGCTGGTACACAGCCGGCCGGGATTTTTAGCAGCTGAGTGAGACAGCAAAGCAAACATTAGCAAAGAGCTCCCGAGTCATTTAAACAAATAACCAATTAAAAGATGAAATAAATCTCTCAGGTACATAACCTTTCTATTTAAGCACCATCCAGGCCTGGAAGAGCTCCAGAGCATCTGACCCAGTGACGTCTGTGATCTATCTGCCAAGCTCCTGTGGGATGAAAACAGTTGAGGTTCAGGGAGTGGCTTTAACTTTTCTGCCACTTCCCTAAACTCCACCTCCCATCTTAATTATATTATTATTTCTTTTTTGTGTTGGTTTAATTCAGAGGGAAAGCTCCCAGCCCCTTTCCTTCTGCAGTCCCTTCCACGTGCAGAGCAGGACCTGGAAAGCTGCTGCCTCCTTTCCCATCTCAGTTCCTCGGCTTCTCAAATAGGATTGACTGCGTTGACCTGTTAATTATGAAATCTGAGACTGGTTAACCCAGCAGCATTAGTAGAGGAGTAGGAAGAGAAAAGGAAGGCTAGAAATGGGGGGCAGATATCCCCAGGGAGAGGTCGGTGTGAGGTTTTGCAGGGGTGAGGATGCTCCCTTCACAGCAGGAGAGACCCTGGGTAAGTGTAAGTCAAAAATCCTGAACTAGGATAAACCCAATAGATTCGTGTGGGAGGGATGTTGACTTCCCACCCCCTGCCAGCTTTGTGTTTTGGGAATGCTTATCTTTGCATTAAAGATTCAGGGTGGTTTGGCCTTCATGCCAAAGTCCGTCCAGCCCCCTGTGATCAGTGACACCACCCTAAAGATTTACCTTCAAGATTTTTCTGTGGCTTTTGTCCCCCACAGCTCAGTCGACGGCCGCAGGTCCGCAGCTCACAGCTGGTCATTGAGCTCCAAAGCCAGCTCTCTCCTTTCAGCACCAACCATCGTGCTCCGCAGGAGCTACCAGACCCCTCGTCCACTCTCGGTTGTCCCAGTGCAGCCACTTTGCTGATTCAGGACTCGCCTGGGCTGGCTTCAGCACAGCCTCTAATCCCAGGCTTAACTTTAAGCCCTGGGCTGGGTCCCACAGAGGACAGCAGGGCAGAAAGCAGTCAAACGCCCCAGCCGAGGTCATGGCCGAGTTACACTGACCTTTTCCAGGGATGGCAGGGGGGAATAATGCACAGATTAGGGTTGCTAAATGGGCTTAAATCCACTCACCCGCGGGCTTTTGCTGCCCAAAACGAAGTGTGGAGGCTGCAGCAATAAGGACCGCAGGGGAACATTGCTGCTTTTCATGGCTGAACGCTTATTTTCCACATCGGAGTGATGCCAGAGCCTCTCCTCGCCACCAGCACAGCAGGGCTTGGACATCCCTCACCTCTTTTTATTTTTGGAGGAAGAAAACACTTGTTCAACCCCAGGCTGGGAGCTCTTTCAACCCTTAGTGCCGACATGTCTGCATTCCTGGCAGGGAGAGGGTACCTCCCCAAACGCCACTGTGGCAGGGATGGCCAGTGGTCCTTGTCTTCGATCTTCTCCTGCTCCTTACAGATGAAGCACCTACCTCCAACAGCACCAACCCCACTGCCCCAGGGAGGAATTTATGAGCAGAGATGGGGGAAGAGGAAAAACAGACCGAAGCCAAGACAACCTGCCCAGACATGGAAGTGAAAGCCCCAAAGATAGCGCTGCCACCCTTTCACGGTGGGGCTTTCAGTAATCACAGCTGCTTTCACTTCCCCTTCACCCCTCTGCCTGTTCTACCACTGGTGGGTTTTGGTTCCTCTCCACTCCACGGCCACCTTCCCCCTTTCGAGGCTGAGCCTTTAAACCACTTCAGTTTTTATTTCCAGTTTCTATCCCTCAGGGGTGCTGCTGGTTCCTGTGTCCGTGCTGGTCTCTGCCTGGCTTTTGAGCCACTGTCCCTTCTGAGGAGTTGGGGACACGGCAGGGATGGGGGATGACGCTGCAGCCCTGCCCGGATCTCTCCCTTTGGATGTTCTGAGGGAGGATGGATGCCGGGTGAGGGAAGGAAGAGAGGAGTGAGAAATAAGCAGCAGAGCAGAGTGGAGCTTTCTGTCTCCATGGCTCTTCTCAGAACTTAAACTTCCAATCAAGCCCAAATAAATACAACTATTTTATTGTTATTTTTGTTGAAGAATCAGTGAACAAAGGCGGTGCTGGAGGGAAGCGTGAGGCTTTGTTCTGCTTTTGGTAATTCTAGTGCCGACGCACGCAAACCCTGGTGAAGGGTCAATATTGACTTTCTGCTGAAGTAACTGGCAGGGTTCATTGACTGGAGTCTTACCGGTGCTTCAGCCCTGCCAGTCCTACTCTGGTCTGCACCCTGCCTACACCCTGCTCACACCGCAGGACCTTTTGTCCTCGCTGTGAAAATCTTCCCAGCTAAGAGCAATTACGTAGAGGCAAAAATGATGCTGTGAAGAACATCCCCCTCAGGGCATCTGGGAGCCGAACTTGCCCTGGGGCTCCCCGGGGATGCTGCCAGGGTAGGCTGCAGGCAGAGCCAAGAGGTTATCCTGAGCAGATAGATCTCTACTCCTGGCACCCCATTCCAGAGCTGAAGGTCTCATACACAAACCCGCTCTGCAAGCCCGTGGTTTTATAGGCCGTGATCTTCCCTTGCAGCTGAATTTTGCCGCCTTTTCAAAGGTTCACCAAGTTGAGAGGTGTTTGTGCAGGGGTTCATGTATATGAGGGCAGTGGGAACCTGCCTGCAGGCAGCTACCAGGTCAGGGATTTCCTCGCCACCCCCAGCACCAAAGGAACCCTTGGCACAGCATCGGCTTCCCTGATCACACGTCTGGCAGGTACACGGCGCTGCCCGGCAGAGCAAGGGGACAAAGGGACGATGCTTCCTTCGCTTGCCACTATGCAAGAGCTCACAGCCACCAGGGGCTGCTGCCCCACGGGCTGGGGTTACCCTCAGACCCCGTGCCAGCTCCCTATGCACAGGGGAAGTGGTGCAGTGGTCTGGAGGGCGGTTGCAACCTCAGGAAGGTCTGTGGAGCACAGTCAGCACTGCGCAAACACAACAGCTCAGGTCAGAAATTGTTTTGAGTTAGGAAGCTTGGCTGACCCATGCCCGTGAAGTTTGCCTGGAGTCATCCCATGGCTTCAGAGCTCCAGCATCTTTGTCAGATGAGAGTCTGGGCAAAGCAAGCTGTGCTTTCCTGCAGCAGAGATGGGTATTTGCCAGCTATTTTTTGGGCCCATGGTACCATTTTACCCCTTTTTATGCCTGATCCCCCTTCCTGGGGCTTTTGCCAGCCGCAGGCTGGACTCTTTACCGGCTGCATTCCTTTGGGCTGACGTGGCTTTTCTTTCTTTCCCCATCCTTATCACGCTCAAGTTCATGAATCGCATTTCTCTAAAGCTATAAACCACCCAAGCAACCCGTGTAAATCAATTGAGACAGAAAGCAGAGCCAGGCACGAGGGCTCGGGCCACTCCGGGGACACGGCTCTCTTCAGGAAAGGTTCTTCCAGCCATACAAGGAGCTACACGCAAATAAATCCCTTTTGTAAAGCTTTTATCACTGTGCTTGGTCCCCCTAAGGCCACGAATTCTGCTTTCCCTTGTTTCATCAGTGGGAAGACACGCTGCCTGTCTCAGCACGCTCGCCTGCCATGCCAGCGGCGCTGGAGGGAGTATGGGAGGTATCTTCTGGCTACCGCTGCTGTCAGCAGAACTGATGTCAGGAGGGCTCACAGGGTCCCTGGGATGCTCATCTGTCCACAGCCCCAGGTGGGCAGCCTGGAGCTGGCATCGGCCATCAATAGCTTGCCAGAGGCTGCCCACCATCAGTCCAGGGGATAGGAGCATGCCGGGCTCTCCTGGCTTTCAGACTGAGCTGTCTTTGCAATTGCACTTGATGGAGCCAGATTTTATGAGTCCCCATGGCAGAGGGGACTCCCCTCTGTACTCATCTCTCTGTATTCCCTCCAGAGAGCCAAGGAGCCTGTGGTCAGGGACAGATTGATTTTATCTTAACTGTGATAACTACATGCCTAAAAGTCACCTTTATTCTTCATCCCCCTTGCCAGTGTGAAAGCTTCCTGCGTTGCTTCTGTCCTCTTTATTCTCTTTTTTCCCCCGCGAGTCGGAAAAGTGAGGAGCATGGCCAAAGTCAGGATTCCTAGAGAAATTCCAGCCTCCGTCTGAAGGGCAACATGACATCCCATGAACAAAAACCCAAACAGGGAGAGACCTAACAGGGAACTGCTCCAACCAGCTTATATCTCTCCCCATTCTGTGCACCTCTCAGCATCCTCTGCCCCTGCATGACGCCCAACAAGCACGAAACCCTCAGCAGCATGGCCCTGAGGAATTCAAGCGTCTAATTAAGCTTAATTACTCCTGGAAACAATTTTTAAACTATCCACTGAGGCTCCTGGCCGGGGCAAGAACACTGCACCTCCAAGCTTTAATTGCAAGGTTGTCACTGCTGAAGCCAAGCTATCAGCGTAGTTGGTGCCAAGGAGTCTGTGCTGAGCGGTACTGGGTCTTTTGGCATCGGCCTTATCATAGGCCGGGGTGGCTCGGCTGCTTTCTAACGTCTCCTGAGCCAGGAGGGCTGGCAAGGCAGAAAAATTGATGCAGATGAAAAGCAAAATGATGAGGGCAGAGAACAGGATCACCAGGATCCCCTTGGATTCCTTCCTCTGACTCTGCTTGCAGCCGAAATTCCCGACATCCAAGAAGAAGCAGAGCAGGAGTCTCGATGAGCCAGCAGAAAGGAGACTGAATCTGAAAAACTCCAACCATCTCCCTGGCAGACGTAGAGCTGAAAGGACACAGAGGTACAGGATCTCTGTTCCCTCAGAGATCCTCAGGGCCGCCGATGGCACCTGCTGGGCCATGGGACTCATTGAACATGACCAGAAACTCATGGGGAGCAGGATTTGTAGCTCCTCTGAGTTCAGTCTAGGAAGAGACTGACTGTTGGGCAGGTTAAAATCAAACACGTCGGATTTTACAGTGACCTCTTCCATGCCAGGTGCTCAGCCTGCATCTCTCTCAGCTCCCTGCCACAGGGATGGCTTGGAATAGACATGCTGAGAGCTTGGGTCGGGCAGGACAAAACCCAAAGGCAGCTTGCTTTATTTGGGGATTTTTAACTCTGCCAGAGCAGGGGAAGCCCACATGTACAAGCACCCTCATGTTCTCACCTCCCACCACTCGTTCGTCACCCCTTGGCAGCCATCGCCCTCTCCTAGCACCCAGCGCTGCTGCGGTCGGGGCAGAACAAACCACTTCCTGCCGCCTCATGCTTTCGAAGATCCAAAGCAGCGACGTCCCTGCCGAGGTGCCAACCCACGGCTCGCTGCAGGTGGGTGTCAAATCCGGAGCCCCGAAGTGCGAAGCCGCTGCACACGGGCTTTTGAAACCAGGTTTATCACGTGCAGAGATCACTTAAAGCCTAAAAGCGGGGAGGCTTTATCACTTTTTTAAAATGTATTTGAGTTTTTTCTACAATCTGTTCATGCGTCTTGCTGTGGGCACCCAGGGTAAAGGTGTGGGATTGGACAGGCACGAAAGACGACCCACCTCCCATCCCAAGTAACAGCAGAGGAACTCGACACGCACAGAGCCAACTGCTGACCAAAGCGTCACACTCGGAGCCAGGCCATCCAGATGCAAAGCAGCACCATGGCACCTCCATCCTCCTCCAGCACCCCACAAAGCCAAGCAGCAAAGTGATCATGTCGTGTTTCGGATGGGGGAGAAGCAGCTGGAGAAACGGATGCTCATTCACAGCCAAGGCCAGGCGAGGCTGGGTCTAAGCACAGGAAAAGAGGAGGGATGCTGCCTTAGCTGAGCTTTTGTCCCAGCTCTTTATCGCTCCCAAGCCAGTGCTGAGAGAAACAGTTTTAAGCAGCATGAATGAAATTGCAGCATAGCAGGTTTCACAGGGATGCTGCTTCGGTCATCAGAGCGCTGTACAGGAAAGCAAAACAAAAAGAAGAGCTTAAGGAAAAGAAAAAGCACATGGGCGGCAGGTTGGGCCTCCCTTGTGAGCCTGAACCGCACACGGAACTGCAAGGAACAGAGATGTCAGTCTGACTGCCTTGAGGAGTCCATCCCTCAAAACTTCTTGGTGGCCTCAGTGGCTGCGCAGAGCCCGGCTGTCCTGGCTCAGCGGCAGCAAGGCTGACACTGCCTATTTACCAAACTTGCACAAAGCCCTGGTTTTGAAGAAAAGGTGGCCACCAGCGTCTGGCTTGTGTGNATCCTATGCTTGTCACCCCAAGCTCATCCTAGAAAGGCACTGTTCCGAAGTCCTCTCCCAAACCCTAACTGTGTGATGGCAGACAGGGCTTCTCTCAGTTTCTCTTTCTGCCACTTTTCCCCAGCGAGCAGCCAGTGAAGCGTTCCTGCCCGGGGGCTGCCTGCACCTTCCTTGCCATGGGTGGGGGACATGTGCCTGTGCTGGGCTGGGAGCTGCTCTTGCTTCAGCTCTCCGCCTCCCAAAAGACACTTCCTTCACTGTTTCTTCTATTTGCCCTCAAGGGGAGGTGGTTTGGGCACGGGTTTATCCCAGCCTGTAACACTATCATGACCTGCCTCCAATTAGGAATCGCAGCAATTATGCAGAGAATCGTCTAGCGGCACAAGTAATGTCTGCTTCTGCAGCGGGGATGAGACAGGCCAGGAGTTGTGTCCCCCACAGAGCAGTTTTCTTGGTGTCTGGGTTTCTTGGTGCTTCGCCCAGTCCCACTCTTTTAACTGGACAAAGAATTAGCTCCCTTTATTCAGAGATCTGTATGTTCCCTGCAAGCCTTAATTTAAGCCTCCCCACAAGCCTGAGAGGCAACTCTGTTGTCTTACTGGTTTCCTTCTCCCTTACAGATCAGTCCGCTGAGACTGGAGTCAGCTCCGTGTGCTATTAGGCCACCCAGCATAAGTTCTGCATCTAAAAATGCCATGTTACCCCCTTTTTCATGCTGAATTACCAGAGCCTGTGCCTTGCAGCGTACGTCGTACACCTTATTGCCCTCTCTCCGGTGCCAGGAGAAGCCAGACAATACCTGCCAATGTTTCTGGAACAGCTGAAGCCAGAAAACCAGACTAGTACCAGATGAACACCCTTATCAAGGACATGGTGTTTTGACCCAGTATGAGGAACCTCTCTGATGGATTTTCTGTATTGCCAAGTCACGGACTAGGAGGAAGGATAAGCAACTCCAACCACACAAGATATCCACAGCAGAGCCAGAACAGAGCCCCAAGGTCAAGTTACAGCTGTGACTGCCAGAGCACAGATTTCTCCGTGAGTCAGAGAAACAGAGTTCACTACAAAAGTCAAGGAAATCAAGAAGCATTTCTTCTACTGCCCTCAATGAAACTAAGATCCTCTGATAGGTGGCAGCTTTCACCACGCCAAGAACGGGAGCAAACGATGCAGGTCACACCACAAAGGCTTCACTGGCAAAATGTAAAGTTCACAACTGCGGTACCACTACGGCCTCTGCTCGCGCGAGGATCCTTCTGACTTGATCTCCAGATGCCCTGAATCCCCAGAGCTCTGTCAGTGGCAGAGCCAAAACTGGGAAAGTTCAGAGGTTTTTATTTGTGTGTAATCGATAAGGAAATCAAACATACCCCGATAACCTCTTCCCTCGTGTGCAGCAGTCTGAAGGTTGCCCTCATAGGCAGGATGCATGTCCTGTACCGAAGGCCTTAAATTTGACTGGATCTAGTTAAAAATAAACCTCTCTGGGTCAGAAGCGTTCTGCTACAGCAATGTGTTTGACAGCCCCAGTTTGCCCCATTCCCCTCACATTTCCAAGAAAAAGGCTAGACTGGGGGAGTCTTGGCTGGTCTGGCCCATGGGGGTCACAGGATTTTCCAATTTTGTCATGCCAGTCGGTTAATTTTCAAGCCCCCTTGGCTTGTCATAGGTGAAGTTTGACTCCACTCCCTTGGGAAACACTCACGCTGGCTTTCCACAAGAGCCCAGCCTGTTCATTTTCCTGAGTGGAGCACCCAGATGGGCAGGTACCATTTTGGTTCACAGCTGACGTCTGCGTCCCTATCCAGTCAACGGCAAAGGCCACTTTGGGGACAAGATAGTGTCTTTTAGTCATCTCTGATAAAGACTGCATGCAGACGCAACGATTTAGCAATGGTGTTAAGTGCAAACTCTCCTCAGAGCAGCTACAAGAGGCATTTCTCCAGGGAAAGAATGAAAAGCTCTCTTTTATGAAGTCTCTGGAGGAGAACTGCTTTTTGGACAGTGACTCCTACAGGAAAGGTGAAGCCAGCACAGCTACGGACCAGCCTTTGGAGAGCAGAGATGTCCCCACACTGACACGCTGGAAGGGGCCGGTGTTATCCCTATCGCCAGGACTTGCACAGCACTTTCTTCTCTAGCAGCTCTTGGGGGAACTGCTGGATCTGAACTAGATCAGCAGTTCCTTCTGCAGCCCTCTTGGAGATGAGTGCATTGGGGGCTGAGGGGCCTAGTGGAACGTTACTCCCTCTCTCTGAGATACCACAGAGTTTTCCCACACTAAAGCAGCATGTTCTTGGCTTTGGTTTCTGAAAGTCTGCAGTGATGTACCACATTTCAGTTTGGCACCAGCTGGAAGACAACCGTTTCCCTCCTTCGGTTGACGAGCACACTGTAGGTACACATGCCATCTCGACCCAGCTTCCTGTTGGGTTTTATCTTCAAGTCATCAGCTCTGTCTTGGCAAGCCTCGCTCTTGAAGGATCCTTTTCACACTCTCCACGATGGTCCACACTTCTGCCATGGCACCTCGACCTGCAGGGTGAGAGCAAAATTACCTGGTGAAACTCCAGTCCCATAGAGACAGCACAAGACACATGCTCCTCCTGTCCAACCACCTCTCTTCTCCACATGCCAGAAAATTAGATGCTCAGCACAGCAAAGCTCACTGAGTAACCTCACGTTGTTTCCTCATGACTCGCTGACAGAAAATAACTGTGAGGCAAGAGGATGTGCTCAGTCCACCTCGTTCTGCAGCAGCTTTGTGGCACAGTTGAGTGCCATCAGGGGAGGAGAGCGAGAAGAGTATTCATGCTAATGTAGCGCGCTTCATAATTCCAGACTAAGCAGGAGCACAAGCTCCTCAGATGGTCAATGGAGGGAGACAGGAAACCTCATTAAGGTCATGATTTGCCTTTTAAGTAACTCACGTTCTGAATCATCTCCAGAGGTGTCTGCATCTAACCCTTGACCACACGAGGAGTTACTATCCTAGCTCACACTGCCCGGGGGTAAGCATGCAAAAGTGCCCAAAAAAAGTGCGTGGGTAGCAAAAGACCCTATTTTGCCTCCTTTCTCCAGTGTAAACATTGTGCATGTTCAGAATCTTCTTGAAATGGCCTTTGCCTGTAAAAAAGACTGGCCAAATTCATTCCATTGCCATGACTCTGCAGTTTGACCCACAGTAGACAAAGCTGATGTGGATTCACACCAGCTTGGATCTTAGGAGTCCTTCTTGGAGAAGGCTGAGTCCTGGACAGAACAGAATGTAAAAGCTTTTCCTTTTGGTTAGCAGCCAGATGAACATCTAATCCACGCTGTGCTGTTGCTTCTCTCTGAAATACTTTTTAAAAGGTTCAGAATTTTAAGGGCGGGGATCTTGTCCAACATGTCATACTGAGCTCAACACTCAGAAGTCAGCCCATTCATTCCTGTAATTTGCTTGAGACTGGGGAAAGATGCTTCTCTAACCAGCATTTCCCTCCATTAGAAGATTGAAAAGACGGAGTCTCTATTGATCTTTCATCCTGCTGGCTAATTGCTCTAATCATATAAAATAGGTACCTTACTGGTCATCAGAAATTAGTTCAGGGTGGGGGAGGTGGAGGGGTGTTGCTTTCCTCTTTTTTTCTTCTGGTCTGCTTCCACAGCTACATTGAGTGCCCAGATGAGCAACTAAACCAGCAGCCTCCAAAGAACAATAACAACTCGAGGGCAGGCAAGAGACAGAAGGGAAGGCAGGGAGAGATGCTCTCTTGTGGCCAGATCACAGCCCCGAATCTGCCCACACTCTCAGTTTTTCAGGACAGATGAGTCACCTGAGCCTTTTCTGAGACAGAGACGTGATTGGAAGGAACTGAGAACTTGTAGTGAGCAGTGATACTTTTGGAAGGTCAAAAAAAATGAGTTTCCTTGCAAAGACAGACTCCTCCTCTACTATGTCTTTCCCAGACCTGGAAATCCCAGGAGGTCCGCAGCATTCTGTGGACAAGCTGATGTGGACCCGTCCGATCTCCTGACCTCAAGGAGGAGCTGCTGCTGACAGCTCCTGCTAAACACGAGAAATTCCCAGACAGCATCCACATGCTCTGGCAGAGCTACACCCTTTGAGAACATTTCCAAGGCCTCCGTCACCCGCTTCCTCAACATCTTTGGCAGTTTACCACTGGCTTTTTAGGCTTAGCAGAGCAAAACCTTGTTAAACAGCCTGTCTTGCAGCACAGCTCATGCCTACAGGGGGAAATCTTCCAGTGCTAAAAAACACTCATTTACCAAGGAAGAAAAATGAAGCAAGTAAAGCTTGTAATGCAGACTCGGTGGCAGGCAGGATCTGGCCCATTTCAGGTGAGACCAGCTGCATGGGCTGAGGAAGAAAAACCTCTTTGACAGCAAGACAAACCACAATGTCAACAGACTGAACTGGTGCAAACGGAATCTTTTTTCTGCTGCACCAGATGTGTGAGCTTCGCTACCTGCTGCTCGGTTTGATGAAACCCACAAAACCAAAAGCAGTGCAGAAGACGAGGCCTTGGGTTGAAGGGGCTGGAAAAAGAGGGCAAGAGGGTGAAAAGTCAGTGCTGGAGACTGTCTTGGGTCTTCATAGACCCAGAGTCCAGTACTGCTGTGCTGGTTTTGGCTGGGGTAGAGTTATTTTCTTCATAGCAGCTTGTACGGGTCTGTGTGTTGGATTTGTGCTGAAAAGTGTTGATAATACAGAGACAGTTTAGTTGCTACTGTTTGGTTAGTGCTTACACAGTGCCAAGGCCTTTTCTGCTCCTCACACTACCCAGCAGCAAGAGGGCTGGGGGTGCATGAGAAGCTGAGGGGGGACACAACAGGAAGAGCTGACCCCAACTGACCAAAGGGATATTTCAGATCATATGGTGTCATGCTCAGCAATAAAACCAGGCAGGAGGTTGGTAGCGGGGCCGCTGCGCAGGGACTGGCTGGGCATGGGTCGGTTGGTGATGAACGATTGTTTTCAATGGCATCACTTGTCTTCTGGAGGTTTTTATTTATCTTTGTTATTTTCCTTTTTTGTTACAATTCATTACTATTATGTTTCAGTTTTCCTTCTCATGACAACTTATCATTATTCTTCAGTTTCAATTATTAAACTGTTTCTATCTTACCCCACAAGTTTTCTCACTTTTCCTCTTCTGATTCTCTCCCCCACTCTGCTCAGGGGGAGCGAGCGAGTGGCTGCGTGGGGCTGAGCTGCTGGCTGGCCTTAAACCGAGATGACAGCTTTGCCATCATTTCCTACACACCACCAGGAAAATCCTCTTGTGAATTGACTCACAAACACGAACAGAGTCAAGTCAGATGTGGCTCCTACTGCCCCATCCCTCTACTATAAGCTCCTTCAAGAGTTTGTTCACGTTTGGATGAACTGAGCACGAAGCAGCTCGCTGGTGGAAAAAGGCAGTTACCGATCGGTGCTGGTTTATTTTGTCATTCTGAACTACAAACCACAGCAGCTCACATGCTGCTGCTCATGGGGCTCGTGCATCCCTGTCTCGAGGGTGGCCGTCCCCGGGAAAGGGGCAGGGCAGAGAGACAGAATGTGGAAACCACATTCACCAGCCAGCTGCAATCCACCCGTGCTGGCGAGTCAACTCACGGGACCCTTTTGCATCTCAGACCTGCGAAACAGGGATGACAACAAACACCACAGCTCGGCCTCAGGTGCCTGAACCTGCAGGAATAAGGATGTGAGCCATTCGGAGGCACTCAGCTGCGTACTACAGGGACAGAGACCCTAGATATATCAGAGAAAAGATGAAGGGAAAAAATAAAGGACAAAGAAGCTCTGCCAGATGGCCTTTCCACTTCTGCCAAAAGGCCTGTGCAGAATGATCTCTTTTGGGAGTTTTCCCTTAATGTTATCACAGGTACATAATAAATGTGATGTAATCAGGTCTAAAATCCCTGTGGAAGCAAAATTGTCCAGGATATTTCAACTGATGTCTGAGTTACTTGACGACACTTACTTAGCTGTAAATATTTCAGCCCCAGGAAAACACTCTCCTAGAGGTAACACTGCACCTACCTAAGAGTTCAGAGACTAAGCCAGCCCTCAAACTTAACCCTAAGGAACAATTTAACATCCTGTCTTTGCTACAGACCGAGCAATTTATTGAATTGACCGAGCAGTTAAAATCCCGCTGGATTTGGGGTTGTTAAACAAAAGTATGAGGATAGAACCGTGCAGGTAACAGCGCATTTGCTATTATAGCGAGAACTGGGTGACATTTTACAGACAACTGGTCCAAGAAAATGTCAATAAAAACATTCTCATCCATAAATCCAAACTGCTTGTATAAAAACCCTTCTCAAAACCTCCCAAAAGTCAAAATATCTCCATTTTAAGTAGCTCCTAAAATACAAACAAGACCGTTTTAGTAGCATTCCTTAGCACTACAAGTCCTTTGAAACCGAGCATGAACTTCCCCTCCCTGCCTCTCTCACTTCACATGTCAAAACCTCAAATCAAAACTCGATTGGGAAGCTGAAAAGTAACCCAGGCAACAAACAACAACAAATTTTAAATGCCCGTCCAGCTACACCCTCGGCCATGTCTGCAGAGCGCTTATTCTCACTACCTGTTCTTGGGGATAAGATATTATCCCTTTGTTAGAGAGGAGGAACCAAAGCAGCATGAAAACAGGCCACAGTCACGGCAGAGGGCAAGGTCAGGACACCCCAATCCCAGGTTGATAAGCCTCACCACAACACCTCCCTTCTCTTTTATCTCCTCTCTTCTTGAAGGAGTATCTCTTTGAAATACCAGGCCTATCTAACGGCTCATTTGAAAGCCTGCTTTGCATGGTCTCTTAAGACTACTTAAAAATTAATGAACAAGAATAATAAAGAGCATTTATCACAGGGCAAAGCTTCAGCTTCTTTGTATAAACGCTGGCAGGGAGCACCTGCTCCCCACAGTTCAACATCTTGAAGGCCACATAGCAAAAGAATGCAGAAGGCTAAGAATAAAAGCAGCGCTCACGTGGGAAAAAGATTCAGAAGAGAAGCAAAAGGACTGACCTTCATCTCCACACACCAGTTTCTTCACCACACAGGGGATCTCAGTGTAGCCAAAGCCTTTCAGCTGCTCCACCTGCTGAGCCGTGATGGGATGCTCCCACATGGCCGTGTTCATAGCTGGGCAGAAGAGCAGAGGTTTGCTCAGATCCCAAGCACGGATTACACAAGTCTGCAAGAGAAGCCAAAAAGGTTCAGTTCAGACCTTGCTTGACTTTCCTCATTCCTCCTCACCAACTTGCTGCACAGAAGTGCTTTGCCAGCCCGGGTGTCACTAAGGGGCCAAAAGCCTCAACCTGTCAGCGCAGCCGGACTAACCAACAGGGATGATAACTAATTTGGATTGCATTCCAGCACAGCTCATCTCTGATAGGCAAGAAAGATAAGGGAGGCTACAGAGAAGATAAATCTTTTCCTAGTCTGGCTCAGGGCCAAGCAAGCAGCCCAACTGTTGGAGCAAACCAAGCTGGAACACAATGCACGCAAGCTGCCAGTCCGTGTGGGAGACCGGGAGAAGCGGAGAGGTGGCCACAGATCCTACCAGCTACAGAGAAATCCCCAGGCGACGCTTCAGATAAGCCAGCTGTAGAGATAAAGTTGGCAAGGGAGTCTTTTTTAAACAACGGGCCAACTGGATCTGTAACTCCTCACGAGGGAAGTGCTGCTGCTTCCAGGACACAAACAGAGGATAACAAGAACACGTCTGGGCTGTTGCTTTATCATCTGCCTGCATCTTCTGCATTTAGCAGCTCCTGTGTGCTACAGGGCATCACATCCGACTCCTCAGTACTGCAGAGCTTCCAGATAACCCAGTATCACCTCACCTCCTTAAAAGTTAATGCAATGTCCAGCAGTTCCCCTTGATTTGAATCATGCAAAGGGAGCTGCCCAGGTAACCACAGTCCCTGGTGCAGGGTCTCTGCTCAGATCACAGAGTCCTTCAAGAACCCTGCCCACCCTTTTTCATGCCCTGTGATTTGAACCCTTTCTAGCACAGGAGAGTCTGCCAGAATCTGTTCTAACTTGTCAGTCAGCTCCTCTAGCACTTGCTTTCCTTTGCTGGAGCTCCCTCTTCCCTCCATAAGGCTCTCTGAAAAGCCTGGCAGGAGTTTGCAAAGTCATGTAGCCCTAACATCCTTCCTGAGCTCTTTCCTCTGCTACCACCATCACATCTACAGTACCAAGAAGACCCAGAAGGACAGGACAATGCTTGTCCCTCTCACGGCTCTTTCTGGCTTCTCTCATATCTCCAGCGAAAACAAGGTAAAAACAAAGGGCTATTGCTCTGAGTATATTTTGTTCTTTTATACTCAATTCCTCTTACCTGCACAGCTAAGTTGGTGAGGCAGGGCTCCCCGGCGAGAGCTGATGCCCTCTGTCCCTAGTTCTAGCCTCCTTCCATGACTGCGGGTAGAGCACCACAGCAACGTCTGCAGATCTGCAGCTTCCTGGCAGATCTTTTGGGTGCGTAACACTTATGACTTCTCTTAACAAAGATGTAACGCCTCGACTCAAAGCATTCGGCCCCACTGAAGGTTCCTCACCACCCAACAGAGAAGCACACTCTTTTGATGGACTCTCTGGTCAGCCTTTGAGACAGAGTACTTTTAATACCCAAAAAACAAGCTTGAACAAGCAAAATCCCCCGTAGCTGAAACTGGAAGGTAAGTAAGCATGAGCATGTTTGAATTTCTGTGCTATAGAGCAAGGTGAGGGAAGAGGTGAGGTAGCAGGAAGTAAACAATTTTATCTGATCTCACAGGTGCCTTTACAGATCGCATCTAAAAAACACAGAGAGGAACTCAAAAGTGAGCGCAAGTGTGTCTGCGCACATGTGTGTGCAAACACGTGTGACGGAGAGAGGGTGGCGGCAGACAGAGAAATACCACCCGTCAGCAAAAGCAGGAAAGGCACAAAGCAGAGATTGGGAAATAACGGAACGGGCTGACGGAGCTGAGGAGTGCAAGGGGCTGTAGGTCAGGAAAGGAAAGAACGACCAGGAAGAGAGAGACAAGCACGTGACGTGGGAGCAGAACATGCAAATCTGACTGTTCTTGCTGCGGCAGAAGCAGAAGAGTTTCCATGAAAGAAAGGTCAGACAATCTGTCGCTGGGAGGTGAGAGAAGTCTCCGACCGAGCTCCAGTTACTCACCAGCAGGTTGTCACAGATGCCGTTTGCAAGCTTTGCCAGCGTGTTTGCATCAAGAGGTGCCACCACCATAAGGTCAGCCCAGCGCCGGAGCTCAATGTGCAGGACCGGGTCTGAACGGCCTTTCCACAGCTGTGGGTGAGACAAGACGGAGCTTATCGAACCCTCACAGTGAACAACAGGCACTTTGTCGAGTAACTGCCACGTAAACTTAAGGGGAAGGAGTTGGTCTCACATCAAGCAAGATCTGCAGCTACATTTAGGAAGCACAGTTAATGGATGATGCTCTATAAACGGGTGTCCTTTCCCCACAAAGACAACTCACAAGCCCAGCCACAGAGTTCCATGCCCGGGAAAGAGCCTTCCCCATCCACATCACCCCCCAGCTTCGGAACTGTTCAGAAGGTCTCCCTCAACACATAGCCTGTCTGAGCGGAGAAAAGAGCTCCATCCTGTCAGCTAACTGATGCCAGGCAGGACCAAACCAGGCGACACGTTTCCTGAGGAATCCAGAAGCTTCATATTTCTTTGAAGTGAATGTTGGCTCTTAAGTGAATATTGCTATTTTCACGAAAGCTCCGAGTTGCTCAAGAGAGTTCTGGACTTTTAAGAGTGCAGTTAAGCAGGAAAGTGTCAAGAGAAGCAGCAAACAGTGTCAGGTGCTTAGTCCCCAGAGGACACACACAACCACAGGACAGCAAGAGGTGCACCAGGGCCACGAACTGCTCCCTCTCTGAGTCACTGGAAACCACAACAAAAAACAGCGTCCGAAAAGCTGGTTCTTCCTCACACTTTTCCCAGCTTCTCCACTCCCTCCTAATTTTTTCTAGGAGCACTGAAAGTTGTAGGGTTTTTTTCAGAGTGAAATATCTCACAAACAAGATGCTGAGGGGGCTTGTTTCTTATTTTTATTTCCTCTAGCAGAGCAGTACGTTGTTAGAGCTCTGTGCCTGTTTTCAGAGCCTGATCTGAGCCTCTTCTATCACCGCGCTGTCAGTTGCCCGCAAATAACTGCCTGCAGCTGTAGCCCCCTGGGACACAGCAGATCTCCACTCGTCTCCTAGAGCAGCCAGAAAGCTTCCCAGCCACTGCCATTAGAATGCTGCTCTTCACAGAAAAGCAATGCCAAGGCACTCACACGTGAGCAAGAGCACTGGTAAACAGTGGATCACCCTGTAGTCAGATTAGTACTGCAAAGCGGAGAGAAAACGTAGAGAAAAAGCAACAGTGATGTTTATATAATTAACCTCTTCAAACTCAGGGACCCTCAAAGCAGGTCAGCAAAAGCACAGTTGAGAGAAAAGGCCATTTTGCCGAGTTTAGAGATGTTCACAGCCCTGAACATGGAGCTGTCCCTCACTGGAATGATCCTTCTATGTCTCCGCACGAGCACAGATGTGGATACCACTGAGATAAATCACTAGGAGAACCTCTCTGAATTCCAGCTGCCTATCTCACTGGTCCACGGGACATTGCCAGGTACGGGCCCCCCTCTGTTCCACCACACCAGGGTGGCCCCACCAGCACGAGGTCACCTCCTCAGACACCAGCAGTGTGGGCAGTTTCGTGAACATCAGCGACGGCTGCAGATTCAGAATACGTAGCAACAAGGAGAATGAAGCTGTCACCTTCGAGACAAGCATGACTCGTGACAAGCACCGAACACCCTCACCACAACTCTGCAGTGACTTTTTTGACACTTCCTGGCAATCCTCCAAGCGTCGCGGACAGTGGCTGAGCTCAGGGTGCTGAGAGAGCACCCCTACCCTCCCTGCCTTCTGCGAGAGCACTGTACCAAAGGGTGGTACCAAATCCTCCAGTGCAGTCAGGGTAACCTTTCTTTCCAGCATGGCTGGAACCACGTTCTTAGAAAGATGTATCCCAAAGCATACATTACTAGAACAAAGAAGTGAGTCTTGGCCCAGGATGAACAAATAAACAAATGTGGTTTCTTGCAAAGAGACTTTGAGGAACACCTCTATTTGCTGCGCAGCACTTGAACAACTTGGTGAATCTCTCAAGGAGCCTACTTTTTTTCTGAAGCTTGACCTTCTGGAAGTAGAAGGCATGAGTGCATGACAAAACTACTTGAATTACAAAACGTATGGCTAGTGGGAACACGCAAGAAGCCCTTGCAGCCTCTAGAGGAAGGAAACTCACCTGCCATTCATCTTCATCGCTGTAGAGGGTGACAGGAATCTCCTGGGCATTGTAGAAATGCTTTGCTTTCTCAGTAGTGACCACTTTCACTTCAAGCTAATCAGAAAAGAAAAACCAATGGTTAGGCTTGAGGACAATCCCGGAAAGCTGGGTAGAAGAGGAGGGCTTGAGCTGTGGATTCTGAGAGGCCCTTTCCCTGTTCACAGTTGAAAGGCCAGGCCACCACGGGAGCTGAAAACTCATTCCATGTCACCCTAAACCAGGCAGCCTGCCAAACAGGCTCACACGACCAGGTCACAGTGGGGACAGCAGAGAGGACAGAGCAGGTCAGAATGAGATGCAGCTCTGCACAGAACTTCAAAGAGACAGCAAGAAGCAACAGACCGAAGCACTGTGAAAGATGCCCTTTAATCTCCAAATATGCCTGCCAAAGGGCGTAGGAGAGCGCCTTGCCTCAGTGGATTCCCTTAACCACAGTCCAGAGGGCTGCCAAGGGGTGGCACACCCGCAGGGCACTCGCACCATCGCTCTTCCCACACTTGGAGCCAAGAGGAAGCCCTGTGCCAAGAGAAAGTACAGCACGGAACGATCAGAAGAACTGCAGAGGGGCAAGGTGCTTAGTTGGGGCTCAGCGGCACCGGCTCCAAGCAAGTCCACTGCTGCCGCACGGGGGCTTCTCCGAGAAGGTGCTGGAAAGAGGAAAACCTCTCTATGTTCACAGCAGAGGGGTTTTTTGTGGTCAAACCAGTAAAGCAGTGCCTTCCACAAAGGGAAGAGAGGTGAAGTGAGAGAAGCTTCTCTGTGACATCTTAGGTAAACCTGCCCGTTGAAAGCCAGTGGAACCTTCAGTTATGTGGTATATACTGGGGAAAGCCCACCGTGTCCCCTGGATGTCTATCTGACAAGAACACTTACAAGGTTCTAAGGTACCCTACGACACGGGATCCTTCCATTTCCTCCAGCAGAAATACTGAGTGGAAAAGGCTCGCGTGACCCGTGCAAAGCTGCAGCTCTGACAGATGTCACAAAATGCTGCCTGCTGCACATAGTGAACCAGAGGCGCTCTGGTAATGTGGAAGGTGCATCTGAGGCCACCGATTATAGTGAGAAACAACCTTTTTCCTTGTTCCTGGCCATTTTCAACCACTGTCTGCTCCTACAAGCAGTTTACAGTGCAACCCACTGCGTGGTTCTACCAGCCAAATAGAGAGACAGGGAGAAACCAGCCCGACTAACAACTCCTTCCCACCAGAAAACTGGGGCCTGAGGTACAAACCAGATGGAGCACTTGCTCTGCACACTCTTGCTGAAACAAACTACTGAAAACCTCCAACCTCCAAGTAACTTTCTGCAGCAGCAGTGGTTGAAGCGACAAAACACGTTAACCTATGTTGCCAACACTGTTTGACTGAGAAGGGAGCAGTGGTGGTGATCTGTACCCAACGCGACTAGAATAACAGCTGGGAGAAGTGCAAAACCCCAGTCCAGCCTTAGTGTATCACGAGTATTACCTCTAATACTGTGCTACCTTGATTACTGGGTTCAGTTTTGGATCCCTCATTCCAAGAAGGACATTGAGGGGCTGGAGCGTGGCCAGAGAAAGGCAACGAAGTTGGGGAAGAGTCTAGAGCACAAGTCCGGTGAGGAGAAGCTGAGGGACCTGGGGTTGTTCAGCCTGGAGAAAAGGAGGCTCAGAGGAGACCTTCTCACTCTCAACAACTCCCTGAAAGGAGGATGGAGCCAGGTGGGGTCGGTCTCTTCTCCCAAGGAACAAGCGATAGGACAGGAGGAAACAGCCTCATGTTGCTCCAGGAGAGGTTTAGGTTAGACATGAAGGACGATTTCTTCCTCATAAGGGTTGTCAAGGCCTGGCCCAGGCTGCCCAGGGTACTGGTGGAGTCCCCATCCCTGGACGGGTTTCAAAGCCACAGAGATGTGGTGCTGAGGGAAATGGTTCAGCGGTGCCCTGGCAGTGCTGGGTTAACAGTTGGACTAGATGATCTTAAAAGTCTCTTCCCACCAAAATGATTCTATGAGCACCATCTTTGGTATTTTTTCCCCATTTCCTGAGAAAAACAAATGGGAAAATAGAGCTACACGTAACATCAGTATTTGGTTCTTTGCCTCTTCTAAACATCTGCTCTTTTTCAAGGCCCTAACTTGGAATCCCAGCTACACTTCTAGTGCTTTCAAGTGAGAAGATCACATTTACAGCAATTACCCAAGTTGTTTCCGTATTGCCCTCACCTCACAGGAAGCTATTTAGAGCCAAGCAGCAACACCCACAAAGGTGCTAACGCCGCTCTCTGCTACGCCATGGGCTTCAGGGAGGTGTTAACCTCTCAGCCTGAAAGGTACCATTTAGTTGGAGATTTTAAAGCGCAAGGTGCAGTTTAAAACAGAATGTCTGAAGCGGTACCAGTAGGCCAGGTCTGCACTGAAAGTTTTCAGCAGTAATCTTTGTGAGTGGCATTCTGCTTTTTTAAAAAAGATAGTTTCAGAATCATCTCCAGTCTTAAAAAAAAAAAATCCAACATATTTCTTCCAAGCATAAGCCCCAGAATAGGCAATAGCTGGCTCCTGAGTACTGCATCCAGCCCACTACAAGCCAGAGCATACCAGTGAGATGTTGGAGTGGTGGTGACTCCACCTGAAAGTTGCTCTGTAGTTAAATACTCTCCCTAATTAAGTTTTTCTGCTGGGGTGGGCTCCTGGTTCCCTTGTTCTGAGCAAGTCCCTCCAGCTACACTGGAAAGAGATCAGTGTTCTCAAGATGACTTTAGCCTACATAGTTTTTTTTCTTTCTGTTTACCTGGCACACCCTCTGTTTGCCTACGGATGTACCTCTGCTCAAAGGCAGTCTAGCCATACTCAAAAACTCCTTCACTGGAGACAGCTTAGACTAGTAGGAGCTCTTTTACTTGGACCTCTTAAGCCAATTCTCTAAAATAAACTCTACTACACAACTGTTCTCTTGTGTTTTAGCCAAAACATATCAACTTCAACTAACCGCTCTGGTTTCAAACCTCTGACCACATCTCCTTTGGTAACAAAGCCTTCCTTCGCTCCTGCCCTGCTTCCACCCATGGCTTTTTAAAGTTCTGTTCCATCAGCAAAGAAACTGATAAGACAGGTTTGTGCAGGATTTCACAAACTCAATGGCTCAACAGGCCTTAGATCAGGCCTTGAAATCACATCAGAAATGAATATGTAATCTTAAGTAATTAAGTAACAGAAGGTCCTGGACTAGGTGCTTCACTGTCACTTTTTATGCAACTAAAACCTAAACCTAGTGGCCACAAAGCCTGTGCCGGATGTCACAGAACCCATTGGCCCTCACAGTGATTTTAGGTCCAGCCATCCACAGGTTTTAACGATGAATCAAATGCAGAAGGACTACATCTGGCCTACATCCCTACAACGGATCATTCACATTCCTCCTGTCACAGCCAAAGAAGGATGTTCCAAGCACCAAGAGCAAAAGAAGAGACAACAGCAAAGCTAACCTGAGAGGCAGAGGATCAGGAGATGCAGATCCCTGGCTCTGGTCATCCCCCTTCCTTGGTTTCATTTTTCTCTGCCCCTCCTCCCTCAGGCTAAAACCTTTGGCCTCACTGAGCCCTTCAGAGCAAGCAATAAATTAACTGAGGCCTCTCTTTGCAACCCACAATCCAGCCCAGCTGGCAGAACTGGTGGCCAACACCTCACCACATCTTCAGTACTCTTTCCAGCTTGGATGTCAACATCAACCACATACAGCAGAGTTACTCAGGGATTGCACCTCTTCTGACTCTCTGTTCATACGTCTACAAGGTAAAGCCTCCCAAAGTCATCCAAAAATATATTCATTAAGCAATCTAACCAAGATATTTAAGTGCACTCTCTTGCTTCTGCCACTCTTTCATTTCACTGCTCCAAAACTTTTGCTTTGTTTCTCCAAAGCTGATGTTTTCCTATGTTTTCCTCAAATTTTATTCTACAGCAAAAGTTTGCACATTTCCCTCTCTGACTGCAGTCACGAGTGGCCTCTGCTGGACACCTCAGTTACTCAAGATAATAAACTAACTTTACAACAGATTTACTCACCCCGGTGATCTTCAGCAGTTCGGCAATAAGGAGAGGCAGCTTCAAGGCAGCCACGCTTCCAGTCACACCCACCAGCACACGGTGGGTTTTCTGCAGCACAGACGAGCTCGTTTCTGTAGAACCCCCCGGTTCCGGTGGGGAGAAGGGCTCCATGTTCCAATCCAATTCTATGAGCACAGAAAAACAAAGATACTTGGCTGACGGTGCCTCCGGGTGAATCTAGCACAGCGGCGAAGGTCAGAACTGCTTGCTTCCCCTCGGTTCCGAGCAAAGACAACGTGGCCACTTGGAAAGGAGATTTGAGAAGCAGCTTTAACTCAGGTCTCTGTCTCCTCTCAGCTCCCCCGCGCTGCTGCCGTGCTGATAACACCATGAATGACTGTTCTGGTGAGAAAAAAGCATGAAGTGAGGAGGCTGGATTCCTGGGAGACGGGAGTTCACCCCTTTGGTTACTCCTTGAGACGGTTCAGGGTCCTTCAGAGGGTGATCCAGATCATGCTGGCACAGCAGCTACATAGAAGTCGGACCTCTGTGCCCAGCCACCGAGACGCACCAGCACAAATGTCCTTTCTAACCTTCTTACACCCACCTGCTGCACCACAACAGCAGTTAACAGGTTCTTTTGTCACGCTCCGCTTGGAATGAATGCGTTTAACTCAGGCCCCTGAGGTTTCTCGGTGCGTTTATACAAACAAGTTGTTAGGATAAGAGCACAATTTCAGCTTGGGCTTCTAGGCACCGAATAGCAGGAGTAATTAGAGGCACGGAAACGCGGCACGCGCATTGGCTACGTAACTTCAATGCTACTGCAACGCTTTACATATTTATCTCATTAAAATTAGCACCATCACAACGAAAACACCCATTTCCCTTATGCTTACTAAACAGCAATTAAATCACTGAAGCCTCTCCATCTTAAAGCCTGGGGAAGAAGCTATTTTTGTTACTAAGATAAGGCCGTTAGTAGGAAGCTTCCACAGCAGTCTAACGGCGATAAAACAAAGGCGCAACGTGCCGGGCGGCGCTTTCCCGTGACTTAAACGCAGCTCCGGGGAACCGACCAAGGATCCATTTGAAAGCGAGCAGCTCACGGGCCCNTGCGCGCCTCGGCACCCGGGAACGGGCGGCCTGCGGCGCCGGGGGCACAGCCTTTCCACGGGGCGCTGCGAGGGGCGCCTCTGAACGCTGGTTAAGGGAGGATTGCAGCTCCTGGCAAGGGATTCGAGAGAATCACGTAATGGTGGACTAGCTTGGGCTCAAAGGGACCTTTCAAGGGCAACTAGTCCAAGCTCCCTGCAGGGAGCAGGGACATCCGCAACTAGAGCAGGTTGCTCAGAGCCCCAGCCAGCCTCACCTGGAATGGTTCCAGGGCTGGGGCATCGACCACCTCTCTGGGCAACCTGGGCCAGGCTCTCACCATCCTCAGTGTCAAAAACTCCCTTCTCCTTCTCTCGAGTCTAAACCGCCCCTCTTTTAGTTTAAAATCTTCACCCCTTGTCCTGTCCCAACAGGCCCTGCTAAAATGTCTGTTCCCATCCTTCCAACAGGCCCCTTTTAAGTCCTGAAAGGCCACAGGAAGTCTCCCTGGAGCCTTCTCCAGGCTGAACAACCCCAGCTCTCTCAGCCTGGTCTCACAGCAGGGGGGTTCCAGCCCTCAGAGCATTTCTGTGGCTTCTGGCCCTGCTTCTACGGGTCCGGAGCAACCCCAAGTCTACCTCTCCAGNCCCGTGACTTAAACGCAGCTCCGGGGAACCGACCAAGGATCCATTTGAAAGCGAGCAGCTCACGGGCCCGCTTCGCTGCTTTCTGTGCTTTTTAGCGCCGCAGATACGCTGGAAAGAGCCCCCCAAAGCCGCCGGAGGCAGGGAACAGAACCGAGGGAGCGCGGGCACCGCCGCAACCGCAAACGAACGCCGTTTCTATACCGGCAGAGGTAGGACGGGGCCCGGCTCGGAGCGCGAGCACCCCTGGCTCCCGCCGTCGCCCGGCAACGGAGCTCCCGGCGCCCCGGAAGCAGAAGCGCGCGCGNCAACAGGCCCTGCTAAAAAGTGTTCCCATCCTTCCAACAGGCCCCTTTTAAGTCCTGAAAGGCCACAGGAAGTCTCCCTGGAGCCTTCTCCAGGCTGAACAACCCCAGCTCTCTCAGCCTGGTCTCACAGCAGGGGGGTTCCAGCCCTCAGAGCATTTCTGTGGCTTCTGGCCCTGCTTCTACGGGTCCGGAGCAACCCCAAGTCTACCTCTCCAGAGCTCCACTCGATCCCTTCGCTCCCAGCCTATGCTGATTCTGGGGCCTATGCTGACCCAGGTGCAAGACCTTGTACTTGGACCTGTTGAACCTCAGGAAATTCACACAGACCCACTTCTCAAGGTTGTTCAAGTCCCTCGGGATGGGGAGATGTCAGAGGGCAATGGAAAACTCACTGCTGAGGGAAAAAAAGCAGGGAAAGCAGTAACAGTTGAGAAGAGGTGAGTGTCTGAGGGATGCAGAGCCATTGGCTGCTCCTGGGTCCCCACAAGACCAGTGGGCAGCTCCTGGTGACCTACAATCCCAGGGAGGTGTCACAGACCAAGAGCGAGGCCTTTCCTATGGGACTGGGGACAGCTGCAGAGCGCTGGCAGGAGCAAGTGGGTTAGAGCACCACTGGGTCACTATCTCAAGCAGAAGTGCAATGGATCTGGGGGCAGCTTCTCCCTCCCAGGATGCTCTCTGGGCATCTCCCGAATGTCATCAACCACAAATAAGCATCCAAAAAGGCAAGAGGGCAGAGGGCTCTGCCTCGCCGACTCCGGAAAAGCAACAGCAGGACCTCGCTCAAGCATCGGAGGCTGTCAGTCGAACCTCACGTGCCCAGCCATGGAAACACTCGGCATCAGCTCTCCTACCCTGCGAGTAGCACTAGCACAGCGACAGGAGGGCTACCGGGCCCTTGCCCATTCAGGAGACGCACTGGAGCGGAGGGTTAGATGCTGAAGCAATGTCTGGTTAGTTAGAGCTTGTTACAGTTATTTATGCATCTGATTGTAAATGCGGAAAAAAAAAAAAGTGAAGTCACTTAATCCATCATTTCTCAGACATGGATGACAGAGCGCGGTGATTTGGCAGAGTAAGTTTTTCGGCTAGCTCTAAATGAATTGCACAATATTTCAACCTGATTTAAGTACATAATAGGCTCAGCAAAGGATTACGTTTCTCCTTACATTTTATACATATATATTATATACACACACACACACACAGACAGGCGTTGTATCATGAGCTGCATTTTAGTCTTGTCAAGAGACAACTGCTTACTGCAGAGTGACTGAAGTGACACCCTCACAGAGGAAACTATTCTTGGGGTGCTTTGCTGGAGAAGTTCCCCTTTGGGGTGATTCTCGTGGGTGTGACAAGCGTGACCGGACGGCTAGAGGGGCTGGGGAGGCGAGGGGCTGGGGACTGTCACGGCCCTGCCAAGTGGGCACGAGTGGTGGCACGCTGAGCTCACTGCCTGCAGCGGGCAGGAGGTATTTGAGCCAAGGGGCCGTGTCGGATGCTGTTGGGGCTGCTCTTCTAGAACGTGGAGAAAAAAATTTGGCTTATTTAAAGTGCAATTAAAGTCTGAAAAGCATCTCCAAGAAGGAGATTTCCCTACTCCAGCCCTGCAGCGTCCATCAGCTCCCGATCTTCAGGGTCTGCCGGTCACCTTCCCCGGCTGCCATGGCCCAAGAGGTGTTAGTCTAAGCTCAGTTGCCTCCCACTACGGTGCAAGGTCATTATTTAAAGCCTGACCTCCCCTAACTGGTCAGGGAACCGGGGCTAGCAGGAGCAGGGATTTCTGCACCGGCAAAACAGACGGACACGTTTCACTGTGCTTTTTAGAAGCGCAAGTGAGCAGGAATCCTTCCCATCAGCCCAGAAGTTTCCTAAAGAGCCTTAAATTAGTGCACGCCTCAAAAGCTAACAGGGAAAAATCCTGGCCTGGCTTTTTCCAGAGTCAGTGAGACTAGTTGCATGTGCTTGCAGACAGGGTGGCAAGATCTGACCTGGAGCATTATCCAAGAATAGGTCCTCTGAGAAACGATCTGCCCAATTTTATAGCTGCTTTTCAAAATAGAAGCCTTTAAAAAAACAGACCCAGGATGCAGAATCGGGAACGGGAGGGATGTATCCACAGGGAAAACCTGTCCTCGCTCCCCAACGCGCACACACACACGCTGTGCCAGGGCTCCTGCCCGTGGTCACACACAACTACTGATTTTCCACGTCAAAGTGTAAACTACTCACAACACCACACACTGAGAGAAGTTGTAGATCCTGAGCCAGGGGGTAGATTGGGAATCTCTTGGCTTCCAGCATATCAACAACAGGATTGAGGGTTTGGGGTTTTTTTTTGTTTGGTTTTTTTTCTTTCCCCCCGTCCTTATTTGTTTTTTTTCAAATGCTAAATCAGCCAGCCACCTGCTAGATAAAAAGCAGAAAAAAAGGAGAATTCCCAGGATTGCTTGCCCTTGCTGAGACAGTGCCAAGTGGCTGGCTGCTACCAATGGAAAGAGCAAAAAACCTTCGCACACGTCGGAAACCTGTGGTTCAGGGCTTGTTCTGAGAGAGGAGATGGGTGCTGGTTGCTGTTTTTATCTTTCCCATTTTGGGGTGGGGGGCTTTTGGCTGATGTAGTTCTAACATACACCTATCACCACAGTAATTAAAAAACCACCACCGTACACTATTTCACAGGGAAAAAGAAGACACGTGAACGTACACTTACTACCACGCACAATAAGAGCCCTGCAGGTCAACTCACGGCCTCTTCAAAATGAGAAAGAGAAAAGAAGAACTTGAGACGATAACGGGGAGGAAAAAAAAGAAAAGAAAAACCAAAAGGATCTCGTTACAAAGCATGGGAAAAGAAGAACCGTTATGGTACACTTTGAATAGCTGCAGAAACTTGGCTCAGCCTTCCTCCTCCTCCTCTTCCTCCTCCTCCTTCTCCCTTCCCCATCAGATCTTTTGCCCGAGAACAGAGTCCTGCTGCTCACATCTCATTGGAGTAGGTGTAGTTCGGGGTGGCCGAATACTGTGTCTCGTGCTGCATCATGGCTCCCTGCGCCGCCCCCATCGCTGCGTTCTGTGCTGCCTGCTGCACGTGGGGGTTCTTCCACGCTCCTGTGGTCCACTCCTCCTGGGCTTTGCTGAAGCTCCCGCCGCTCCCACGGTAAAATTTATGCACCTGGAGCAGGTTGGAAAGAGAAAATCCAGAGGTATTGAGCAACTACAGCTCTTTAAGGGTTCCCCGAAGCAAGGCGGCACCCCCTTCTCCTCCCGTACCATAGTGAGAGCGATGAAGGAGAAAACTGCCATCACCGTGAACAGGATGGTGGGGATCAGCATTACCACGGCCGAGCCCACATTGGTCCCAAAGAAGGAAATCGCTGCAATCCAGCCGCTGCAAGGAGATCAAAATAAACAGTCCGCTCAGGAGCCTGGGGCTTTCCCAGCTCACCAGCATCCCTCGCAGCTCCTCAAACCATCATCTCCCCAAGGAGAGAAGCTACTGAAGCACCAAGGATGTTAAAACACCAAGAGGCCACAGCAGCAGTGTGGTGGTGACTGTCATAGAATTATAGAATCACAGACTGGTTTGGGTTGGAAAGGACCTTCATAGGTCATCTAGTTGAACTCCCCTACAGAGAGCAGGGACATGTGCCAACTAGAGCAGGTTGCTCAGAGCCCCAGCCAGCCTCACCTGGAATGGTTCCAGGGCTGGGGCATCGACCACCTCTCTGGGCAACCTGGGCCAGGCTCTCACCATCCTCAGTGTCAAAAACTCCCTTCTCCTTCTCTCGAGTCTAAACCGCCCCTCTTTTAGTTTAAAATCTTCACCCCTTGTCCTGTCCCAACAGGCCCTGCTAAAATGTCTGTTCCCATCCTTCCAACAGGCCCCTTTTAAGTCCTGAAAGGCCACAAGAAGGTCTCCCTGGAGCCTTCTCTTCTCCAGTCTGAACAACCCCAGCTCTCTCAGCCTGGCCTCATAATAGAAATGTCCTTGCACCCCACACAAAAGCAGCATCTTCCTTTCCTTACCAGACGCCCCAGCCTGGGATTCCTACTGCTTGGATAATGCTGATCACCAGCTGGGCCATGAAGGTGAAGAAGAAGGCCATGAAGCTGAAGGAACTGTCCGTCCTGCAAGAGAAGGCTCATTCACTCCCTACACCTCCATTCCTGCAGCTCTGCAAGGGAAGGGAGATGCTCCCACGTCTCAGACCCTTTTAGGGCAGAAGTGGCTGTGGTTTAGCAAGAGGGTGGTGAGAAGTGGAGCTGCCTGCACGCAGCAGGCACCAGAGAAAAACTGAAGTCAAGGGAGAAACTATGAGAGGCTGAAGGGGCATCTGGGAAAGCCACGGGGCATCAGACACTCCCCATGTCTCAGCCAGCTCTGTGTGAGAGGCCACCTGTGTTCAGCCACGGCACTCAGCTCACACTGCCCCACCGTCAGACTCAAGCATCCCACACGGGGAATAAATACACCCCCAGTGTTACAGATTTGGGGATACTGCCCCGGGAATCGACCTCAGCAGCACGGATAATCAACACAAGCACCTCAAGGGCTTGTGCAAAATGCAAAAGCAGCCTCAAAGACGGGCGGGAGGGGAGGGAAAGTTGGCACCCCAACTGCGGAGCATCCCCTTAGGGTATCTTTATATCACATGGCCTTCGGGAAATCCCAAACACCCTTTCTTTGAAGGTTAGAAAGTGAAGCTAAAGGGCTGGAGAGAAGGAGCAGAAATTCCCCCAAATATTCAGGCAATGCCCCAAGCTAAGCGCTCATCGTTTAGGAAGGGAAAACAAAACAAAAAGGCCATGAGAAGCCAGGCTGAGGCATGACCACTTACTTGAAAGCTTTGTAAATAGGTCTAAACCAGCAGACATAGGAGCAGGGCGTAAAGAGAATGAGCCAGAGAATTGCCAGTCCAAAATTAACAGCTCCGCCGCCTCCAATGAGCCATGCGAGGCAGCCAACGAGATTCACCGCCAAGGTGATGCTGTTCACTGCAAACACACACACACACACACAGAGGGAGCAGAGTAGTGCGTATGCAAGGATATCAGTGAGATATGAGAGACCCCGACCCCAGGGATGCCCACGCGGGGCATCCAGCACTGCGTTACCCTAACTAGATTTCCCTTCATTTAACGTAAATTAAGCTGGTGAAGTCTGAGGAGCATCCCCAGGCTGGCTCAGCCAAAGGGGGTCCAACCTCAGCTGAAGAACAGGAAGGAAAAAATAAGTATTGCTGAGTTGCGAAGTCTTAAGAAGGTCTAGGGCTCGTGGGGCTCCCAGGACAGGGAAGAGTCACATCCTCCCAGGGGCACATTCCCACCAACAGAAGGGAACTGGAGGGATCGAAGTGAAGCCTTTTCATTTGGCTCCAGCTACAGCTTCGCTGAAGGAGCTTGTGCAGGAGTTCCCTGAGCTAACAGTTGAAGTCCTGAACTCCCAGCTCCCGCCTCACCAGTTCAGGGGGGTGCCGTGTTTGCTTCTCCCACTCCTGCTCGGGGTTACGCGACACAAGGGCCAGTACTATGAAGCCCAGCTTAGCAGACACAGGACAAAGCCGAGAAGGCTCAGCTGCATTCTGACGCCTCCGATTTTTGAGAATGATTCATTATTTCAATGAGAATTAAAACCCTCCCACCGCCACCCGCAAGAGAGCTGCAGCTGGCAAGGAAGGGATCTCAGTCGGCCGGGTTGAGTAGGCGCTCGCTGCTCGCTAAAGCCCCCAAGGACACCATAGGGACCTTCCAGCCTCTCTGCACTTGTGTCTGGCTGGTTGTTTGCGGGGGAGTTGGGAAGAAAATGATCCAGAGAGGAGCTTCAGGGACAGAAACCAACAGACAGCGACTGGCTCAGAGAGCCGGTGCTTGTGCTGCGGGAGAGGCTGGAGCAAGAACCGAGCTCTACTTAAATACAGCAGAGCAAAACCAGCCAGATTGAGATGGGTAGGGGATTTAGCACCCTCAAGACCGCTTCTACAGCAAAGCACAACTGTTTTTTTTCTGACGGGATGCGAGGCAGCGCTCCAGGGGTGCCAACCTGGTGCCATGCCAAAAGCAGAAAGGCCTGACCTCGCCAGTGCCAGCTCAGCTCCTCATAACCTGCCTCCAAAGCACAGGGCACTCCCTGGGCACTGATACGCTTCCAGAGTTCAGGGAAAACGCCTGGTTAAGGAACTATGTTCTTCTAAAAAGAATTAAAACGATGGTGCGAGCTTGACCCGAGCATCACACATACGTTTCCACGTAGGCTGGGGTGCAGTCTGTCCCTCTGGCTCTTCTCCCCGCCCAGGGATAGTAAGGAAGAGAGATCTGGGCAATTTTTAAGAGTTAGAAGATGGTGACAGCTCTGTTAGCACAGCACGGCACGGCACACAGAGGCATGCAAGAGGAACAGGCAAGACCCAGCTTTGGGGGAAGCCCCAGGCTCCCCCGTTTTGGGAAGCAGGCACCCTGGCCCTCCAGTCCAAACGGCATCTCAGCCTTGGGCTGCTGCTGAAGGGCTCACGAGGAGCTTGAGATGGCAGAAGAAGCCCTTTCTCCAGCCCAGCTGCCAAAGGAAGCAGCAGAGGCCTGGCGACTCTGTGGTGGGGTGAGTGAGTTGAAGAGGGTGTAAACTCTTCAGCAGAAGGATGTGCAGGTGCTGAGCCGTCTCCTCCTCAGCTCCAGTGGGATGTCAAGGTCACCACCGACGGCCCTCAGACATCAAGCCAGCTCCACACCTCCATCCTGGATGCTGGAAGGGCTGATCCCTGTGGGATCCTGCAGCCCGACTCCCACCCCCAAAGCATTTTAACAGGAGACCCCAAGGCCTGGAGGGGCAGAAGGACTTCCCCTGACCTCGCTCTGCTCTATCAGCCAGCGATTTCCAGAGGAGCAGACTTCAAGAGAGGCAAACGCAAACCCGCCCAAGCCCTTCCCTGCCCCACGACTCACGCATCCAGAGGTAGTAAAGCCGCTTGGCCATGGTACGGTGCTGCGGTGGGATCTCCGCATCGAAGTCCTGGTAGAAACACGGCTTTAAGGGGATGAACTTCGGCAAAGGAGGGAAGTTGTTCACTTTTTCTGCAACAAAAAGTTTCGCCGGCATTGGGCACTGCACAGAGCTGAACATAAATCAAAAGGCTTCCTAATTAGTCTTGTTCAGCCCCAAGAACTGACAAGTTTCACACAGGAATTAAGGGTTTCCCCTCATAACCGCCCACCCACAAGCACCAAGACAAATGTAGCCCTCACTGGCCACGTGGATCCTGCAAGTGTGGACACCCACAACCCCACTGGGGACTAACGAGGTGACATTATGTCCACTAAAGCCCTAGATGGGCTTCAGAGGTGAGGGGCAGCCCTGCCAGAGACACACACCCCCCCGCAGTACCTGCCATGCTGGCACACGCTCAGCTTCTCTGTTCCACAGCAAAAGCAAGGGAAAAAAAAACAGGAGCTTTACCAAAGCTGGAGGAAAACAAGAGAAAAAGTGATGTGAAGTGGTCAGGTACCTCCCTGAAGAGCTTTCACCCTCCCTCCCCGCTCCAAAATAGCTCAAGGACAGCGCTGTAAGAAGGCAATTTGCTTTCTTTACATGATACTCTATTCACACATCCAGGCTTCCTGCTGGCACCTGGCCACAGCAAAATAAATCCCAGCTCCTAAGGCCCAAGGCTTATGCACCAGTTAAGGCAGAAGATTAAGAGAAGATCCAGCAATGTGGGGCAGGGCGCGAGCTTAACCTTCCACTCCTGACTGACCTACATCCAGCGCTGGGAGAGGGGCCAGGGCAAGGGATAGCCCCAAGAGTGATGAACCAGCTGTGGGCATTCTGCAGTCCTCAAGTTCATTACCTGGCCCAAAACCAATTCACTTTTTTTCCTTTTAATTTTCATTTTCGCAAAGGGTGTCCAGCACAGGGCGCTACCTCGTTGCCTCCTGATGGCATCGCAGCTCCCAAAGCCAAGCCAGAAACCAGGACAAAAGGGAAATCAGCTGAAAATATCAGTTGGCAAAAAACGAAATCAGTGGTGATTGTCACTAATGAGTCACTTGAGTGTTGGCTTAACGATTACTCATGACATTCGGCACCCTGTGCCCTATCTTGCAGGTGAGAGAGGTGGGGACTCAGCACCCCAGGACAGTCCTGGACCGTGCTATGCTCAGCAGAGAAAATTAAGCAAAATTAAAGCAAAAATTAAGAGCCCAGAGGTCCACGCTGTGGGCTCTTCAGAGGACTTGGGGGTTCTGCACCCCCAACAACCATCACCCAGCACGAAAGACACGGGCCAGGCAAAGCAAACGCCCGCGTCTCGGGGATGTGCCGTCTCCTGCCACCCGCCGCCAGCCCACGGCCGGTTCCATCCGTCCCCTCGGTGCTATAAATACGAGCTGCTGACGTCTCCCCGGGCAGAGCTCGGCGACGCGGTCCCCACGCACGTGTGCTGGGAGCGGGGGACACGTGGCCGGGCGTGCCCCCCAACCCGACACCTGCCCCGCTGCCGCAGGAGCTATCCAAAAAACAGGAGCTCTGGCAAAACTGGGGGG
>VWZK01017972.1:516975-534697 GCA_013396935.1 Baryphthengus martii
CGTTACCGGCCCCGCCGCCTCCTGGGCGGCGCCGCGCCCCTTCCTGGGGGCTGTAGCGGTGGGGCGCTGGGGCGCTTCCCGGGCCTTGTGCGAAGGTGACATTGACGGTGACCTCTGCAGCTGGGTAGCCCAGCCTCGGCTCCGGGGGACACCGGGCCTCCCTCCAGCTCCGCGGGCGGTCGGGATGGGCCAGCCCTGCTCCATCCGTCTCCTGGCCTCCTCTCGCTTTCCTCATTAAAACCCCAATTAATAGAGAGAGAGACGGCCACAGGCAGTGTGCAGTGAATGCTAACCAGGGAGCCAGAGCTAAAATACTGAAGGCAGTGAATGTGCATCTTAATAGCTAATTAACCTGAAGTAATTGTGTTCAAAATGCTCCGACACCTGTGTGCGCCTCTCCTACACTATGTGGAATTGCCGTAGGGAGCATATTGCAGCGTTTTTTGAAATAATAAGCACTGGTCATTCAGTCTACACGCTGGGATTTCTTGGCTACTTTTTAAAAACCTTTTATTTAAATAAAATCCTCTCAAATTCTTTTGTGCTCCGGCTGAACTCTGGCTGCTTGTGGCCCTTGCTTCTCTGTGCCTTCGTTAACCAGGAGGCTCCATGTTCTTCTTTTCCAAGGTCTTGTATTACAACCACCCTGCTTAACACTGCTGACCTGACTCACCTTTGCTGGTGGCCTCAGCAGGAGGTTGTGTTTTGGCCAAGCAGGCCCGTTGGGGTCATCTCATGGGCTCAGAGTTAGGTTTACTTTCTGTAATGCTCCAAAATCTTCTGTTGGTAATACACATGGAGCCCTGGGCATCTCATTGCCAGCATTACTGTTTCCAGTGAGCTAGTGCTCCTCTGGATGCCCATTTTTTCTTCTGTGCTTATGAATGGGGAGAGCTGACAAATTCTGGCACTTGAGGAAGCTTTAACAAGCGTTGGTGTAATATTAGATCATTTTTTTAGGCTCTTGAAGCTTGTTAAGTTCTCTTAAAAAGGTGCTTCTGAGAACACACTTGTCTGTGTTGCTTCTTCCTTGAATTGGGAGTTTCCCCACGGGTGGGTTGGCATGTGTGTGACAGTGACTTTGATGGACCCCAGTGAAACACAAAAGCACCTGGCTGACTCCTGTGGGGCCTCTGCACTGACATAGCCTGGTCTCCAGTATCGTGACAGAAGTGTTAGTATGGAAAAGAAAGGGTGGTCGAGAAACGTAGCAGCAATTGAAAAACGCACCCTGAAAATTCAGAGTTCACTTTCTTGTGGCCTTTTTCATTTTTCTTCAGGATCCTTGTAGTCTAACCAAGTCGTTCCTTTGTTCAAGACTAAAGGAAATGGGTCTGTGGCGTGCTCAATGGAAGGAGACTTTAGGTTTTCGACTTAAAGATTTGGGAACTTCAGTCTAGGCTTTCCTCAAACCGATTTGCTATTTCTCTGTCAAATTTGCTTTGTAATTAGGGAAAAAAAAAAAAGGTATTGTTGCCCAAAGGGCCAGCATCTGAGGGCTTTTCAGTGTCCTCTCACTCCCTGCCTAGGTGCAGAAGCATTTACAGAGGAGTGCACGTGATTTGTTGGAGAAAGCAGGGTCAAAGGTCTGCTTTGGAGCTGGGGAGAGGGGGGGAAATCTCCCTCCAGAACAGCAAATGAGCGTTGTCGTTCCGCCTTGGCCCGTCCTTTACTTTTCCCTCACCTAGTTATGTAGAGAAAACAAAGGGAAATATTTTCATGGTTTGGGAAAGTGTTGCATGCACCAGAATTGCAACTGAAATGTTGGGCCATGTTATTTATTTGTTTTTTTAAAAAATCTGGATTCCATTTGGATGAGACTGTCATTTAACGAAACTAAAGACAGTCCTTGAAATAGTTGTGGTTCGTTGCACCGTATTTCACGTAGAATCGAGATGCTGCTTTGCACTGTGGTGTTTACTGTGATCTTCAAAGTAGAAAAGTATATTTGGAAAGGACACAAAAATACAACTTGGTTTGGGGCTTCCTTCTTTGAAATAAAACCTTGTGGTTAGGCCGTACTAGGTTAATAAAGAAAAAGCGAGCAGCTCTCTCTGGCTTCCTTCTTCACTTCCTCCTTCAACAGCGAGGCTTCACGCTGGCAAGGTCATAGCTGGTGTGTGACCTCTGTAAATATTGGTGGAGTAAAATTACTGACAGGGAAAGGAAGTGGTGCCTTATTTGTCCACTGGAATACAACCCACTTTTGTGCTTTGTTAGTTATCAAATATTAAGCCATTGCAACCTTGAGGTCTGTGAGTTTTATCTTGGATAGATGCAGAGATAGCATTGATTTTTGCGTCCTTCCGTAGCCTGTTGGAAGAAATAGCTGTAACCCCTTGAGTTTGGAGAGCCTTTATAGTTGGGCTCAGGTCATATTGTGCAGGTTCCTAAAATTGCTTTAAACCGAGCCTTCATCAGCTCTGAACTCGTGGTGAGATCGGAGACCTGCAGCTCGCTGCTATTGAGTCATCCATCAAAGTCAGTCTCTGGGTTGGGAAATCTGCTTTTTCCTGGATTACAAAATCAGTTATAGACCAATTTCAGGAGTAGGAAGTTACCCCAGAATAAACCAGTGTGTTCGTTGTGAGTTGATAGCGATGTAGCTAATTTGGTTTATTTCTGGAAGGAATGCCACAGAAAAATTCATTTATTTTTTTTTTTCCTTTTTCTTTTGGCGTTCAGCTGTCCTGCATGCCCGCTGCTACTCCCATGGCTCACAAGAATCAGATGAAGAATTCGATGCTCGCTGGGTGACGTATTTCAACAAGCCAGATATTGACGCCTGGGAGCTCAGGAAAGGTATGTCGCGTGAAAAGGAGAGAGTAACAACCACAGGCACACAGTTAAATTTACTCCATGTCAGTTTTAGTGCCCCAGAACACGCATTTTAATAGCTGGGTGGGTGGGAGAGAAACGCTTGCTCTGAGGAAAGTGCATTTGAGTTCAGCTGTGGCTTAGTGTCTAACCACACAAATTTTGCTTTGCGCTTTGACTCGATGGCTCGACCATAACTTGCTGTGAATTGTTTGTCTGATTGTCTCAAGTTGGTGTTTGCTGTGGAGTTGCCAGCTCCTATTAAACTACCCCAAGTAAGGTTTTTAAATATGTTTGCGTAACAGCCAGGTGGATCATCCTGGCATCGCCTGGATGGCAAGATATTGGGCTCTTCCAGAACCCTTGGCTCTGTGTGTGTTTTATCCCCAGAATAGAGGCAAAAATTGCAATCAGCTTCTACAGGTGTCTGGTGGTGTGGTTAATACTTGATGCTTTCATGAGGTGGAGCAAAACAACGCTCAGCAGGTTCCTTTTGATAGCACGATTTGCTGGTGCCAAGTTCCTCTTGATGTTTCCTTATATTCACAGGTATAAACACCCTTGTGGGTTATGACCTGGTTCCGGAACCAAAAATCATTGATGCAGCTCTGAGGGCGTGCAGACGGTTAAATGACTTTGCCAGCGCTGTCCGCATCTTAGAAGTCGTAAAGGTGAGCGAGTGGAAGTTGGAAAGCCTGGGGTGTAACCGCTGCACTCGTGTTGCCAAGAGCCCTGCAGCAGAAGAGTTTTTCTTGGCTTGCTGTTGGTGGTGTGGAGGGAAACAGCTGTTTCTTGCTGCCAGAATACAGAGCTTCACAAGGAGCTCGATGCACAGCTGGATTGCAAACCCAACCAGTGTACGGTGGACCATGAAATAACACCATTCTTTTTCCTTTAGGACAAAGCAGGACCTCACAAGGAAATCTATCCTTACGTTATCCAGGAACTTAGGCCAACATTGAGTGAACTGGGAATCTCCACTCCAGAGGAACTGGGCCTGGACAAAGCGTAAATCTTACTGGTAAGGGATGCCATTGCTTGTGGTGTGGGACTCCTGTGCCCTGAAACTTTTTGTCAGAGTCCTCTTCTTGTCTTTGTGGGTCTCTGAAAGGCTGTAAGCTCAAATGTATAATGTGATTTTTCAGATGTCTTTGTTTCCTTGAAAAGAAACAAACCCTTTTCAAAAGAGGCTTTCAAAAAAGAATCAGGCAGTCGCTTGAGAAGTGAAAAGGTGGTTGGCAACCATATCCAACCTCCCTGAAATTCCTAGATAGCAGTTGCCAAGACAACGGGGTGTCGCAGCACTTCCTTGGCAGCGTGTCGACCTTTGCTCCTCATCAGCTTGTCCCCCAGAAGCATCTTTAACAGACGGCAGGATCGTTTCCACCAGGAATGCGTCAACTCTCACTTCACTGTCACGTAGAGACACTAATCACGAGCATGCTAGAAAAGGGACCTTGTTGCTGCTCTTCACCCAACTGCACGGAAATTCTTTCACATTACACTGAAAATTACAGTGTGATAAATACCACCCTGTCACAAGGGCTGCTCCGTATGAAGGCATCATTACTAAATGCCAGCTTCTCCAATTAGTGAGGATCTCTAAATATAGGCAAGACCTAACGTGCTCTAATCCCGGGCTAAAATGAAGCCCTAAATAAAAACCCTTGTGGAAGTGAAGCGGGAGATGGCCAGTGTCATATTCTTTTTTTAATAGTGTGCTTAGAACTGAGGTCTCAGGTGTCAGACTGCAAATAGCACTTAGTTCGGACTCTGTAGATCCTGGCCCTCTTCCTCACCCTGGGTTACGACGTCTGAGTGCAAGGAGGTGGTGAGGCAGCCCCACTGGGATTGCAGGAGCTATATTGGGGGAGCTGAAAGTGGTTAAACTGGGCTTTGAATGTAAAGCTAGCAATGGAAATAACACCTGGAAACTGTGGAGATACTGAGCGGCTTTAATGGCATTTCTGCTATTTTTTTTTTTTTTTCGTTCCAGGTCTGATGCCGTCTGATTGTACACAGTCACCTGGAGACACAAACATTAAAATATTACCTTCTTTGAAATAACTTCTTCCTTTATTGAGTCACAATATATGTGAGGTGAAGTTGGACCTAATAAAGGAAAAACTGGTTTGACTGATACAGGCTTGTGTGATTTTTTTTTTTTATTTTTTTTTCTTTTTCCTTTTAGGGGCAAAAAGGAAAAAACAAACTGTAAATGTGCTCTCCTGAGAGAGCTGGCTTACTTCTACGTGTATCAGAGCTCATAAATCACTATTTTCTAGGCAAAGTGTGTGTGTGCCTGTGGCCTTGCCCGAGCACCTTCCTTTGGGAAGGCACAGGTTAAGGACCTATCTGGGGGACGTGGTGACCCTCTGGAACACCCGACTTTAGGGAGGAAGGGAACAAGGACTGGCCAAACTCTCCGTGTTCTTGGAAGAGCCATTTTCCTGGGGTAAAGTCGGGGTTTTAATGAAACCTCCGAAGGGGTGGAAGGCTTCTGTTTGCTGGTGGTGGGGCAGTGTCCGGCCTGCCTGCCGGCCGGCGCGCCGCGCATGCGCGCGGAAGGGCGTGCCAACCTTCTGCCTTCCATTGGCTGGGCGGTGTCGCAGCGCGTTGCTATAGGCGGAGAGAGGCGCGGGGGNGGGGCAGTATAAGGTGTATGTATAGCGGGTATAGGGCTGGGGTACGAGCATGGGGCAGTATAGGGTGTATGTATAGGGACATAGGGCTGGGGTATGAGCATGGGGCGGTATAGGGGGTGTGCATGGGTGGTATAGGGCTGAGGTATATGCACATAGGAGCACTATCGGGGTTGGACTGTGTGGGGGTGTGTGTTTGGAGGCACTATGTAAAGTAGGACAGGATAGAAGGGGGGCTATATGGGAAGTTATAGTCCGTACAGAGGGATACAGGTGCCCTCCCATTAATCCTGCTGACTGGGATGGCCCCAGCTCCCTACGCACGGGGCTATTCACCCCTGTAAGGCTCTGCCCGGATAATTCCAGCTCAGGCCACTGATGCTAATCCCATCTGTGCCCTCCCAGCACCACCCCGGGGCCTCCACATCATTCCTTTGACCTGATCATAGGACACTGCTTTCATTTGAACGATGTCAGTTTATTATTGTATGGGGAGAAGCTCAAAAGGCTTGAAACTTGTGGAGAAATGAAAATGAAACACCTTTATACTTTATTTGATGAGCTTGCTGGTTAAACCTCCTCCATCGCAGTTTCTCCCGAGTAGGAGTTAGGCTTGCAAAGAAGCTGCTGGTTGACATGTGCACTTTTAATTTAGCATTGCCATTCCCAAATAATCCCTTTGCTTGTGGATCTGCTTATTCCTCGTGGTGTGGGGCTGGTGCAAGGAGGAGCCATTTTTTCTCCAAGAATGACCAGATGCTCTGAGATCGCTCCAATGTAGTTCAGCCTCATAGGGAGATGCTCCTAAACGCACTGCTTTCTCATATTTTCTTTTTAGCTGATTCGAGCTGAAAACAAGAGGCTGAAGAAGGCGATGGATGCGGTGGAGAAAAGGGGACCGTACATCATGAGCCAGCCTTCCTCCATTCGCACCAAGCTCCGTAAGTGATGCTCTGTGGCATCCTAGGGATTCTGGTGGGATGTGGGGACACATCTGCACCGCTCACCCAGGGCAGGAGTGACTGAAAGCCTTTTTGTTCCTTGTCGGGCTAAAACTATTGAAAAAAACCCACATTAAAAAACCCCATAAAACCTTCTGTGGAAAGCACTGCAATGCCCCCCCAGTCTCCTTAGGACCTGCAATGCCTCCCCTGTGATAAAAAAAAGACCCTTGGGAGTATTTTCAGCTCTGCCCCTGTGCTTGGCTTGCAGAGAGGCAGCGCGAGCTGGCAAAGGCAGCACTGCGAAGGCAGGGGCTGCTGGGGGGACCCATGTCGCACCACCTGAAGCCGGCAGCTAAAAGGTGTGATACTGTTTCTTCTTTTCCCCGAGATGTGTTCCCTGGGGGGACGAGGGAACTCAGAGAATTAAAAAATGAGGTTGGGACCTTAGTCTGCTGGCTCTGTTGTGGCCAGTGACCATCCGATATAATAAAAGATAACATTTTTAATGCAAAAGTTAGGAGTTGCTTGATGAGAGGCCACGCTGCTGCTTCTCTTTGTTTTGGGGATGGTTCAGTATTAAGTATTTAATCAAGGAGCCTTTGGTGGAGTTTATTCATAGCTAATGGTGGCTCTGGACAATGCCTGGGTGGGAAGGGATTTTTAGGATGGGGATTCCTGCCCTGGCTCCTCAATACAGCAGCTCAGCGGCTGCATTTCCACACCAAAACATCTTTCACGGGCTCGCCTCTCTGCTTTCTGGCAGGTCGGTGAAGTTTAACAAGGGCTACACAGTGCTCAGCCAGACGGCGGATGACAACCTGGTCTCCCTTGATTCAGACAGGTGGGGCGCAGGATTTTCGGTCGGATTGGGGTGTTGCAGGCTCAGAGCTTGCTGGTTTTCTTGGGATTTATTTTCCTTGTCACTTGTAGAGCATCCCCGAGTGCACCGGGCACCTCTCAGCGGCAAAATACTCCTGTTGTCCGAGATTTAATAAATCTTGGTTGTCGTTTCACCCTGAGATTCCCTTGTCTACATCCTAAGCAAAGACACCACTTCCTGGCTGGTCATGACTGTTTCCTCCTTCTCTTAGTGATGGAGAGCTGGGATCCAGATGTTCCTCAGGCTACTCCTCTGCTGAGGCAAGTCCAGGGGTTTGACCCCACCATCGTGATCCCCATGGGCTCCCTCATCCCCATTACACCCTGGGGTCTCTGTAGGGGCTGAACTGAAGCACCATCCACGGGGTGATGAAGCAGCCCATGGGGTATTTTGGGGTGCAGGGGAGGGTATGTTGGGGTGCTGCAGCCCAGAAAAGGCTATTGGTTCTTTTGCTTTCGTCTTCCCTGCTCTGGTTGTGCTGCCTCTCCCCATGCAAAGGTACTGGAGGAAGGATGCAATGCCCATCTTGCTCACAGCCCTACACTTTTACAAGCCCTGGGACCTAAATTTTAACTCAACTGGGACTAATTTTAACTAGCTTTGCCTCCTTTGTCCCCACCCCCAGCAGGTGAACCAGGACCTGACTCAGCAGTTGCTGCAGGATGGGTACCACCTTGACGAGGTCCCTGATGATGAAGATCTGGATCTCATCCCCCCGAAACCCATCACCTCCTCTTCTTGCCCCTGTTGTTGTGGAGAAAATCTCTCCTGCGTGATCCAGTAGATGCTGCTCGGCTGGGCCTGTGCAAGTGCAGGTCAAAAGCCAGCACTTTCTTTGTCCCGGGGGATGGCTGTGGGTGTCTGTGTCCCACACTGGGATGGTGACACAGAGGACCGAATGATGCTGCGATGCCACTCGCAATGAGCAGCAGCAACCAACCGACCCCAGGGGTCTTTCCCTTCCACCCAGCAAGAGTGGCATGGTGACGTTTTAGGTGGGCTGGGGTGGGGAAGGAGGACAGGCAGAGCCCAGGCACACCTCCTCAAGGGTGTGAAAGGAAGCCTGACCTCCTCTTTTCCTCCCTTAATTGGCCATGTCAAGGACCAGGACCTGGCCTTGGACACGGGTTGCCCTTTCCAGCCTTCTCTAACAAAGAGCTGGTCAATGGTTGAGTCAACCTGCTGTGGTGCAGGACTGGGCTGGGAAGCCCTGAGACCCCTTTTCTATTTATTTTCGCTTTAGTCACCCCTCTTCCCTGGGAGGCTGAGGCCAAGCTGCTTCATTTACCTATCTCATGCTGCTTGCAGTGAACTGCTGCCAAGTTCCCTCTGCCCAAAGCCCAGGCTGATCTGAACCAAAGACTGCAGCTCCGATGGAGAAGGGAAGATGAGGGGAACCCACCAGAGCAGACTGGGGCAAGCTGCTGAGTTTTAAGCGTCTACATTTGTTATATCCACCAGCAGCTACTGTTTGGGCTGGGACCTCCCCGCTTTCTGCCTTTCCAGGGACCTCTTAAGTTCTGGATTTGGAGCTAATGGCCGGTTCCAGTTCTCCCCAAAGCTGCTTTGAGGGAGGCGAGAGGCAGCCCAGAGCCCCGGCTCCACCTCTGCACAACTCCTGGGTGCGGGTTTGGGGTGATGGTTGAGTCTACCTGTTGTGAACCTTAAAACTGCCTTAAATCATGGTCCTGCTCTACCACATAGAGGACAATCAGCTTCCTGTAAAGAAACCTTATTTAAATATTTCATGTCTAGAAACCTGAACTGAGCTGGTGTGAGGTTTTTTTGTATTTAACTTGTTAAAGGGAACACTCAATAAACTGGATCTCACTGCTCAGAGGGTGTGTTGGTGCCGTGGCAGGTGGCTGTGCCCTGCTCCCCCCAGCAGCCCTGCTCAGGAGGCCTCCTTCCCTAAGGCTGATGTGTTTTTGGAGTGATGTGGTTTCCCTTGTCACATTTTACCCCAGTGTCCCGTTTCCCTGGGGAGGTGCTGTGTGCCCAGGCTGACGTTGCAGCTGGCACTGGGGGGATGCTGGAGCTGCCCTCAGCTTCCTCCACACACCCCTGCACGCACCAGTGCTTTTCCCCATCCTCCTCCTGCTCCCTACACCACGCTGCCCTGTGCCCAGGACAAAGTCACCACTTTATTCACAGCAACAGAGGCTCCCCAGTTCTTTCAACCCACCAAGCAGCCCCCATTTATAGCCAAGGAACAGGTGACATGGCTCAGAGGACTGCCCATCATTGGCCCACCAGGCACCCAGGAACTGCAGAAAGCCTCAGCATCACATTTGCAGGAGGAAGCAGCAGCTCCTAGAAGCGAGCCAGAGATACTCAAGACCCAAGGTGCAAAGCTCAGGCCTCCCTGGTGCATCTTGGTGAGAAAAAAGGGGGAAAAAAAATAGTAAAAGGAGTCACCATAGGGCATTAGCAGCACCCAGAGGGGATGATGCTGCGGGGATGTGGTTAATAAGCTGTGAGGGGAGATGCTCTTCCTCTGCCCACACTGCTCTCTGCCACATCCAGAGTCAATTTATGGAATTGCTCTTTCTACACATCGGATGTGGGCTGGTTTAGGGATTTAATAGATGGAAGGGAAACTCCAAGTGAAATGACTCTGCCCAAACCAGTTTCTATCTACTCAATATGTGCAGTGATGAGGAGGAAGCTTCCTGAGTCCCGCTTAGAGGAGGCAGCAGGCTCGGAACAGCAGCATCCCATCCGGTGAGGAGAGGTGGAGGGAGATGCTCTCATTAGCGGAGATGAAGAGCACGGAGCCACGACGCAGAGTCATTTCAGAGGCGGCGGCTGTTGAGGTGCCCACAGCTGTCCCCTGGATCACTAGCAAGATGCTGGCAGAGTCCACAGCAGAGACCAGGTACAGCTTGATGGAGGAGGGGATCTACAATGGAAAGGGTCACCACGGTTTGAGACTCCCCCAGCTCTTCCTTTATTTGAGAGCTGGAAGGGGGTCACCCCCATTCTGATCTTTGCTGTGTCCAGGCCACCCTGTGTCTGGAACAGCCCAAGCCCTGGGACCTTGGCTTAGCTGAGGACACTCAAGGTGTACTCCCAAGACCTCTTCCTGGTCCTCCCTCTGCCTGGAGCTGCTGGAGGAGGTGAGCAAGCTCTAGGCAGGGCAAATAGGGGAGGGAGAGGAGCCTGCAGTGCTGCCCAGGGGTGACACAAGGATTGTTCCAACCTCACTGGAGCACTAGCTACAAGGGCAAGCAAACCTATGCCGAGATTGAACCAACACCAAGACACCCTCCCAAGAGCACAGCCAAGATGGGAGAAACCTGGTGTCCCCTCCACCATGTTCCCAAAGCAGACCTGTCGCCGCTCACCTCTATTCTCATGAGGGCAAAGTCTGGCACAGGCGGGTCATAGAGGTAGACGCTGGGGTCCAGCTGGCTCTGCGTCACCGGGAAGATCTTGGAACTGCTGGGTGCCGGCGTGTAGTTGAGCATCTCGCACAAGGTGAGGACATCAATGAATTTAGGGGTGAGTCCAGCACGCACCGTGTTATCTGAGCACGCCATGCACTCCACACAGTCTACGGGGATGAGGCAGCACTGTCAGCCCACCCGAACCCTCCTGCACGACCTGGCCTGAGGGGGTTCCAGCCTTGTCCAGGAGACTGTGACCACCCTGGGGGACAGTCCTGGCAGGGTCCTGGGTTAGGAAAGCCCATGGCCATGCTCACCTCCGTGCAGGTAGGCGTGGGGCTCGTTGGCTCCCAGGAACATGGCCTCCCCTGGCTCCAGCCTCACCAGGTTGAGGAAATAAATGGTGAAGCAGCCGATGTCTCCCGGGTACTGTGAGTGCAGCCGCAGTAGCAGGTCTCCATTACTCCCTGACGTGTCCTTCCCTTCTGCCACTGCATGGGCAAGAGATCAGGTGCAACACTGGGGAGAGAGTTCGAGGGGTGCCCCATCCCCTTCTCTAAACCCAGCCCCACCAAACTATTCTGAGGGGTCACGTCAGGCAGAAAGGACCCACCTTCCTGGGATATCCTCTTCACCAGCATGTTCAGCTGGTCGACGAAGAATTTCTTCTCGCTCTTCATCAAACGGGTGAAGCAGACACGGAGGGCAGCCGAGACGCCACGGGGGTCGTCGCTCCTGCTGCGCTCCAGCTGCTCCACCGCCACCTCCCCAATCAGCATCCGCAGCTCGGGGACGTCTGTCAAGGGGGCCAGCCCACATTACCCTTGGCAGATGCCACTATGGGGGAGCCTGGCACCCCCATCACAAGGTAGCACAGCCAGCGTTCCCATCCCAAACCCACTGCAGGGAGGGAAGGCCTCTTACTCTGGAGGAAGGAGATGATCTCCTCCACGGGCCGAAAGCCGCACAAGCCCTCGAAGGGGGTGAGAGCGATGGCCATTTCGGGCTTGTGGTTGGCATCAGGGTAGTGCTCGGGAAACTGGGTGTGCAGCTTTGCTGCCAGCTCCTGGAGAGGGGGTAGAGGCGCTGAGTGACCTCCCCAGGGACATGGGGTCTGGCCAGAGCTGGTCTTTCCTCCCTGGGCTCTACCTACCTTGTTGGGGTGCGCCTGGATGGAGAGGGCGGTGTTGACTGACAGCACCTTGAAGAGGAAGGGCAAGTGACCCTGGAACGCATCCTTCACCTTTGCCCCCAGGCAGGCAGGGTTGTCGGCGATCCACTGGCCCAGGGTTTTTTGAGGGATGCGGTTATCTCGGATGACGGCATCACCCCTGGGGTGCGAGCCCATCCAGAGCTGCGGGAGACAGACGGATGGACCCCTTAGCCGGGCAGACAACAGGGATGACTTGAGCTTTTCTCGAGGATGCTTGGCCCTGGAGGCAATTGATGCAGCCAGGGCAGCTCCCTCGGGAGCTGAGTCACACTGGGCTTCTCCTCTCCTGGGGCTAGAGGGGACCAGGGACAGGCAGGGGATCCATAGCACCTTCTGAGCCAGCCGGACTCAGGATGGAGCTCCATGGTCGGTTGGGAAGGTCACATGGATAGGACAGACACGTAGCCAGATACTCACCTCTGCATAGGGCTGGTCAGGCTGGATCTGGACCAGGGGGTCACTGCTGGTCAGCAGCTTAGCCACCTCGCTTTCCAATCCCACCTTCCCCCAGGAGTAGTTCTTCGTAATGCAGGAGAGGGGGAACACTGTGTGGGGTGAAGGCAGGTATTGGGGGGGTGGGGGGGTGTAGAGATAACCCTCCGTCCNCTGGGCGGCCGGCGGCACTGCCCGCCCGCGTGACCCTCCGCGGCTTATATGGGGGTCGCTATAGGGGATATTCTGCAGGGGATGCTCTATAGGGGATGTGCTATGGGGTCCTATAGGGACACCCCCTGCAGAGCCCTCCTCCTCCTACCCAGTCCCTCTACAGGCGCCACCACGTAGCGCGCAGCTCCGCCCCTAGGGCGAAGTCCCGCTCTGTCACCGCGTGGCCCCGCCCCGCGGGAGCTGAGCCCACCCCGGAGGGGTCAAGGCGCATGCGCAGTAGGACGGGGGGAGGGACGGGCCCAGGTCACGTGGCTGGCGGTGCAGACGGCCCCCGCTGACCCGGAAGTATCTGGCCCGGCGGCGGCGGGAGCGCGGAGCGGAGCAGCTGGGACCGCGCCCATGTCGGGTTTCGACACCAACCCGTTCGCCGACCCGGTGGACATAAACCCCTTCCAGGTGGGCGCGGGGCACCGGGCGGACCCTTCCTCCTTCTCTCGTCCTCCCCTCCTCTCCCGTGCCAGTAGCCGCCGGGACGTGGCATTGAGTGAAGCGTCCCTGGCCAATGGCAGCGCCGCTTTTCCTCGCCGTGACCAATCGGGGAGAGGAGGCGGGATTAGGGGGGCAGGGTGCTGGGACCGGGACTCCCCTCAGGGCCGCGGTGTCCCCGCCTCATTTATCTCCCTTTCCCCATGACCGGAGGTCCCCGCCAGCCCCAGGAGCCCCCCTGTAACCCAGCCGGGGCCCGCCTTGGCTCTTCCCGCTGGCGCTGGGGCCATTTCCGCCATCGCTTGATCAAAGCCTCCCTTTCTCCCGGCTCCCTGGTTGGAGGAGGGGGCTCACACCGCCCTGTGCACCGAGCGCCGCTCCCCCCCGACCTCTCCAGGCTGTGGGGAGGGATGTTCAGCACCAGCGGGCTGCCCCTGCCCCAGAGGATGCCGAAAGTGTTGGGGGTGTCTGAGTTGTAGAAGCGTTAAAAAGAACCTAGCGAGTGGCCTCTCTTGGCTGTGCTACACGGCCCTTGAACTGTCTGCTTTGGGGTCAATTTTTAACATGCTGTAGCATCAACTCTTAAATCAGAGTCTTTTGTAAAAATTGAGCATTCTGTGGTTTCCAGGGGCCTCTGAGGTTCCTGGGGACTTAGCCTGCTTTCACTGGGTTTGCCCTCTATGAGATTAACCTCCCTGCTTGGAAAGGCAGGGTCAGTTACCCAGGGACTTGGCTGGGAATGGCCTCCCAGACCTGACTTTGGTGGCGGTGGTTTGAAAACAAGCCCCCGAGCTTTGACTCCCAGCAGTGAGCAGCTGTGGATGCTGCTTCACCTTTGCTGTTGGGCTGGGATGGAATCTGCTGGAAGGGACCATTTCCTGACCTCTGATTTGTGGCCAAACCAAAGTGAAACTTTGTTGATGGGGCTGAGTGTTTTGAGGAATCAAAGTGAAATGGGAAAGAAAAAGGGGTTGGGTGATTGTGTTCCTGTAATATTCCTTCTGTGAGGGGGGAATATAGGGTGACTCAAACGTGCAGCTGCTCTTCACGTAGGGACTTATTGCTTTGGCACTGAGGAAGTAAATATTCTGCTGCTTTACGCACTTTAAAGCTGTCCCGTTATCTGACCAAACAGGGCAGTGCTCGCACTTTACTCACTGTTTAAACAAAAAGAAATTGGACGCAATTTACAGTAGGTAGCTCTGATGTCAGGCTGATGTTTTTAATCAGGACAACTGTACGTCATGCCACAGCTACCCCTGAAGTTGGCTGATGGCTCTTCATGGCTACAACTGGCCTTTGTGGAACATTTTATGTCCTGCTTTTGGAAGTGTGGGGATTGTGTTCACCTTTGTCCCTGTTTTGAAAGAAAAATTCCCCCGGTCATCCTCAGCTGCACATGAGGAGCCTCTAACTGCTGCTGCCTGGAGCCTCAAAGCCCTGTCTCTCTGATTCGAAAATAGCATCTCATGATGTAGGACAGCACTGCCTGGCTCTAGTAAATCTGGTGAAATGAGCCCATTCCCTGCCGGGGTTTGGCTCCATGCGCTGTCTTGGTGCCGTGCAGGACTCGGGGAGGGACACTTTGCCTGCCCAGCAGGTGCTGATGTCCCCTTCCACACTCTCTGGAGGTGTTGCTGAAAGGCTGGAAGCATCTTCACCCTCCCAGCCTTAGCACGCTGATGAACATCAGAGCGTCAGGGTTGTCTTTCCTTGTTGAGGATCCCAGTGTCGCACTTCGTGCTACGTGAATGCTGACAGAATTGTGCGTCTTTGCCTTTTAAGGAGACTGTTCATAATGCCCCATAAGCTTGATATAAAATACGCTGGTTTGGTCCTGCTGATTTGTTCCTTTGACACTTTTTTTTCTATTACTTGTTGTAACCATTTAATGAGAGATGATTCACTGCCTTTGTTTATTCAGTAACCTGCTATAAGTGGCAGCTACTTCCAAAACTTTAATGCAGGCTTCAGACAGGGCTGGAAACTTCCATCCTCTTTAGAGATATCAATAATAAAATCCTTGAGGTTTCTCTCAGTGCATCTTCAGGCAGTGGCAGTGCCCATGACTGCAGCACTGATGATATTTGGGGCAGTTACTGTGATACTTAGACAACCATGTTAAATTCCAGGTGATTCTTGCTTGAGTTCTCTTGCCTTGATATCACCTTGTTTCTTTAACCTGTGGGAACAGAAAGAAACAGAGGACTAATTTTTTGCACAAAACCTGTAGTATCAGAGTCTTCCAGCAGCTCTGTCAGAAGAGAACCCTCAGGTGCTCAGGCTCTTTCTTAGCTCCGAAGTAGGAAAAGTTAAGAATTGCTCAAATTTACCAGGAAGGGTCTTAACAACTTGAACCCTCTGAGGGGAAAGGCACGTGGGGCCTTTGGAGCAGCGAGGAGAGTGCCGTGACTCCCTCAGAGGAGGGACAGCCAGGTAATGTGGCTTCGAGTGGTTCAGTCCCTGTTTCACTGAGGGCCATGCTTATTTCGGGAGGGTCAGCTGCTTTTTAGCCTGCAGCTTGCAGAAAAACCTGTAACATGTGAAGTTTGTGGGCAACTTCTCCTTCATCTTCTCTGTGTTTCTGCTGCTTGCTCATCCTTCGTGCTCTGAAGTCCAGGCTTGCAGAAGCTGGTGCCTTTCTCTCTGTGATCCTGCCCTCCCCAGGACACAGAGGCACGTGTCCAAGCACACTTCAGCTTGGTTGCAAGTTCCCTGCTCTTATAGCTAATTTAGACACGCTTGTGCAACAGCAAGTAAGTTAAGCTGAGCTCAAGCCCCTGGGTTCAGAGGCTTCCTTTTTCAGCAGAGGTAAGTGATGGCGAGAAAGAAATGTCTGTTTTGCCTCAGTATTCCAGTGTTTCTCTAGCACTCTCCTCCCAGTCTGACCACTCAGGCTCTTAAAGTGGTTATGCAGCCTTTGCTTTCCTTTTCCCACGCCTCAAAGGGAGTTTCTCTTCCTTGTGCAGTTGTCTTCTGCTGGATTTTAGCCAGTCTGGGACCTCACTAGTCTGGATTAAAGTGTATTGTGCTAGCACGTAGTAGTCATTGTGTGTTCACCAGCTCGTATCTGGTGCCTGACAGTCCATGCGCCTGCAAAACCGGTTAAGTTAAAGCCTCCGGAGGAGTACGAAGTGAAATAAAACCTGTGCTTGGAGTCGTTGCAGCCTTTTTTTTCCAGCGTGGCAGTTCTGCTGGTGCTTCTGCGCGGCTGGGGAGCTGTACTTAATCAAGCAGCATCCGAAACCTCCTCATCTGAGATCCCTCAGCCCCGGGGATGATTCATAAAGTAGCGCAACCTGTTGCGGAGGGAGTGCCTGCTATCGAGGAGATGTGTGAAGTTACTCATTACCCGTGCTGTAGGCATCTCGCTGGGCAGGAGGCTGCGCTCAAACCCCAGGGAATGGCTCCAGTGGGTTTCAAACAAATCAAATGACTTTTCTCCGGTGCAGGGGCTCGATCGGCCCCTGCACGCCTCCATTGCTCGTTCCTACCTTGTTGCAGCCTTAATTGCTTCTCAGCCTGTTAACCCCAACATTAAAATGACTGATACCTGGACATGAGTTGCTGGAGGAGGGAAGGAAGGAGGGATAAAAAGCCTCTTTTTGACGTTTTTTCCGACACTCGTCTGTCAGGTTGCCAGGCTGTTCTCAACGGTAGGATTTCTGAGTTCAGAAAGTACCTTGTTTCTCTAATAACTGGGGAGAGAAACACTCTAGAGGTCCAAGTGGTATTAAGGGAACCTTTATGGAAAGTAGTGAGTATAAAAGGAGAAATGAAAATAACTGAATGCAGCTGGTGTGCCAGCAGAATTTAAACCTCCAGGAAGAATTGGTGTCACACCTCCAGCACCACTTTCCTGGGAGTTTTGCCTTTTCGGAGCAACCGTTGGCATTTTAGCTTGCTGGTCCTAATGCCCCGAGTGGCAGCTGACACCTGTCCTGTCTGGAACCTTGTTCTCTGAGGCTCTGCTGTCTTTTGTGGTGCAAGGGAGGTTTGGGAGGTGGTCCTGGATGTCCAGCAATGTTCTATCTGTGAGTGAATGAATCCGTGTCCTGCTTTGAGTCTGTGGAAATGAGGAATAATTCGCTGTAGGTAAGCGGTAGTAATCTGCCAAAAGGGCTCCTGTGCCGGAAGCTTGTTGTAGTTCTTCAAGTGTACCTCTTGCCTGAACAGGAGATTACTTCTGCCCACAAATCTTGCCATCCCCTTGGTCAATGAAATTTGTTGCCAGACAGGGCCACCTACCTGTGTCAGGGGCTGCGTTTCACTCCGTCTCGTTCCCAGTTAACATGTGGATGGAAGGCAGGCAGTGCAGATAACGTAAGAGAAAACGATGACCTATAGCTGATGCTGATTTTATCTTTGCGCTCTCTCCTTTCAGGACCCCTCGGTGACACAGCTCACAAACACTAGCCAGAGTGGCTTGGATGAATTCAACCCCTTCTCTGAGAGCTCCCAGCTGGTATGTGTCATGTGTCTTTGCATTAGGTATCTGCTAGGGGGTTTAGTGGGGTAGGTGCAGCTTTAAAGAATGGGAATGGGGCGTTGGGGGACAACCAGTTAACCATGAGCCGGCGGTGTGCTCTTGTAGCCAAGAGGACCAGTGTCCTTCTGCGGTGCAGTCTGAAGTGTGGCCAGCATGGTGAGGGACGTTCTCCTACCCCTCTGCTCTGCCCCAGTGAGGCCACCTCTGGAGTATTGTGTCTAATTCTATGCTCCCCAGTTCAAGAGAGACGAGGAAC
>VWZK01017973.1:0-11254 GCA_013396935.1 Baryphthengus martii
AGGTCCCTTCCAATCCCTACCATTCTATGCTTCTATGACCTTATTAAGCCTTAAGTTGCTAGTGAAATGAGATTTTCCCCCCAGATGAACATTCTCCCTTGCTTGCTTTATTATTCAGGCTACATTTAAAGTAGCAATTCACTTCTCTGTCTCTCAGTTACTCTACTGAGGTCAAAACTGTCTCTCAACTGTAAATGCTTGACTCTATCAGATTATAAGCAGATGTGTTTCAGGTCTAAAATACTTTAATATTTGGCCCTTTAAAAGCACACAAAATAACATGAAAAATCCAGCCCTAGTGGTCAAGGGGAAAAATCCCCAAAAGTTAGATATGAGTCATAGTTCATGACTGTCTGGTCTGTATATTGATAGATAGTTGAAAAAAGGAATTTTCATGTACCAGCGATGAAACACACACACACAATTTCCTGCAGGTTTGCTATAGCAACTTGGTTTCCAGATGTTGTTCATTTATAGCACACCTTATAATTCAAGAGTGCCTAAGACTGGAACTCTGTTTTGGGGCCTCTGAGCCGTCTCCTTCTACTCTACCCTCCTCCGGATTCCTTCCAGTAGCTGCTTTACAGATCTGCACCCCATTCCTGGACACTGCACAAGACAGTTGATGGGTCCCACACAGACACTCTTTCAGAAACCACTCTTGCCCTTCCCTTGCTGTAGCTTTGGCCTGGAGATGCTTTCAGTGATAGTCACCTTTCTTCTTATAATTAAGCATGGGATTTAAACATAAGGAAGTCAGATTTTTGCTTGCCTAAGCTTTGTGAGTGATGGATCTTGAAGGCTCTCTGCAGGGAATTCTTTTATGGTAAACAGTAATCATTTTTTTTATAGTCATGAAACAGCTTACTCTCTTGAACTTGTGCTTATGAAATACTGTTGATATTTTGCTTTGTTTGCAAGTTTTGGAGGCGAGGGAAGAATTTCTCTTGCAAGATAGACTGACAAGAGACTCTGTGGACTCTTTCACTTTAGGTTAATTGATTGGGGACTATGGGTAACGTTAAAGCACAGTCTGCCTGGTTGTGATTTATTTCTAGCTTTTGGCTGGTATGCAGTCAAACTGAGGGTCAGAAAACAACCACTTCCCACATGTGTAAGTCCTTTGTCCTCTTATGTATCCTGGAGGAGAAGGAGACCTGAGGTCTGCACATGCACAGCCTTCAGGACACACATACGCCCCTCTGCGAGAAAGTGAAAGAAAGGTTTCAGTGAGGGTGGCCAGTTTGATCATTGGTAATTGTTAAACATGATGCAAAATAAAAGGATGCAGGGTTTTAGCCATCTCACTCAAAAACACAGTCGTGCTTTTCATTTTGAAGCACATCCATTTGTCTAATTCTCTTCACTCCACTGTTCTCCATTTCATACAGTACTCAATTATTTGTAGACATTCCAATTTATCTTTCAAAGTCACTATTTCTTAGTTACTCACGAATGCTCAGTTATGAATATTCATTTTTAAAAAAAGGCATGTAGCAACTTTCCTGTCCTCTCTTCAAATGACTTACAATGAAAAACAATGTAAGGCACATATTTGAGTGTGCCATTCCTCATTTGCAATTTGAGTATACCATATTAAATCTTTGAAAAGACTTGTGCTAGGAAAGCTTTCTCACTGGAGTACTTGGGAAATGCATACAAAAAGGAATACGAACAAAACAAATACATATTCACGTAACATTTGTAATGTGTTCTGCAGGCTGTCTGCAGAGATTCATTTTTTTTCTGTTTCATCAATCTTATGTATATAATAAGCAACTAAAGTAATGCCTGACACCAGATCAGATTTTTTGTGCCTAGCCAGTCTTGCAGGTCTTGTGGGTAGATTTTTCTACTTTTATTAGTTCCAACTAAGGATTCTTTTCAAGTGGAGAAATCCCAGGTGACCAGAAACATTTATTATTATTATTAAACAATATTATCAATATTTTATTATTATTTATATCTTTTCTCCTGGAACTCCTAGTGGAAGTAACGCCAAAGGAGATGGCAGCTGATACAATTTAGAGTGCCCTAATGTACTTCCAGTGTGACCTGGAATTGAAGGCAAGGTTACAGTGACTTTTTATTCAGCTTTCTGACAGGCTGAATCAGCTAGGTACGTTGTAGTAGTGTGGCTTTTTTTTGTTGTTGTTTTTGTTTTTATTTTATTAGCGTGCTTCAAAATATAATCAAAATCATATCCTCCAAGTTACATAGTACTCTTTGGAAATATAGGTACATTCTGGAAAGAATACTGAACGGAAACAAGTGAAAAGCCACAGTATTTGTTCTCTTGCCAGCACAAAACATGTTTTCTAAACATTTTATGCAGAGATTAATAAACCAATGATAGAGCATTCATCACAAGGATATGGATCAAATGAACCTTCTTTAAACATGAAATGTAAATCAGGTTGTGTGAAAAAGTTAACAAAATCTTACAGGTAAGAACATCTAATTCAAGTAATAAACATTAAATAGTAGAAAAATTGTATGTAAACTTTCCATTAATTTCTCAAAGAAGAACTTAAAAGTCTGATGTATGACTGTCCTGGTTTGAGGACCGTGACAATGACCAGTCATGGACAATTTGAAGCAGGTTTCTAGAAGTTGGATGGTAAGGTGCAGTGGGAATTATGCTTGCAGCTACCTGAGTTACTGACTGGATGTGAGAAACCTTGTCACAATGAGGACAGTGAACGGATTACTGCAACAGGTTGTGCAAATCTCTATTCTTTGAAATTTTCATGACCAGACTGGATAAAGCTCTGGGTAACTTGATCTGACCTTGTAGCTTACCTTGAGGAACAGGAGGTTGGATTAGAGAACACATGAGGGTACTTGAATTATCCTATGGTCATATCCTTTAATGTAATACTTTAATGAAGCCAGAGGGAGGGAGAAATTGAGAGGGAATCAAAGGTAAAAAATATACTGACAAACAAAGTAGTTCACCTAAGACAGAGAAGATGGATAGCACCTAGCACTCTGTGGTAATTCGGACTGCTTTGTAGCCGTTCTGAATGTGGACCTCACTGAAGTATGAGCATAGAGATTGAAGTTTTTGGGAACCTGACTGAGCATGGGCAGGATGGGAACCAGTAATAATAAGTACTTTTCTCTGCCACTTGTTGAGTTGTAGTAGATCCAAGTTTAAATTACATTTGCTTCATTTACATCTTGTCCTGTACATAAGAACTTTGAGATTAATTTTGAGGGAAACAAGAAGGAGACATGGCTCAGCAGATGGCTGATGTATATATAGACATAGTAGTGGACCTCTATGACAGAACTGAACTACTTTCTACCTCTTCTCTGTTTCATGCCGTCTGCAGCCCTGACACCTGATGACAGAAGTCTCACAGGTGGAAACTAACTCCCTTGAATTGGAAAGATGTAGGAACATTTTTGATCAGGGGATTATCTGTTATACAATTGCAATTATCACTGTGTTTTATACAAAGAAAAATGGAGTACAAGAAGATGTTGCCCATGTATGTTTATAGTTGGCCAACAGAAAAAATTATGTAGTACTGATCATTTGATGAATGTCAGCTGCAATATCTGGAAATGAGTTTAATTTCCTCAGCCTTTGTCCCTTTCCTAAGTTTAAGATCAAATTTGAAACATCTGTTGATGCTTGCGGAAGGTATGAGCAATGCCCATTTGCTCTCTGAGCTTGACTTTCTCTGTCTATAATTCCACAAGGGTCCTCTTCGATCAGGAAGAAACATCACTGTGAGAGAATCCAAGATACTGCTGCTGACTGCAACACTGATGTACTTTTAGCTCCTGCTATCAAGTGAAAACAAATTACCTTGTTTTTTAATTTTTTTTTTTTTTAGTGGCAATTCTACTTATGCAGAGGTGAGCGAAAGGGGAAATGACATATTCTTTTCACTGGCATGTTGTTGTTTATCATTTTAAAATCCACAATCAGATGATGGATGAGACCTCATCAGCCAAGAGCTTGCACCACTTTTGTAGTGTTTTTCCACTGCTTTGTTCTCGCGGTTTTTAAATAAAGGGTAAAATTAAGGCCAAAAGAAAAAAACACATCTAAACCTGTAATGTCCTTACCCGAAAAGAAAATGTTTCTATAGAGCCCCAGTAAACGTAGGCTTAACAGCAAACTCTGAAAGAAGCTATCTAGCTCTGCCTAGATGAAAAAAAAAAAAGGAAAACAAGCCTATAAATACATTAATGATGATGATTATTACACTTATTATTGCTCTAATAAGTAATGCAGTAAGCTTTAGCTAGGCAGCTTGAGAACTCTTGGTAGAACTGACTAACACCACTCAAGAAAAGCACATATTTAATTTGAGATCCATTGCCAAGAGTTTCACTGATAGCTTATAAAGCACAAGCGAAATAAAGTTTGTGCCATTTCATGACCTTCGCAGTCCTGTGGAGTACATAATCCAAGCTCTGCTGGGAGTATGCAAAGGGGAGTCATAAAGGAATTTTTACTTTTCAGTAGTCAATTTTTAGGACTCTACTGGAGTTAATGGCAGAGTTCAGAGCCTGTAGATCTCTGTGCAAGGAGAGTTAAGGGCTATGAACAAAAGTAGGTAAGACACCATGGAAAGCCTACTTAGCCAGTAGGAAATAGAGAGAAGATGAAGAAAGGGCGGGATCATCCAAGGGACTTTTGGAATACCCTGTGAATTCCCTTTCCTGCACTGAAGCCATTCTTGTAAAGACAAAAACGTTAGCAAGCAGGAGAACCTAAGACTTTACAAGATCATAGAATCATAGAATGGTTTATGTTGGAAGGGACCTCCGAAGGTCATCTAGTCCAACCCCCCTGCAGTGAGCAGGGGCATCCTCAACTAGATCAGGTTGCCCAGAGCCTTGTCAAGCATGACCTTGAATATCTCCAGGGATGGGACCTCAACTCCCTCCCTGGGCAACCTGTTCCAGTGTTTCACCACCCTCATGGTAAAGAACTTATTCCTAACATCCAATCTAAATCTGCCCTTCTCTATTTTAAAACCATTGCCCCTTGTCCTGTCACTAGAGGCCTTTGTGAACAGTCCCTCTCTAGCTTTCCTGTAGGCCCCCTTCAGGTACTGGAAGGTCGCTATTAGACCTCCGCAGAGCCTTTTCTTCTCCAGGCTGAACAACCCCAGCTCCCTCAGCCTTTATGAGAGGTGTTGCAATCCACTGATCATTTTCATGGCCCTCCTCTGGACTTGTTCTATCAGGACCATGTCCTTCCTGTACTGAGGGCTCCAAAGCTGGATACAGTACTGCAGCTGAGGTCTGACCAGAGCAGAGTAGAGGGGCCGAATCACTTCTCTCGATCTGCTGGCCATTCTTCTTTTGATGCAGCCCAGGATGCAATTGTCCTTTTGGGCTGAAAGTGCACACTGTTTGCTCATGTCCAGCTTCTTGTCCACCAGCACTACCAAGTCCTTTTCTGCAGGGCTGCTTTCTATCACCTCATCTCCCAGCCTGTATTGATGGTGTGGATTGCTTCAACCCAGATGCAGGACCCTGCACTTTGTCTTGTTGGACCTCATGAGGTTCACCTGGGCCCACCTCTTCAGCTTGTCCAGGTCCTTCTAGATGACATCCCATCCCTCTGGCATATCAACAGCACCACTCAGCTTAGTGTCATCTGCAAACTTGCTGATGGTACACTTGATCCCACTATCTATATCATTGATATAAATATTAAACAGTACAGGTCCCAGTACAGACCCTTGAGGGACACCACTTGTCACTGCTCTCCATCTGGACTTTGAGCCATTGACCATTGAGATCCTCTGTTTTGTCTAAGAGCTTCATTCTGAATAATCTTAAACTGGACCAGCTCTATTCTGTACTCAGAATTTTCAGAGAAAAGACAGTATAAATGCCTGACATTCCCACACATCAGAGTTGAGTCCAAATCATAGAGATTTAAAACAACTATGAATTTAGCTGCAGGATTTTCTAGTTGCAGTGTGGTCTGTGACGGGTAGCAGTGACATGAAAATCCAGATTCTATGGCAGGGGTTCTCAAAGGAAGCTCTGCTGCAATGTAGGGAGAGTCAGAACAGCTTCAGAAGTGATGTTATTCTCTTATTTCTCCTCATACAATGTTAGAATAAAATTACATCTTCCCTGCTTCTGGTATGACAATAAAAAGCTGTTCTACTCTGTTACACTCAACTATTGCCTGGAAAACTCAGATAATTACAGGAGTGCAGCATTATTAATGTAGAAGAGGACCACCAGCGTTGAGGGATTTTGAAGACCCTAATGTTAGGAATTGAAATGACGGCTGATGACCTACAAGTGAAAAGAATGTGGCATTATCCCCCAAGATATAAGCTACATTTATGCATTGGTTTATTATTTATGATGAATCTGTCTTGTGTATTTGAGAAATTACACTTCAGGATCTATAATAAACCTACAGAATATTTTGTAACCTGTGGCTGCTAAATTGATAACCCTGGGTGCTTTACTGACTCAACTTTGCTTGCACAACCCATCCCATCCTCTTACTCACTAATTCTTGTCTGGAAATAAGGAGATGTTTGTCTCTTAAAATTACCTCTTTTGAAAGACAGTGTACTCTCTGATTCATCTAATCAAAGCAAGGCACTTTTTTTCTCTTTTTCTCCTTTGCCTCATTTAGGCATTCCCTGTCAAACACCAAATCCAAGCCTAAGTGACTGCTGGCCTGGGAGCTCTGTTTCTTTTATGCGCACTGCCAAATTCTGGCATACAGCCCGGAAGGAGCTTAAAGCAAACTTATCTCATTTCCACTGAGGTCTAATAGGTGTGGGAATTCCCCTGAGGTAGTGCAGAAGTAATTTTCTCATCAGCTGTCAATGGTCCCAATCCATATGACACAGATAATTTAAGCATCTCAAAAAGGTAGTTTTAATTTAACAGCAGCTCAGACTGGGTCCATGACCTTGAACAAGAACAAATGTTTCCTCCCTGGTTTGTGGAACTTTGCTGTATGTTACCACCTCCTGTTTATCTTATATTGCCTAATGAAAGTGGTCAGTTTTGTAGGAGATACATGTGATGTATTCTGTGAATTCCTGCAATAATGTTACTGTTGGAGGCCAGTTTTAGGTGTGTAAAACAACTGTGTCATTGCATGGAGTTTGGCTGAGGGGAGAACATCCTGCAAGAAACTTGTCATCTCCTAGTAAAAGAAAAAAAAAAACAACACATTTTCTATTTTTGTCTGATCTTCTGGCAAATGACAAATCCAGACATTGGGGACTGCTGAGTGAAGAGCAGATAAATTACACATGTTATATGTTTGTAGGTGGTATCTCTGGGTTAATATTTAGAATCATGTGATAAATGTGCACTGCACGTTGCCTGTGTTGAGGGTTAGTTGCAATATTCAGTTTAGTAACAACAAAGGAATATGAAAAGGAAAACTAAAAATACTCAAGTGGCTGGGCCTGAATTTTTCTTCATTTGTTTTTTTTTTTTTTTTGCTGTAGGGAAATGCTTTCTTGGGAAGGGGGTGGAAGAATATGGTTTTAAAATTACTTTTTTACTTTAAGACATTTTAGACTAAAATAATTTGGGCAGGGATTTTAAACATTGTTCACAAAGCAGTGAAAGCATGAATATGATTTGATAGTTTGGGATTAGGTGAATAATGCTGACCTTCAGTGAAGTTTACAACAAAAGAATAACCGGGGAGCACTAAGCAAAAGGCATTTATTGGGAACTGGAAGATCACCACATTCTTACTGAACCAATTCTAGTCTAAGATAAGGTAGAGCTGGATGTGTGGAGGAAATATCTTATAGTTGGTTCACGTTCTCTCTTATTTTAAGCAAAGGGGTGATTAGCTAAGTAGCACTTACAGAGAAAACACTGAGAGAGCAGCACAATGTTTGCTTTTTCTTCATTGTCTTCTCGTTCTATGTCCTATATATATTCCTTACTGTATTCTTTTCCTTCTTCTGTTTTCTTCAAGTGTTTGACTTGTTATAGCTAGAGGGTTTTTTTGCTTTAGAGGAGAAAGGCAAAAATTAATAGAGCTTTTAAAAACACTCTAAAAACTCATCTTCTACAAGAGAAAGCATATACAAAACACACAGCAATGTGGAAGGGTGTAAAGAAATTTAATGGAATTTAGTTCTCCTTCCCCAAGTAATGCAACAATCCCAAACTTGTAAAAGTCTTCCTGCCTCACAGCACTGTATCTTCCCTTTCTGACTTCATAAATATTGACTTTAATACATTTATATTCTGGCAAGTGTGTATTATTAAGCTGAAGTGTTTTGTTGGTTCTACTCTAATTGTTGCATTTCAAGACTCACAGGCAAATATTTTCAAGTGGGAGTACTATACTGTTTCGAGGGGCTGAGGAAGAAAAGAAGAAATAAAACTAGTTTTAAGACAGAGCTTGTTTGGTATCTAGTAGGTGTCACTAGAGTTACCTGTGAGAGAAGAGGACCAAACACCAGAAGTCTGTTCTGGTCAGGTGGTTGTAGCACCTTGATTTGATTTATAGCAGTGTGGACTCACTCCAGAAAATCTCATTTTTGCTGAAAAATGTAAGCATCCTTTCTTCAATTCAAGCTAGAAGTTCAGGTCCAATAAATCTCAAATGTTTCTGATATTCAGGATGTTAATTTTTTTATTGGCAATTTCACATTATCAAATATATATGTATACTATTAAGAGTCAAGAAATCAAATTTACTTTTCCTTACCTGATTCCTACCAAAATGCTGTGCATTGAAAAAGATAAACCAAATTTTTTTACTTTTAGGTTTTAAAGTTAGTGTCACTCAAGTAGGATTTAACACTTTAAGGTCATTTTTCACTTTCTAGACTCAGTATGATTGCTGACTTTTCTTCATAAAAAAAAATCAATCTCTGCAGAAATGAATAACTTGCTTTCTATACAGGATCTTCCAAGAAAGAAAACCAACCACCTAGAGACAGAATTTTACGTTCATTTCAGGACTTTCGTTGGTGCTAATTTTAAATTGTCCTGCTTTTGATTCGGAAACATTCTGTGTGAGCTTTCAGTTTCCAAAAAGTCTGTTTACGTCAATAATTTTCCTTCTAATTGTTTCAGAGTGAAGTATTGTTTTTCTAAACTATGTCATAAGTAGTCATAGTGATTTCTTATCGCTTCAATTTCAAGGGCTTTTTGTTTGTTTGTTTAAAAGATGAATTTAAAAACAATTATTTCTTTAACTTTCATAAAAATAAATGAGAAGTAACTGAATTTCCAGTTCTTTGAACTCATGAGATGATTCTGAGTGACTGTGGATAAAAAGGTCAAAGGTATGCATGTGTGTTGATTGTTAACAGCTCTCAATAAGCAGTTCATATTTATTCCCTAAAATTATGATGATTAATTCCTCTCTTGTGGTAGCTCACAGCCAAGCCTGGCACTAGCTGGAATATGCAATTCTGCTCATCAGGGTCCGGGAACTGTGAGAGAATCAGTCTGAGTCATTTGCACTGAGCTACAGTTAAATCTGGACAAACAGCACCTTGCACAGTGTTGTTTCTCTCTTGCCAAATGAATTTGTAGTGCTGTTGTACAAATTAATGATAAAGACTTCTTAGCTATTGCCAGAGGTAGGAAACTGGTGTGTTGTCTCAAATCAGGTTTTTATGTCCCAGATCCAAATTTGAGTCCCACATTTGCCTTAATGGAGCTGAACTCAAATATGACTAAGAGGGGATAGGGACACAAACTGACCAGGGTAGGACATTTAAAAGGACGTTTCTAATACTGGCTGCTGTGGTTTGTATTGATTAAGGGCTAGTACAAGAAAGTCAGCCCACAACTTTCCTTAGAGTGAATATATGACAGAATAATTCACTTAGATGTTTGAAGGCAATCTATTTATAAAATATTTGCATGTTAAAGGCAATTGTTCTCCTTTAAACTAAGTTTACATTAAGCTTTTAACTAAGTTTCAGGAATGATGTATTGAGTGAGCTAAGCTTCCTTAAGTTCCAGTATTTTGCTTCATGAATAAAACTGTCAAGAGTAAAGCAACTGGTAACTCTCTGTCTTGACATTATGTTCAGTATAACAAATAAATCTTTAGAATCTCAACAGACCTGGCAACTTCATTCTCTGCCTGTAGCAGAGAATGAAAGAAAATCAATTAATGGAAACTGGTATTTTAGGGTTTACCGCAGAGAGGGGTTACTGGATTGCTGATGAGCCACTTGTGTTTTAGCTCAATCTTCCTCTTACCGGGGTGAACTAAAACTGTAAGAAGGGGATACTTCCATCCAAGAAAGGAATAGAGTATAAAACAAAGGGAAGAGTGTAAATTACATGGAAATAGAAGCCAAAATAGTATTTCTGGGTTCTCAGGCCTCTGAATTCTAATTCCCTCTTATAAGAAAAATCTAATTCCTGTAAAGTTACTGGGGTGCAGCTGTGGTGCTTAGGAATTCACTGCTGCAGAAGACAGTAATTAGGAGATTAATTTAATTTCATATCAAGATCTATTATGAAGTAGCAAATATGCTGTATCTCCCTTGATTCTCACTGCAGTCAGTAGGACTTATAAACTTGATGTTTAGTGATGGTTCAATCCTTCTTCCAATGAAGGGAATGAGAAAACCTTCCTGGCTTCAAAGTAGTAAGGATTAACTCTTCCATAAGAGAGCAACCACTGGAAATCTTGAGCATAAAAGGCCACGCTGAAACAGTTGAATTGTTCCCCCCACCCTGACATAATTTTTCCTGATAATACAGATATATCAAACTTGCTCATGATTATGATTAACTCTTAAAGTTCTGGCTTTACAGAAGCAGTAAATTATATATGGATCATTTGTCACAATTTCATCACTTTGAAAGAATTGAGTTCTAAATTATAGCCATGTAAGGTTCTGGTGTCTGATATTATGCCATGGTTTTAGTTGCACACAGCTCTTTTTTTTTTTTTTTTTTTTTTTCATTAGTCAATATAAATGTTGTTTTTACAGTAGATAATGTTTTTATTTACCATATCATTAAACTGTTAGTACAACAATGCTTCACAGCAAGCTGTCTATAGAGTTTGTGATTTACCTTTTTTTGAGAACCTACAGTGTAAAAGAAAATAAAAGGGTAAAGATTACTGGACAAGGTGTACTACAAAGTAATGGATTGACTTATTCTTTTTCAAAGTCATCATGCAGTTAAGAAATCATATTTCATACTTTTAAATATCTGTAAAACAGAGCAAGTTTTGCCTTGTCAGCTTTAGAAGCACATGCTGTAAATAAAAAAAAAAAAAAAAAAAAAA
>VWZK01017973.1:11284-99714 GCA_013396935.1 Baryphthengus martii
ATGGATAGATAAGAGGAATACATTTTTAAATATGAGTTTTCATAATGTTCTGCATGGTCCTGGAGATACACATAGGTCCATAGAACACAGAATCAGAGACTGGGTATATAAAAATAATCTTTGATGAAACACATGATTCCCAAGGAACTCTGAGCGTAGCAGCTGCCTTGTTTGTTGACTGGAAACAATCTGTTTGTTCAATTGGCACATACATAAATTTGTCTTTTCAGTTGATGGAGCAAAATGACTCTGTTTCAGAATTTGGTTTTATGGCCACATAGGGCTTTGTAGATCTTTGATTTCTTGAAACCCATTGTTATTATTGCAATTCCATGAAACATTCTGTGCACTGAATTTTCATGTGTTGCAGAATAGCAGAGGTGGCATGTGATGACTTATGAAACAAGATCTGGAAAAAATTAGACAGTGGAAAGTCCTTCTAAAGCATCATTAACAAAATACCTGAAAAATTAATAGATCAGGGCCTGTGGCAACATGGTATAGAAAGGTAATTTATCACTGTCAGGGCTTATGCTTTATTTCTTATTCATCGCCATTGTCTTAAGCATATTTTAACAGAATCATAGTATCATTTAGATAGGAAAAGACAGGAGTCACACATTAATCAGCTGGGTCTTCCTGTTTCTTCCCTTATTATTCCCTGCAACACTACTTGTGCTGCTCAGCCCTTCATTCTTTTTTTTTTCTTCTTTTATTATTTTATGTGTGTTGACTTAAGACCATATTTAGAATCATTCAAAAACACCTGTGAGTTATGGTGTATTTGTGGTATTCCCCTGAAAATCCCCAAGTTTCAGAATGCGTTTAAAATGGAGTTGTTTACTATATCAGTCTGGTCACCAGCAGTAGGAATCATTAGAGAAAAGATGATCATGTCTAGTTTTGATTCAAAGTGTTTTCTGTTCAAGCATAATACTGAAAGCAGAATTCACATCCTAGATTCCCACACATCCCATAGCCTCAATCTAGAATAAGCCTCTTCAACAGTTCAGGATCTGATTTTCGAAGCTGAATAGACCAATTTCACAGAATTTTTTTTTCTTAAAGTGTGTCTTAATCCTGCTTCCACTGAACATGTTACAGTTGACTTTGGATGAAACATAGGCCTATATTTTAATCCTATAATGTTTTGATTTGATTCATTGAAAAGTGAATCAATTTGTCTGGCATAACAGAAAGTATCTTCAGCAAAAGAGTCATTAACAAAGAATTTTGTAAATTCTAAACTTATTTCCACTTAGAGAGTCCAATATCTATGCCTAGGACTATAAAATCAGGAATAATCTTTGGGGATGGGAGCTAATCTGAAGCATAACAATTATGTAAAATATCAATCTATTGACTGTATACTTAACTGAAAATTATGCATGTAAGTAAATCATTCCATTTTTATAATTCCTCTAAGTCATAAGTGATGGTTAATTATCAAAATAGTAAATTGGATATAAATTAACGGACTTAAATGTCACTCGGTTTCCTCTTATGTAATATACAATTTACATATTAAAAGATCTTTTTAGCCTTCTGAATATCCAAGAAGATTAAAGATGAGGAAATACTGCAAAATCTTCAAGTTCTGCATCTCTTACCTGGACTTCCATACTGGCTTTATTTTGGCTTCATAATTAAAATTTATTTTGGAGAAGTTCTTACAGGCCTACAAGATGATGATGCATTACCAAGTAGTGGCACTGTGTGTATCAATACTTAGTGATACTTCCCAGTTCAAAGAGTTTATAGAGAAAAGGTCAGAGCATAGGAGATGAGCAAATTAATAAGAAGACTAGGATGGCAGATAGGGAAATGTAATGAAAGCAAGCACTCAATTCATATGCAGGCAGGAGTACTGATCATTTTTCTCCATCTGCCTGGCATTGTCTTATCATAAAATCACCTTTTTTTTTTTAACATAGTGCAGCATGGCTTTGCACTAAAGATGCATGCACCTAGTTAGGCAATTTTCTGAAGGGATCATACAATAATGCTAATGACTGATGCAGCCAGTATAGGCAATTTTCTGCAGTAACAGATCATACTACAGTGCTAATCTGTCTACATACAGCTCTTGAAGGATCACTTTAAGCAAAGGATCTTTGTCATGTCAGTTGGAGCAAACCTTCAAGACAAATTTCAGTGTGAACTGAAGTGCACCTAAAGGATGATGAGTGAGCAGATGTGAGAAGCGCTTTTTTCTTTGTTATAAGTTCAGTGACAATAGCCTGAGTCTGGGTTTTCCATGTGCTCTTGGGATGCAAGAAGAGTCAAAAGCTGTTTCTCCAGAAAAAGACTCTTGGAGAACTTTCTCTCATAAAAGCTAGAGAAGCAGTGTGAAAAACTAAGACATTTTATTGACTGCATCAAGTAATCACTGCTATATTTTTCAATCATCAATTAATATGTGTAATCAGGCTTAAACTCCTGTAGAACACATCTTCCAAAACTGATTTCCGTGCTTCTGACAGGATGTAAAGGAACTTAAGCTCTCTTCAGTTTTCCAGTATGACTAGCTTGTAACAGATGATTGGCCCTAACTATTCCTTACTAGTGTTGAGCACTCTGAGCTGCTTGCTTGTTAATGATCCACTTGAATAATATGACGTGAAACATTTTTTTCTCTGCAGAATATTTCAGCTATCTGAGTCCATAGAGATACAGACTAATGGCTGCTGACCAGCTGTGAATTATTAGTGTGAGGTTGCTGCTCATAATGCTTATTTTTTTAATTGCTGCTTCATAGAACAAGTAACAGATAAATATTAATTCTGGAAGATTTGGTTCTTTGAGCAATGAAACTTTTGAAGTCCAATGTTTTTCTTGACCTGTATGTTATTTGGTTGCATTCTCTTAGCATTTAATGATGCAGGATTTTCTCTGACTCTTCTTCTATGGCATCTATCCTGTATCTGGTCACTGATATTCATGAAACTTGAGTTAAATTCCATGAAATAACTATCTTTAATCAAATTTGATTAAAATCAACCAGTAGACCCCTAAGTTATTGAGGGGGAAATGGAGAGGCCGAGGAGGAGAAAATGTTCCTTTTTTATTTTTTTTTTATTTTTTATTTTTTTTTATTGCATTGGAATTGTAGAGCTCAGTGAACTCTCCCAGACTTTATGTTTTAGAGCTATATATAATCTGCTCACCATAGATACAGAGGGGCACTTCAAACCAGAACTGTGTCCATCCTCCCATGCAACTGATGGTCTGCAGCTTTGCAATGGAATCAGTAGCCTGGGGCATATTGGGATATGCTTTTTTACTTAAAATAAGAGCATGTTCCTGTGAACAAGATGTCTGCATGAAACTGCAATATAATTTCTTTCCTGTATTCTAGAGAGCTCAAAAGGGTTTCATGTGTCTTAAACATGTATTCAACTCTTCACGCTTACAGGAATGCAGCCTTTCCCAACATTTGCGGTGGGAGGGGGGAAGAGATGAAGATCACTTCTTTTAAATGCTGTTGTTGCCATTTAGCTAAGCTAGAGCAAATCAATATTTTGAAGTTGAATGAAAAGTTCTTGGGCGTGCCTGTAATACTTTGGTTTTACTCTTCTATATTCTAGGCACTTTGCTATCAGACAGAAAAGTTAGATAGAAATTATATTAATATTTGAACTTCATCTTTAGTAGAATCTACGCAGGCTCATTTGTCCACTGTTTAGCAAATCATACAGTACCTTCTCATCTTTAAGAATGTGCTTAAAATCATTGTTCCATGTATTTTCTGTGCTTTGTTGGATTAAGACAAAATACTCAGTGCTGCTAAGTGCTCACTGCTGCTCTAGGGAATTTCTTGATGAAGGATGTCAAATAGTTGTATGTCATGAACTTGCTGAAAAGTCATCATCATGATGTTGTGAGTGCCTTCCTTATGGGTAGGTTTATCTCAATGAATGTCTGTGTAGTGTCATTTTGATACCTTTCTCATTACTATCATTCACTTGTTCAATGCAAAAAACTGATTTTTTTTTTTTTTTTCTGTCTGAGTGATAGGGTTATCTAAATTGTTCTCCTCCTTGGTTTAGCACTGCAATTCATAATGCTGTGAGGAAAACAATTTGTTTCTGATCTCACCATAAATTAAGGCTTTATATTTGTTTCTATTGGATTTATTTGAAACAGGCAAAAACTTTTAATGGGAGTTGGGTGCTTATTCGTCCTTCTGTGTCTTTGAAAATCTTTCCTTTTGTGTCATTTATCTTTCTCATGCCCTTAGAATAACATGGATATGATTTTCAGTAGCAGTGGGATGACTTTCAACTTCTCTTCATTTACATTTTTTCCTTCTTCATTGCTTTGATGCTTTAAAAAACGTATCTTATGTTCATGACTGCTTTTAGATCAGTTTTGACCAATTACCTCACAGTGTTAGGGTTTTCCTCACCTTCCCCAGCTTTCTTCTCCTGTAGTATTTTTTAGCTTGAGGTGATTGAGCTCTTTGAAAATTTAATTTTCCAATGGAAATAATGGCATTCATGAATGCAAGCTCACTGTCACAGGAATTCCTTTGCAGCATCTTAAACTGAGTTACATAGTTATCACCAGTATAGTAAGACACAAATATGCAGTAATAATTCTATTATATTTTTTAAATGGCACTTAATTTCTTAATTTGTATTTGATTAGCTGTGAATTGTTAGCTATGTTAAATTCGTATTTTAAATTCTTATGATATTTTTGGTCAGTTGCAGCAAAGAAATCATGTATGCTGTCATAAACTTACATTTAAATGCTTTGCCTTAACAATAAATCATTGTGCATAGAAGCTTGTGGGAAGATGAAAACAAATAATTATTCTGGGTCAAAGTTGGTATAAAATCCAAATCAGCACTGACATAGAAAATATGTTTGAGTGTATTATTTAGTAACTTGAACATTTTCAGTGTTCAGTAATTCCATACTATAGTTAAAGAGAATGATTTATCAAAATCCACTACATGATCAACTTATAAGAACAAAATAGATGACTTTATTTGCCTGGCTTCAGTGCTATTGAATTACCTATGCAGAACGGTGTAACTATGTAAAATAAATTGCCTCATAGGAGGCATCTTCTAAAAAAATTTAGCATTACTAGCCATTTTCTGCAGTTTTACATAAAGGTGTCAATTCAAGAAAGTTTCAATGGGAAATTTTAAATTGTTTCGAGACTATTTGGAGGTCATTGCAGTTTTATTCTTGAGATATTTTCAAAACTTCAGTGATAAGATGTGAGATTTCCAAAAGTTTTTAAGTGATAAAGGACTAAAGTTCATAAAGTGCTGATTTTCCAACTCACAGTCTGGAAGTCTGGAAACGTACAACCACCAGTTGCAGGAGGTGGAGGTGATGTCCCAGAGAAAGGTTCCTTGCAGTTCTGCCAAGTTTTATGGCCTCTGAAGCATATCCCTCTGGTCCCTGCCAAAGCTGCCTTTCTTCTGCCCTCTTCTAAGAAATTTTATGTTCCTCTTAAAATGAAAAAATAGAAACTTCATATAACACATAAGTAACTAAATGGCAAAAAAAAGTTATAAAAATATTTTATTCTTAACAAATTATAAACTGTACAGCTGGATTTACAGAGTTATCTGAGCGAGTGAGTGAAGGTCATGGAAGATGGATGTCTAACCAGGGGCTGGGTTTGTAAATCCTAATAAATAGCTATAGTTTTAGTACTTAGACTTATATAATACAGGAGAAAAGATGTTCGAACAGACTTAGAATGAGCTCAAGCTGAAACCCATTAGATGGGTTGTGAAGGAAAACCATCTTCAAGTTCTGATTTGATACGAGCTCTGCTTGTCTGCATGGTGCCGTATCATCTAAATGGACCTAAATTTGGAGAACTAATTCTGATAATACCAGTGGATTATTAACTTTTTTTTTTTTCCCCCGTTATTTATGAATAGAGTAACAAGTACAATGTGATATTTCCTGAATATCTGGGTCTTAGTAGAGGTAAACATCTCAATATTTAACTATTTCACAGCTAATAAAATTACAGTCCCTTGGAGTTAAATATTCATGTCTGCATTTGCTGAAAAGAAACCACAATCAAAAATAGATGTATAAATCCTCAGCTGCTAGGGCAAAGTGTCTAGTTATATTGGTAGCAAAAAGTCTCATTATACATATTTTCATGTAAGCCTGGACTGTTTAAAAAATAACCTAAGCTAATTGCAGCCTTTCTTTAGCTATTATTTATGTGTACAATGATACAAAGGTTATAAAGATTCCTCAAATTCTTTTTGATAATTTGTTATTTCTTTCCCACCTTCCCCTTCCTATTGTGAAATCAGATATCCTGATATCTTTTCCATTTATGACTGCTTGTTGAAAAATGTGTGAGCAGGGCTTAGCACCAAAAGAAATGGAGCTGAATCTGATGATCCCAGAAATCTCATCTAGTCTTCTTGACCTATGAAAGGTTTTGGCTCAACAACAAGGAATACGTCAGAATAATTACTAAAGGAGAGAAAATCCAAATTACTTTCAATCACTCAATTTCCATGAATCCTTTTTAAAATAAGGTCTCATTGACTAAAGCATTATTTATTTTCAAGTCTTGTAATTGTTCACTGTCGTGAAAGCTTATCACAAGTACCAAAGCTGAGTATTGGTGAAAAATAAATCTGGCTTATGTTAAACCCCCAATGAGTGAGTCTGTTTATAACAGATATCACTACCAGCTAAATGGCCATCCAAACACTCTTAAGTATTGTAAAACAGAAACAAAACAACAAAAAAGGCTTGTTTATTTTTCAGTCAGAGACCTCCGTTTATATCTGGGCAAGAGATTCTTCCTGTTTAAATGACAAGTGAGCTGGGATTTTCCAGAACTCTTGTTTTAACTTAATTTCATATCATCAAAGTCTCTAAGACTGACTGGAATAGCAAGCTGAGTGAAGATAAGCCTCTTAGAAAAATTCATCTCATTCTCCAGGGTGAGGAAAAGAGATTGCCTTTTTTTTCTTATATGAACTCTGTGGAACATGTGTCCAATGCAGGATCCTATAATTACTGCTTTCTTTCAGGTAAATTTTTTTTAGATAATAAGAAATTTCTAGAACTGTTGCAGTGCCTTTGGATTTGATTTTAGTATGCCCAGCTGGATTTTTAAATGTACCTAAAAATTTAGTCCATAAAATGTTCCTAGGAGGTGTGCTAGTGATGAACTAAACTAAGGAGATTTGAAAATCACTAGAAAAAAAATAGAATTAAGCCAAAAAAGGTTAAATGAAAAGGGAAGCACTTGTTTCTTAGTTCACTCTGAATATAATTTGGCTAAAGTTTGGAGAGGCTACAGACAAGACTGAGACATACTGGCTGTACAGCTGCTGTTTTTCAAACAGCCCACCCCCTGCACTTCTTCTGCCAGCCCCTTTCATAGAAGATTTTGTACTTGCATGTTTTTAATGCCACTCTAATGTAACGCTTTGTCCTCCTTTTTTAGCTACAGTTGCCAATTGCGGCAAGATGTTTGATGCTTTCAACATGTGAAATAAACAGGCCTTAGAGATAAGGCTGACGGTATCAAATTCTTTTACACTGTAACTTATGCCAACTTTGAACCATAGTCTTCAAAGCTGAAATGCTGTGCAGTTGTAGCAGTATCAAAATGCCTGGTTTCCTTTCTTGTAGATGGGAGATGATGTTTATAAATTTGGTGGTGAGAACAAAAATTGTCTAATGCAAATAGATTGTAATACTAGTGTCTCGCCCCCATGTTTTTTCTTCTGTTGATCCTATAAAATGGCTCTAGAGGAAGAAATACAGCTGTTTCTCTGTCTTTAGATCTCTGCACAGATAGCTGTCTTCACCAGTTTTGATCCATTGGGAGACATTTGGACAAGATACAGGAGCCTGGAGACAGTGACAGTCCACGAAAATATTCTTAATCACTGTAGTCTGTAATTATAGGGGTGGTGGTGTGTTAGCTAGTTTCACCAAAAAGCACTCTGAATCTAATTTCTATCTTTAATTTCATATTGCCATTCATTTCAGGATTAACCTAATCACGTTTCAGGCCAACTCCTTGTCTATTTCCACAAATGAAAACAGGGTAAACCATGTCCAGACACCCTTGTGTATAAAACAGAACCAACTGCGTTCAGTTTTCCCAGGAGCCTGACTGAGAGCCCACAACTACGAGAAAGGGGCAGTGCACGTACTCAGTAGTGTAGAAGCCAAAGAGAGACACGCTGATATGTGTTCATTCAAATAAGCAGAAATTAGGCCTGAAGTCACCAATAGCCCCTTCCTCTAGACGTTGCTTAAGGAATCCCAGAAGTTACAGAACCACTTGGATTTAACGCTGCTCTTCAATTTAACTGGAAAGACCATCGCTCTGCCTAGGTCATCTCATTCTCACTGCGAGTTACAGAGGTGCAGACATCTCAGAGATGTCCAGAAGAGCATCACGGTCCTTCACAAGCAAATTGTTCTTACCAGTAGCTTTACTGAAAGCCAAGATTGTCCTTCTGGAGGAGCTTCCAAATATGAAACGTCGCTGGAGGCCAGTTGATCATGGAAGGTGTGACCATTTCTGCTCTGCTCATCATAGCTGTTTGGCAGCTTTCCTTTCTAGCCACTTTCCTCTTCTCCTTCCTTTAAGATTCAACATGGAACTGTATAAATTACTCATGAAAAGAAATTTGCTGGGGTTTGTTGTTATTTAAAACAGGAGTGTTTTGTGGTGACAGGCAATTAAAGAGATGGCACTTTCTGAACATGACATATTGCCTAGTAATGTCTTTGCACATAGTGGCGGCACTGCTCTGTGAGACCTGATGGCTTGTGATATGTCTTGAGGTGATCTAGTGAGAAATTAACTTGTGTCTAATCTGATCAGTAGGCTGTTCCAGGTGATTCAGTCAATGCAGAAGTTTGGATGGAGGGATGTTTTTTTGCAGGCAGGTGAGGGAAGGTGATAATTTGAATTTTTAAAGGTAGAGATAGTGAATTTGCTGTCTTTCTCTTGAAATTGCCTTCAGGTAAGACTTATTGTTGCACTTTTCCTTGAATAGAAGAAAAATAGAACAGAAATATATACTTGAACAGTTGCATAGATCCAATTATCAAAAAGAGAACATTGAGGCCATACCTCAAACAATGTAAATCAGCACAGTTGCACTATTTTTATTTCGGTTTCATAATTTCATTGCTCTGGGTATTTAAATTCCAGGTTCTTAGGTATGCATTTCATAATAACTTTGAACAAATACAATGTTTTAGTCTTTAAATTTATTCACTAAACAATTTCGACAAGGTCAAACAGGGGTAAACACAGCGAAGAAAATGTATTTATGAAATATCAATAGAGATGTTTCTATGTGTTCATTCTGGCCCTGTCCCAGGCTGCATGAAATATTTCCATTTTCTAGATGTTTTTGGTTTGGTTTGTTATGTTTTGTTTTGTTTTTTTTTATCTATTACCCTTTCAAATTTGTTTTTCAAAATATGCTTAAAGATGGAAATAATTTTATTTTAGTCTGTAGATAGAGATTTTGTAAAAGTAATACTTTCATGAACCATAAAAATAATTTAGCTGTTTTTGTGGACTGTTAACAACTCTAATGAAAAGAGTTGATACTTTGGAATTTAACATGCTATACTGTTCTTTATAACCTGGACATTGCAACATTTCATGGTGGCTGATACTCAGAGATACGTAAGAAGTTACAGGTATGTTTAAAGGAACTGAGTTCTTTTTCCATTGCCAAAAGAGTAGTAGAGGACAAAAATAACTTCAGTGGGGAAATATCTAGAAAATAGATAGTGAGACTAGAATTAGATTTTTAAAATGCAACCACTTTCAGGTTTAATACATAAAATAAGCATGCATAAAAGAATTTGCTTTTAAGGTTTCTATCAGCTTTAATTTGGTAGTATTCCTAGCATTCGCTTGACAGCATTTAACAGAAACATATGATGGTCTTGATACTTCAGATCAAATGCGTGTTATATGGGACAACTGATGAAATAATTTAGTGTATAAGACTCTAAACTAATATTTGTGTTGAATATTATCTTGCTCCACAAGCGGCTTTATGTAATTCAGTGGGACCTTTACTGAAGCAAGATGTTCCCACAGCTGAAGGGTAATCACATGATTATCAGTTCCTTCCTCTAAAATTAAGATCTAATTATGTGTTTCCTTTACTAGAACAGTCTTGTTTATAGAGTTCAGTTCTTGACTTTTAACATGCAAAAGGGAAAGAGGTTGGAATTTTATATTGAACTGAAGACATTTCTTTTAGTAACAACATTGTATTTTTCGGAGCATATAAATGTATATATAAATGTACATTGAGAAACTTCCCTGCTTTTGCACCTATAAATTATCATTGAGTGTGTATGGCGCTATCAGAACAATAGTGTCCATAACTGTTAATTTCTGCAGTGGAAATATGACCATTTTCCTTGTTATGCCAAGGAAAAGAGAAAGACCACTCTGCTTCTAATACCGAAGTTTATTAGTGGCTGATGGCTTTCAATTCCCACTGTGGTCATTAACTATGTCAAAGAACTTTCAGCAGAAGCTGCAAAAAAAAATTATTCTGACTGTTTTGGAGAAGTGAATGCAGAGGGTTGGATGAATCTTAGGACCACTGAAGTTTTGCTGAGATACCAAACTATAGAGATTGCAAACCTTGCTGCTCCTTTTTAAAGCCTAATATTTTCTCATGGTGCCCTTGTCCTGGTTTGAGTTAGAACAGAACTAATTACGTTCAGTGATTTTATTTTTCCACTAAGTGTCTTCTAACTGACTGCACTTTCCGAGATTAGCAGCCTGTTTTCGCAGGCAGCGCCTGCTTCTAACAGCGATAACACTCGATGTTTAGAGTTACTACCAAGGACTGGTGTGCAGAGGAAGGTCACTGCTAGATCTTGTGTACCATGTTGGGGGGTGCAGAAAGTAAAAGGCTGCACGTGCAGGGAGGAGCAGACAGGACAGGTGACCCTAAACTGGCCGACAAGGTATTCCAGCCTATATATGTTTTATTCGGTATATAGCTGAGGTATCACAAGGACTGTGCTTGGCTGCTCTTGGCTTCTTCTAGCTGTTTCATCACTTTTTCAATGGCTGGCATCCGAGCAGGTCTCTGTCCATTCTGCTTTCGATCCTGATTTATGCATTCCTGGATCGAGTACCAGAATCCAGCCCCTGAACTTGGTTCCTGTCTGCTGCTGGGCCCAGTCTGAGACTTTCCCAGTGCCTGCTCCACAGCATCAGTGGCGATAATTTGTCTGCGTTCTTCTGTTCACAGCTCTCAGCACCCATGCTGTTCAGAGTTTACTGTATTTTTATCTCTCCTGGGGTAACTCATGTGGTGCTGATTGGTCTTCATCATCTAGTTTGTTTCTGTCCACTTTGTCTACATGATGGTGTTAGTCTGGGGAATTTTTTTCTCCCTTGCTTTTTCAGTTCATTCCCAAGATAAATTTCAATTAAATTTTACATCTGTTTCTGTTTCTTGCTCTATTGCAACATAAAGCTCTAATTCCCTTCTGTAAATTCTGTGGTAATAGATCTGCTGAGTTCCATTTGTTTGCTGATGCAAAATAATTTACACATGCATTCCTTAAAATTCTCTGTGTCAATTTCAAACCAGTACAAACTGGTACTTGGTCATCATATGAACTAAGAATCTGGCCAATAAAGTCATATTCTGTTTCACAAATCACTAAATTTCTGTTCCTTAAAATGTATTTTGGCTTGCAAATCCAACTCTATTTTATCATTTGATTCTATCTGGACTAAATAGCTATTTCCTCCTGCTGCTTGTCAAGGTGCATATATTCCAGGTCGTATTTAATAATGCAGCTTCCTAAGGTGACCTCTTTTCTGCATGAATGTTGGCTTTGACCTTCATTTTGTTGAGCTCAGTTCATTACGTATTCTTGCTTGCTTGCTTCTGCACTCTCTAGGGAATACTCTCATTTCAGTGCACGAGGGGTTTCACTGCTAATGAAAATCCCTAAGCATCACAATTAAAATTTTCTCTGCTGTGCTCAGTCTATGAAAAAGAACAATGTATATTGCAGTTAATAATCTAGATCTTATAAATATTGTTATTTATTTCCACATCAAGTCAAATTCATTTACATGCATATAATAATCTTATATCTTAAGAGTGAAACAAAATGAGCCGGATTCTGGCATTAGTCTCACTGGAACCATGGACATCTGTTCCAATATAATTTAGTAAAGATACTGCTCCAAAATAAGTGACTCCAGTGTTTCTTTCTTCACATAGTCTAAACCAGCTAGTGTCACTATTGAAAAAAAGGAAAATTTACTTAATTTCCGTATGCTATTTGACCACTTCGCATGATAAGAATACTGTTTGACATGGACAACCTAGAAATATTTTAGAGTAGAAGCCTTTCCTCAGAAAATCTGTTATCCTATTTCTTGCATTGTTCTGACTAGAGTTGAATGAGTTTCTAAAACTATTTTAATTAGAACGAGTAAATAAATGCTCTGTTTATGATAGAGAGAAATGGTATGGAAGGATTATCTTTATCCATTTGGGTAAATCTGAATAATCCTTTGTTATAGAGTTGTCTCTGTTGTATATTTGTGCATATCTCCATCTTTCACTCTTCCTTTCTGTTGAAAACAGTTCTCTGAATTAATGACAGTTTAGTAATGGTAGAGGTCCAACTCATCTCAGTTTATATCTCATCAACCTGACATACAGTCCACAAAAGATGTAGAGAAAGTAGTTGTCCCTGCCTTCTGAATCACTTACATAGAGTTACCTATACAAGGACTCTCTGATGCTGGGAGGAAAGTCAAAACATGCCTTTAAGCCAATACTCCCCCCATTTCTTTCCTGTCCCTGGAAAGAAACATGAGCTTCTTCCCACTCGCAGAATCTCAGGCAAGGATCTATCCCAGTGACATTTCCTGAGGCAACCCCCTGAGAGTTGTTACAGCAGCAATGGCTGTGAGGTTCAGCTTAGTATTTATTCTTCCCTTAGGAATGTATCCATGAGTCAAATCTCCATCTTTGCCAAACACTAATTCCTGGCATCAGTGCTGATGCCGCGTCCATTTGGCTTCAAGCCTCTTTGTTGTCAGCAGTCACAATACCAGTAGCATTTATCAGCTATTTCACCATCTCTGTTATAACTACACTGCAATTTTAAACGACTGGAAAATTAACCAAATTCCATGTATTTAAAGAGAAGATCCTTATCTGATAACAATGCATGAGGGTATTCCTCATAATTTTTGTTTAACATAAGTAAAAAATTATCATTTTAGAATTAGAATGGGAATTGATTTAATCAAGTTGAGTCTTAAATAAAATTAATAGTAACAGCAAACCACTGTGAAAGTAACATGTCTCATGAGTCTTTATCCAGCACAGTATTAACTCATTTTAATTTTTCATTTTAACTTTTCTTCATTCTTCATTCTAACTTCACATTTAAATGGTGTTTTCTCTTATAAATACCCCCAAAAGAAGTCATATTATATTTGTGAGATGTACAAAAAAAGTATGCTTAATTTATTAGCATCTGATACTCTTTGACCGGATAAATATCCTTCCCTTAGGAAGACTTTCAGAGGTCTTCAAGTCAGACTTTAAGCCAGGACTCTGAACCTCTCAGAATATACAATGCTAGTAAGGCTCAATGTTGGCAGAAGTAGCAAGAACAACAACACCGGAGTTCCCAAGTTCCAATTAGTATTTTCCTTTAGGAACAATGGAAGTATTAGGAGTCTTCAAGGTAAATATATCCAGTGAAGAAATTCCAATCTGACTTTAACAAAAAACATTTTCTTAAATCTTAACAAAACATTATGAAATCTGAAAGTTGAATCTCTATCTTCTTAAATTACATGAGAATTACACTGGGGGTTGTCATTGGGTTATTTCATATACAGGTAATTTATTTGCTAACTTATTAATAGAATTTGAGGCTTAAAAATATTTTCATATAAGTTTAATTATCAGCAACTCCTATTTTTTTGATCTGAGAGCTTTTCTTCCAAAAATAAAAATATACTACGACGTAAATCACAGTGCTGTAAATTTTTAAAACTACGGGAAGACTAATGCTTGAGATTTTCAAGAGGCAGAGTTTATTACTGTTATCATAGTAAGCAATTTTGTATTACTGTGGATGTTTTCCTATTTCTAGTTCCAACTAGGAAAATCTGAAAATGGTATAAAAAACATTATTGCATTATCTCCAGTGGTTTTCCACAGAAGAAACATTGTATGATTAAGACATTTTTGGCATATAGCACATATGGATGGCAGTATCTCACAAGGCAAAGAAGTTCTGCCACTACAGAGCACAGGATGAAATCTCATTTTTAAAATAAGTGATGAGTAAGCTGCAGTTTACTCACATGTGAAGAAACCAGGCAACTAAATGGAGATTAAATAGGGCCTTTTGTATACATTTAGGAAGGAGATTTATTCTGCATGTACAAGCCAAACCAAGAAATTTCTTGGTTAAATAATGAGCATAGGCTTGGGTATGTGAATGCTGCAGAATACAGAATTCATATCTGAATGGTGGACGAAAGAATTCTCTGAAAGATTTGCTTTGGTTTTAGCCACACATTTTTAGGCCCATTTCTGAGAATGTACATCTGCCTTTGAAAACTGATCAGTGTTTTATCATCAAATGGTAAAAGGATGGCCTCAAAGACGTTATTAGCACAGTGCAGGTTCCTAGTATATATAGTAGCTTTGACATGAAAAGCAAAAAACAATTCAGATCTAAATTTAAAAGTAGAATGTTTATGGTAATTTTTCAGAAATCAGGGAGACGGGAACTTTCTAAATTTACATGCAAAAGGCAAGTCTTCTGACATGAATTCACAACTGTATCTCTTCTGGTCAGCTTTTCTCACTGCTCCCCAGTGAAAAGGATCCAAGGTGTGCTGAGTTTAGGCAGAATCTTCTCTGTGTGCATTTGTGGTTTATAAATAAACATCAGGCTCTGGGGAGGTATTAGAGCAAAGGACAATTTTAAAGAAGATAAAACCTAAATGCTTTTAAAGTAATTTTATTTTTGAAATCTCACTGTGAGGATAAATGACTAAAAGGACCATGATACTCAATTACTGATTTCCTATTCCTGTGCAATGTAAGATTTTGTAGATAAAAGAAGATTTCACATTATTGAAAAACACAAACATCTATTTCATTAAAAGATACTGCATCAGGAAAGGCAGGAAACAGCCTCCTAAAAGTGCTTCATAGTGCATACAAAGCACTTTTACTAATTTCAGTTCAGTCTGAAACTCAAGCATTGTAAAATCACCACTATATTTTCCTTATCAGCATAATTTATGAAGCAGAATTTCTGGAACTGCAGTTTTTTACTTAGTTTTCATTTTCTTCCCTATTTTCAGGAATATAATTATGTTCATCACTCACTAGCAGCAGGGAAAAAAAAAAAAAAAGGAGAACTATATTCAATACCCCTTAGTTACTCCAAACCCTTTCTGGTTTGTGTATAAAGGTATTCATACTGAAATTTTCTCACTTTTGAGTAATTGAGTGCAATATCTTCTAATGCTAGTAGAACCACAATACAATAAAATAGAAGAAGACACTGTCTCTAGCCGATTCAGTGCCATTTTTCGTGTAAAATTTTAACCCCGGAGACTGTAAAATATATAATGCTATGGTAGCCAGTTCTTATAAATTGGTCAGCATGATTCAGACCTAGCAGGAGCCTCATAGCCATCTGGCTATAGCTTGGGATCTTCCTCCAGAGAGCAAATCAATTTTCAGAGAGTATCTTTATGTTAGAGTGAAGCACCTATAACTTACTATTTCAAAACTCACAGTTTTGAGTTAACCATAGTAAACCTGCAGATAACTACATGACTTAAAACTCAGAATTACACTCCCCATAACCACACTGACATTGATAGGATCCATGGGCAGAACTAAGCCCCTAACTCTGGGATGTGTAACTACACCAGCTGCATTTTTGCAGAGAATCATGTGAGTGCATTATGAAGATGCGTGGAGTGGTAAGAACTAAAGAGTCACTGTGACAGTGAATCAGTAGCAACACCTTAAAGTTTGTAGTAACCTTCACTAACAGAAAGCCTTTTTGCAGTGACTGGAAGATCATTTGTCCGTGGAAAGCTGGGTACCAGATATTGGACCTTTCTCGGCTGCAGAGAGAATTAAAGACCTTTGAGGATACAGGCCTACAAGATGCAGAAGTGCAGAAGAACATAATTAATCGAGCAGATCTCAGTCTTTGTAGCACAAGGATTCCCAGCTTAGAAGAGGATATTACAGACCTTGCTTGTTCTGGTATCCCCAAAATAGCCTGAGATCATAGGGTAAAACTACTACTGTGTGTAAACCAACCGGAGCTTAGATTTTTGCTTTACTATTACTGTGAAAGCACAATATCTAACCACTAGGGCAACAGACAGGCCAGTATGAAACAGAAGAATGTCACTAATGTATAACAGCAGAGAATTGGTATACAAGTCATGTATAATGTGCACGATCCAGTTTTTAGTCTAAGAAATTATTAAGAATAACAAAAGTTAATTGTCATGGTTTATACCCAGCCGGGAGGTGAGCAGCACCTGGCTACTCGCTCCCTCCTCCCTTCCCCTCCTCTCTGCGGGGTGGGAAGGAGAAGAGGGAGAAAAAGGCAGAACCCCATGGGTTGAGACAAGGGGACTATAACAGAACAATGCAAGAGGAGAAGAAACAACAGTAATAACAATAATGGTAATAACAGTAACAGTAATGAAACAAGATATGTAAAGTGAGTGATACAAAACAAACCAAACTGCCTACGTCTGCACCAGAGCTCGCACACCCTGCTTGGCCCACCCTCCAGCCTTATATATCAGGTGTGATCTCAGTATGGGATTGAATATCCTATTAGCTGCTTTGGTTGTCTATCCTGGCTGTGGTCTCCTCTGAGCTTCTGGTGAAAATGAACCCTATTCTAGCCAAACCTAAGACATTAATAAAGAGGTAGAAGCAACTCTTTTAAAGAGAAAGTTGCTGAAGCTCTTTGCAGCTGAGCTGTGGTGTATCTAAACCAGATAGGTCGGTTAGAGTCTGGCAGAATAGTCCACATTGTGTTGGCTTTGGGCTGGTGTACGGGCTGGCATAGCCTTTTACATTGCTTTTAGAAATGTTTCAAAGTAATTATTAATGGTCGTGTTTATCTCTCCATTCTTTCCAGCTGTAGTTTTAACAAAGGATGTCTCAGAGGACTGCCAATAGACCACGGTATGAATTCCTTTCCATTGTCATGTACAATCCAGTGCTTCTTTGATACACCAATGGATAATGCTTTACTTACTGGGATGCCTTGAATGGGTTAAGGTAATTTCTGTGAAGAAAAGGTGAAACATTGCGCAGCAGAGGTGAATTCTTCTGTCATTTCTTTTAGCCTTCAAAGTAAATGAACACGCACAAACAGCTGGTGCACACCTGTGCTTGGATTCAGGTCCTACTTGCTACAGCCCAGGAGACGAATTTCACTTTTCTGTATTTGTTAAATATTACTTTTCAGTATTTTTCTAGATCGATTCTGCCTTCATGCTTTTGGTCTTATACTTGGGATACATAAACTTTTCAAAACCTGTTTACCAGAACAAAGAAAGAGGCTGAAGAGGGAAAAAAAAAAAAAGCTTATATATTCTGTATGCCTTCTTTATACAAATTGAAAGTGCATGGATATTAGATGTATGAAATCTAGAGCTGCTGAGAAAATGAAATTTCTGTCCCAGGAGGAATTTCAATATTTTGATGTTGTTTTTATCTTTAAGTAATGTTATGGCTCTCCTAAAGAAAACTTTTAAAAATCCCCTAAATTAAGAAACATTTATATGAAAATATTTGATAAAAATTATAAAGAGTATTAGCATACTATTTTTATACAAAATATTTTAAAATTGCACATGAAAAAATAACTGGAGTGGGTATCATTCTAAGAATTTTTTTTATTACTGCTTTTTAGATGAAACTTCATATTTCACTACTATTCTTTAAATAAAACATATGCAGCTCAGAGTTTTATGCTCTCCTGAAAGAAATCTGAGATTTAATATATAAAATCATTTACTGTATAAGTTGTGGCGGATTCTTCATATAGTTTGGATAAGATGATTTAATGACTTGAAATAGCACAAAACCTTTCAGTCTCTAAATACAAGCTTCTCACTGTCTCTGCTTTCCACAGACTTGGATTCTTCTGGTTTCTGCTTGTAGTCCTAGAAACTGGGTCCCACATTTTCCCAGTGGATTTAGATCCTGCCCAAGAGCAAAAGAACTACCTAAAGCATTATGCTCACAACCATCTTTGACTGCAATCATATTGCACAAAACCTTATTGCAATAAACTACTTAAAAATGCATGCTTTCATTTGCCCACTAAGTTCTAAGTAACAAGCTGGGACATTTCTTTAGCTTGAAATTTAACAATCATTCAGTTATTTCAAGTGAACTTTATCCTTGTAAGATTGTTATTGTGAAATAACTGATAAGATGGTTATTCTGTGAAACATGGACCATAAAAATGGTTCATACAGTCTTTGTTATTTACTGTAAAATAGGTGAACAACCTAAAAGGGGAAGGCACAAGAAGAAAAGCTTCTAAATGTATATGATGAGATCAGAATAAAGTAATAGATTGCACAAGGTCAAAAATTAAATTCAATTTCGAATGTGAACAAAAGGATCAGTGGCTAGCTGGAAAATTAGATGTTGGCATTTAGTACGACATCCAGAGAGAGTATGTCACAAGCAGCCAGTAAGTAGTTCTAAAGTGCCCCTGTGAACAGGTTTACTTTTTAGAGATGAGAAATGAGACACCCTGCTCCAGAGACCCAAGGTATTGCTATAGACATTTAGCTTATTTGCACATTATGAGCTCTTATGACAAATACATAAAATAGTAGATAACACAACAGAGAGAAGTTGAAGCATAAATGCCAAAATTCATCTGTTCAGACTGAGACTCATTCATCCACAGTCTGGCATATTCCGTGATTGATTTTCGATGTTAAGGGCTGTTGTTCTCCCTGAGCAGAGGCAAAGATCCATATTCTTCTTCTGGAGATCAGGTTAGATGCTCATCCCTGGAAACTATTAAAGCCCATACTTTAGGTTACATCTGTCCAATAGCATATATAAACATATATTGACTGATTAAAATATTTAGCCATATCCTGAGATATTCTTGTTTAGGTGTGATCTTTGTGTTTTAATTTCAGGCATTAGGTTTATTCTTAATTAACTTAATTAAGTTGTTTCAAACAACTTAAACACAAAATGGTGGCTTTAGCTATCATGTGTGAAGACAGCAAGATGATGAAAAAAGCCCAGAATGTGATAAACTAGGAGTATACAGCTGCTTTTTAAATCAGAAAGAAACTTTTCATTGATTCTTTGTTTTGTTTTGTTTTTCATTTTCCTCTGAGTTGTCTGCAGCTGCACCATTTGTTTGATGCTGTTTTTATTCCAAACAACTACCATGAAGTTGGCACCTGAGAATACAGAGGGAGGTGTGTTTACAAGATGTCTTCCTTTTTTTATTAGGAAACATTTATTGATAATTTTGGGTCAGGTTTTTTAAAGTTTATGAACCTTTCTGAATTAGAATTAGGAGCTTATTTTGTATTTGCAAGATTAGCAATGAAATAATATTAGTCCAGGTGTCAAGAGGCATTTTCAATCTCTTTTGGAGCTGTGTTTGATCTGTATGTTCTATGACTAAGTTCAGAATCTCTGTACACATGTAAATTCAGTAAGTAACAGTTAAAACAGTTTAGTCAGCCTCTATGTCATTGCTTTCTCCCTCACTGGGAAGCCAACCTCTAAGGCTCTGAACATCTGCTGCCATGTAGCAGAATGGCAATTCTGGTGTCAGAGTATAACACTGGTGCTGGAATTAGGGACAACTATATTCTCATTTAGCATATGGCAACATGTGTTCTCATCAGTCATTTATCTGCTAATATGTGCCTACATCTGAATCCTAATGAGGGGGAAAGAGTGATGAGCACAAGCCTGCCCTTGGATACGTATTGTTCTCTAGAATCATCACACGCAAGGTTAAAAAAGATCAGTTAAAAAGAGTTGTGCCCAAAAGTACTTCGTACTGATTTCTACAAGTATTTAGAAACCTTATAACATTTCTAACTGTTAGTTTCTATGGGCAATTCCTACAGGTTGTGCAAACACAAGGGGCATGTTTAAGTTACTGGTAGCAATCAGGGTTTTGTCCATAAAACATTGACTAGAAGCTGTCCCAATTGAATGAATTGTGTATTAGGAAAAAACACTAGATTTTACTTTAATAATGGAAAAGGAATAGCGTTTTTTCTCTGGTAACTACTTAAATCTGTATAGAAGCTGATGAAAGAAATCACTTTTCTGATAATTGTTCCAAATTTTTGAGAAATAAGATGTAAAAAATGAGAACATCAGCTTCAAATAGTTTGACTGAGAAGTTACGACTGAAAAAAAAATTAGATAAAGTCAAATTCATTCAAGGTTACATGGCAACACTAATGGCTCTTCATATTGCTTTGTTTTTTTCGTTTCAAGACTGAACAGCATATACATCTTTGCATATTTCTATAAATATATGGGGTTGAAGTTGCTACGAAAGGTTTGCCATAATTTAATTAACCGCATCTCAGTGGAGCTTATGTTTGCGTACTCTACATGCTAGGTGTTACATTGCAAGAAACGCAGAACTGACCCAAAACTTTGAAAAGAGTACAATGATTTGTTTATAATCAGGATACAGGGTTGAATAAATGTCAACAAAGCTGATATAAGATTTATCACAGGTGTGGCAGGATCTGTTCCCGAGAACAATCTAACTCCTGTTAGAATGGATAGCAAGCTCTCCATCATTATTTCTGGATTGGATCCTAAACTGTCTCCAAGTGTTTGCATTATACATTCTAGTAAAGAACCTTTTTCTTAGAAAAAGCCATACTTGCACAAGTGATGTCTGGCAGTATGGAAAATGCAGTACAACCTTTGTGTGAAAGATAAGCCCGGTGGAAATTTTAAAAAAGTAATTAAAAAAAAACCCCACAACGTGTTTCAAGGTTGATATTCAGCTACTGTTTGAGGAATATAGCAAGTTGTCTGCTCTCCTCCAGATCCCACATTAATTCAATTACTGTTCTTTTGTACATATCCCATGACACTGAAGTTTGCTGCTCAGACTCTTCTAATGTTTAATGCGTAGTCTGCTCTGCTGAAATGCACTTTCGGCTTTTTCACTTAGGAAATGATTTTGCACTAAAAATGAAGGACAGCACAACAAAGAGATTTGCAATCTCAACTCAAGGAGATTCCTGAAACTATCCTGATATCTTAGTGTGATGTTAGTACAATTTTGTGTTAAAAAATTATTTCCATTTCCCTGAATTAAACACTTTTTTATACAACTATATCAGGATTTTTTTGACATTTCTAATTGGAATTCTGGTATTTCAACAGATGATTTCCCGAAGAATCTTTGACTATTGGGGAAAATCAGTCTGAATAGACATAGGGCAACAAAAATCTGTACAGAAAGATTCACAGAAAGGTGATACCTTTGGGAATTAAGTCCTCATACGTGTTTTCTTGGTGGCAGCTCTAGTTAAGAACCTCCTCTGTCTGTAGCATTTTTCTAGTGACCATTCAGTAGTGCCAGTATAACATATGGAGCCTGATGTTGTATCATCAGGAAGTTGATCTGAGTTAGAAATGACCCACCATTTAGTTTTTAATTTCCCTCATCCCTCAAACTCTTCTATTTAAGATAAATGAGAGATGGAACAGAGGCAAGAATTGGTATTTAGAGATACAGAGTGTAGAGAAGGGGAACGGCGTCAGTTGAAACAAAAGCAAGCAGGTTGAATTTTGGGGCTTTTTTTTTTGTTTGTTTATCACATTGTTTTCCACCTTCCATTCCAGAGCACTAAGCAAATCAGACTTTCTTGTGTCAATTCCACGGGACAAGAAGTGGTTGCAGCTACTAGCCGAAGCAAATATGTTAGAAGTAAAGATAGCTGCTGGAGTCCAGAGTGCCTTTGTCTGATTTTGCACTGCTCTGCTCTGTTGGCAAAGGGTAAGTTGAAGCTGTGTATCAAGCAGGTTCTGGAAACTGTCTTTAACATAGGACTTTATTTTAAGTTAGCCAAGTCTTTCAGTGCTGCCAGAGGAGGAAATTCTATCCTCCCTTGTTTATTCCAGCCCCTACCTTTTGTTTACACAAGTTCCATCCATGTAGTAATGCAAAAAAACCTCAAGTCTGGGAACTGAGGCTTATTTATTTTGCCAGGTAAGTTGTAACTGGGATCAGTTCCCTGAGCAGCCACATGAATATTTCTTCTGGCTGAAGTGAAAGGTTGTTTTGTTGGTATATGGAGGGCTTTCAGCCGCAACATTGTCTTACAACAGCTTTCAGTGCTCATGGAATCACGAGAACAATTCTCAAGGAAAGACTGGCAGTTTGCTTTAAAACTAGGGGGCAAATGCAGAAATGGCTACCTTAACTTGATGTTGGTCTCAGTATATCTCTTGTGTTTGTAAATCAATAGTGCATTGTGTAGTGCATGCATCACTAAGCCTACAAAGAAGATAGAAGAGTGCATTCTCTCTGCAAAGCACCGAGTTTTGTGCAACTTCCATTAACACTGTTAAAAATATAACCTAAAGCATGAGTCCAGCATAAATACCAGATGCAGAGAATGAGATACACTTTAGTCTATACTTTATCTGGACAACTGCAGTTTCATGACTCTTTCCCAGCTTATTTGTGTTAATCTGACTTTATATCACACTCAGCTTCTTTTCTTGCTATGCATTGATGTTCCTTCTGGGGAAGATTGTTCCTGGCTGTGTTGTGAAAACACACAGTCTGTACAGCATCAGGATATGGCTGCATTTCCCTGCGACTGTTTTCTGTGTTCATTCCTTGAAATTAAGGATACATTAAAAGAATGGGAACTATATGAGCTCATGTCTTCAGGTCACATCCTTGTACCAGGTGCAATGAAGACAGTGAAGACAAAACAGTTTACCTATTTTCCTGGTCCTCATCTTTATTACTTAGAATCATAAAATCATAGAACACCAGGTTGGAAAAGGACCTCTAGGATTATGTGGTCCAACCTTTCTTGGCCAGAGCGCAGTCTAGAAAGACTGGACCCCATGATCCTTGAGATTCCTTAGTCCTCTGCACTTAAAGAATGGAGCAAGTTGTCAGTTTCAGTGGTACGTTTCCAGCTTCTCTCATCTCATGATATTCCTGCATGGCAAAACCAGTCAAATCCTTTTTCTACTATTATTTATTTCAAAGAATAACATTCTTGCCTGGGCTGAGACTTTGTATGACAAGTTTCAGTGCCATGTGAGTTCTTTATGTCTAAGCTATAAAACAAGGCAGGGAAGAAAGTATTTTCATAATAGAAAAGCTCACACACCACATTAATTGTATCAGCATGAACTGTGGCACTACAATAAAGGTTGTTTTAATCTGACTAAAAATGAATAGATTGCTGTGAATCAACTGCAATCTAATAAGGGTCTTATTGTAAAGCCTACTGATAAGATGGAGTGGCATTGTTCTGAACCATGCCTTCTGGGAATGAGATTTCAAAAGAACTTAATGCTGACTTCTATAAATCTTTGATCAGTGGTATTAACGGAAATACAGAAATACCTATCTTCCGATGTTTCCACTTTTCAATAAGCTGTTACCAGATTATTATAAGAGGATTCTCTTACTTAAAGGTTTAGTCTGAGAGGGACTGAGCTTCTCCTGGGTAGAGTTGAGTGCTTTCAACTCCAATTATCTGTATGGGAAGCTGAGGGTACCTAGAAGCTCACAGAATCTGACTCACGAGCACAGGAAAAGATGCAAGTAGATTGTCTATGCTGTCTAAGATAGATGTCTAAGACAGGAGTGATTCATCCCAATCTTAAACTCTTGGTTTTGGGTGGACTCTGAAAGCAGCCCATCTCTCTGCCTTGCCATAAAATGTAGCCTAAATAACTGTATTTTGACTAAACATCTAATATTTTTATGGATAAAATTAGGAGGGAATAAGAATTCCACACCTTAGTGGAAATACCTTTACTCAGATTATTGGGAATCTGAGCCCAAGACTGCTTCACAGTTTCCAGAGTAAATAACCATGTGCTGAAGGATAAGCAACACATAATTGATCCTTGGCTGTGTGTTAATTCTTCTCCCAGAAACAATCCACTGTAATCCATAGACTTAAACCTTCTCATAAGAAACGTAAAAAAAAAAAAAAAGTCTCCTTAAAAAATGAAAAAATCAAACCAGAGAAAATACCTCCTCAGTTTCTGAAGAATTTTTCTGTTATCCTAGAGGCTTTTTTATTGATGCTGTTGCTGCTAATTAAGAGTCCAAAAATTTTGTTTTATGACTAGAAATACCAAGTCTATTTTCCTAGTGCATTTAAACACCCATCTACTTGTTTTGACAACTTTTCTATGTTGCTGATTGTGTAGATCCTGAAAGTTTTGTAAATGGCTTTTTGACTAAGCATTTGTGCCAAAAAAAACCAGTATTTGTCATATGCTATTTTGAAATAAAAAAAATCAAAATGAAAACAAATTGACTTGTGTAAAAGTATCAGGAATATCCACAGATGAAATTCACAATGATGACAGCATTAGAAAAAATTTTCACTTGTACTTGAAGATATGAACCAGTCTCTAACTAGCAGAGTTGAGGCAAAGAACTGAATTGTCTGGTTACTTTCCCTCTGCTGTTAAATTCCGACTTCTTTTGAAGGATTCAGTACTGACAACAATCAGATGCAAACTATTGGACTATATGCAAGATAGTTTATTCCAGAATGGCAGATTCTATGATCCTAGAAGTATTTTCTCATTTGCAAATCTTATATAGTTCTCTTACAGTTTTTTTTTGGTTGTTTGGTTTTTTTTGTTTCTTTTTTTTGCCAAGCCTCAGTCACACTGTCAAGGAGAAGAAATAACTCTGTGTGATTTAGCTGACCAAATATGTCAGAAATAATGAAAAATGACTAGTCCTACAGTAAATGGTCAAAGAAAAGGAAAGAGTAGAAGGAAAATTATATACCCAGACTATCTGGCAAACACTTATTGATAGCAAATGCATTTGTGGAACTTAGGAACAGCTTATGAATGATTCATAAACAGAATGGTGATAGATTTTGCAGCAAAAAGAATCAGCAACAAATAATTTGAAAAACCCTGAAAATACAATGTGTGATATTAATCATTCTCTTGATTGAGACTCTATAACTTAAATTAGTAGTCACTAAATTAAGACAATCACATTTATCTGAACTGCCTTGACCTAACAGTAGATTTATAATCTCCACAGCAAGGCAGTATGCTAAAGAACAGGAGTTTCTTCTCCTCCCTTTGGCTTTAGAAATATTCAGTAATGTTTGTTTCAGATAATTTATAATTTCTGATTCTGATCCTAATCAGATCCCAAATAATAAAAGATGTATGAAAATATAAAATGTAAATTCAGTTACAATTTTGCTGCCTAAAGATGGGATTAAGTTTTATTTGAAATTAACATGCTTTGTTACAGCCAATTTACAACCTCCTGCAATGACAGGTTAAAAGCCTGACAGCCTAAAACATCATTATCTTAGAAGTTTATACAGATGACTACTAAAGAACTCAGACAGGTTTTAGCCTTCATAAGGAGAAATAGCCATTCTCATTGCCACATGCTCCTTCACACTCTGAAGTATGTTAAAAATTTCTTCCTCTCATATAACACAACACAGTTGTGTTCATAGAGGACGCTTCCAGTGTGTGCAGTCTCTGGAAATGCTACATCAACACTGAGTGAAGTAACTATCTTGCTCTGTTTCCATTAATTACCGTCACTTTGGAAAAACAAAAAAAGAAAAATCCCTTTGGGGTTCATTTTCTTTCCACTTATATCCAAGAGTTTAGGGGCTGACTTACTCATCTGAGATGTGGAAGATGTTGATTAGATGGATATTATTCAGCTGACAAAGAGCAAGAGTTTAAGTCCAGGATTCCCATTCTCTTTAAGGCGAATGACTGAACACGAATGCAATGCCTAAGTATTCATTGGATAAGAAAGAGTAAGAATAATTCTTTGGCCTGCTGGTTTGAAAAAAGAGAATGCAGCATTGCCCTCATCCAAACCTGGCACAGAGGTACTCAAACTACTGGACCAACTGACTTACAGGTAAAACACGTCTATTACTTTTTTGCATCTGTGTTTAAGAGACATGAAACATGTCCAGAGGCTCAAGCCCTGCAGAGAACTTTGGAGGAGGAAGTAGCTTTTTTGTGGGACCCGCGGGTGCTTATTAGTAAGGTACAATGAAAGCGTTTTCAGTGTCGTTATGGCTTATGAAATTCTAGGCTTTCTCAAATGCTGAAATGTAGACTCTATGGGAATTTACAAACTGAGCCACAACTACCAAGAGATTTACTGCACTAAGCAATAGCTGAACAGGGATAATACATATTCCAGCTGAGATGGTTTCAGGTGCCCAACGGGTAGCTGAATGTCTGACTAACTCTGTGAATCAAATGTTAGGTCTTGACAACATTCTAAAAATCAGAATATTACAACCTAGTTCTACTCTTTGCTGTCTAATCCAGGACTATGTAGTGTAGACAAATTTAGTATTACAGGATTAATTCACATTCTATTTTATGTAACACTCTTGTCTTTCCATAGTATCTTTCTGTTGCATAAAATTTATAGGTATTTTTAAAATCTTGCCATTATTCATCCCTATCATACTTTTGAGAAATTTAAACCAGAGGATTATAGAGAACAGTGGAAAACCCAAAGATATTACAAACAAAGCAAAAATTACTTTCAGACTAATTGTTGCTTTGGTCATCTCTCTTCCTTAGCACCTTAGTATGCGTTAAACGAAATTCCTGATATCATATTTATCTCTCTACACTAGAAAAGATGACTAGAGAGTGTGTGCATTGTTCAATAATCTACCACTTTGGGGATGTCACTGAAATGATATTACCATTGCATATCCTAGAGGATTTTGTTTTATTTGATAGATAGCATGTTTGTTTACTGTGGTACTTGTTACACCTTCGTCAACTATGAAGAGCCTTGCTTGGAATTTTAAGGACAAGCAAGTAAACACTGGGTACTAAAAACTATTTCTACATAAGTCAGTATGACTTTCTGTAAGGAGCAGAGGTGGGACTTGAAGAAGGACTCAGATTAGAAATGATAAGCAGATCTTGCAAGTAAGTAGAGAAGACTCATTTTGTGCAAGGTGAGGGCTATCTAGAAGAAAGTACGGAAATGAGGTTAGGAAATATGGACAAATGAGCAGGGGTGGCTGGAAATAACAGTAAAGGAAAAAGATGATGGGAGAGTAATGGGATGTTTAACCAAAACGGATGAAAATAAGGTGATTAATGATCAGTCTGCTTTCAGCCTGCATATAGCACCAAGATTATGTTATAGCTTTATCAGTGGCATTCAAGGGTTGATGTTGTATACAACCATTAAGTAACTTTCCGAATGGTCACCCAAGTTTAGAAAATGCATGTCTCCTTTATTCTACAAGCCAGAAATCACTTGAATCTGACAGAGCCTGACCTTGACACTTGCATCTAACTTTGCATTTCAGCTCCCATGTAATCCTACAATGAAGAGTATGTACAGGTTGGACTCTTTTAGGGATCTCTTTCATATTCATGGTAAGAATTTAAACAAACGTGGTATGTAGCACATGTGAAAGCCCATGGAAGCAAAAAACCATTTGGTTTTGAATGTGAATACTATTAACATTAAGCACATGTTAACGTTTTGCTGAATAAAGATGGATTTAACTGTTGCTTAAATATTCCTCTGAGTCAGTGGTTTGGTTTGGTCCATTACAGTGTAAGGCCATCTGTGGGTTTTAGGTGTAAATCTGAAGTCTGGTAATCTTTGGAACAGAAGAGATATGTGTTGTGGCTTTTAAGATTCAATGTGAAAACTTTAATGTTAACATTGTTTGCAAAATAAGTGCAGTAGCTGTATATCCTATCTAGTCCAGATGGATGCAGTCGCTAGGGGGAAATTTGTTTTTATGGCTTCTAGCATACTATTTTAATGCCAAACTTTTATGAAACAAACTCATTATTTTTAGCAGTCTTTTAACTGCCTCTTAAATGCAGTGAAAGGCAAAAGAGGATCACAGATTTGTTATATTTAAAGATGCTGAACTAAATTTCAACAATTGCCATAGACCTTGTGCATTTCTTAAATAAAAATAAGGGTAACTGTCTCTTGACCAAAGCTTTTTCCCTTGCTGAATAAAACCCAGACATTATATTCACTTTTCCTATGAAGACAGGCTGAGGGAGATGGGGTTGTTCAGCCTGGAGAAGAGGAGGCTCTGAGGAGGCCTAATAGCGACCTTCCAGTACCTGAAGGGGGCCTACAGGAAAGCTAGAGAGGGACTGTTCACAAAGGCCTGTAGTGACAGGACGAGGGGCAATGGTTTTAAACTAGAGAAGGACAGATTTAGATTGGATGTTAGGAATAAGTTCTTTACCATGAGGGTGGTGAAACACTGGAACAGGTTGCCCAGGGAGGGAGTTGAGGCTCCATCCCTGGAGATATGCAAGGTCATGCTTGACAAGGCTCTGAGCAACCTGATCTAGTTGAGGATGCCCCTGCTCACTGCAGGGGGGTTGGACTAGATGACCTTCGGAGGTCCCTTCCAACACAAACCATTCTATGATTTACCTGTATTATTGACTCAGTGGTGTTTGGTGATAACTTTCCATCAGCCTGTGTTAAAATTAGTATGATCTGGCTCAGAGTTTAGCTCAACACATGCAATGTATAATTAGTCTGTGGTTTAGAGTTTAAAAAAGTCTGAAAAAGGACACAGAACCATATGAACAGGAATAATGTGATCTCAGCAGGTCACTGCTTTCCTTTACTAATCCCAGACAGATTTAGATTTATCTAAATAATGTTTGACGGCCATTTGTCTAACCTGTTTTTAAAATAGCCTGGTGATGCAGAATCCCCAGCTTCTCATGACAGCCGTGTTTTAGCACTCAACTCTCTTGCCATTCGGCATGTTTTTACTGTGTAGGTTAAATTTCCCTTGTGGCAACTTAAATCCATTACTTATTGTCCTAGAGAATACATTAGTGCTTTCCTCCCTTTGCCAACCTTTTGACAACATCGACTGTCATCTGAAGTCCATACTCGTTTCTCCCCTTGGTCTTCCCTCAGCTAAATAAGGCCAGTACTTTCCAGCTGTCTTTGCAGGTTTTGCTGGAAAACTCTCAGTGTTTCTTGCTCTTCTCTGGGCTTTCTTCAGTTGATCCAGCTGTAATACGCCCAAATCTGATGCAGTACTCCAGCTGATCCACACCAATGCTACAGAGACTTCAGGTATCTTACTTACAGCATACCTACACATAATTCCTGGTACATTTTGGCCCTGTGGACTTGTGTTTCATTTCTGGTCCGTTAATTCTCAGATCATCTTCTGTAGAACTATTTCTATTATTCTGTCTTCATCTGTCTTGTAGCTGTGTGTCACTTTGCATTTGATGCCACTGAATTACTTATTATTTTGCTGATTTCATCACATCACTTCAAATTTCATTCCGGTCCTCTAAAGTGCTTGCCATCCCTTCCAGCTTGTTATCATCTGCAAATTAGAAGTGCTTTCTATTCTGTCATCTAAATCATCAATAATGAATCTAATGGCTAGAGTACAGGATGGATTTAAGATGGCAGAGTTCTGTTAATGGCAAACTTGAACAAGTTCTTCATGGGATCCAGTTTGCTTCTAGACTGATTCACCCATTCCACTTTTACCTTTATTATTTATTTGTGGAGCAGTGGTGTTCAGTGTTCTGAGAACCGGCATGTCACATTGCAGGCAAGAAGAAGAAAACATTTTGAGCTGACTAAACTACAAAAATTGCTATTCCTAATGAATGTGCTACAGACCTTAGAGGTTCAGCAGGGTCAATATTGAGTTAAGAAACAGGTGGTACTGAAGATGAGTGATTGAGTTTCTCAGCTCTGTTAATATTAGAAAGACAGGAAACATTTTTACGAGTTCTGTTGTGGTTTAACCAATCCACAGTTCCACTGTCTACTCACATGTGCTGCTGACATTATTATGTCTTCTCAAGATGTTTTAAATATATTTGTATTTCTTTCACACTTTCTCTTTCACATTTTGATACTGCAATTAAAAGCACAGATGCAACCCTACAGCATTTCTTGGATAACTGAAAGGATTTTTTAGTTTTGTAAATAATGTACGTAATTTCAACTGAAAAGTAGTTTAAAACAAGTTCCTAGCACTTTTTGCTGAGTAATATAAAACAGGTGGTGTTTTTTATGTGTGTGCATGGAATTTAAAACAATTCTTTTCCTGTTGACCAAAACTTTGTCCCAAAAGAATTTCATTTTCAGCTTGCCATAAATTTAAAAACTTACATTTTGGGAAATTTGAATCTTTCTGGCCAAATCAAATTTCTCATGTTTGTCTGTTATGAAAACACTTCTGTAAGTGTATAACAAAAATAAAAACCAACAAAGTTTAACCAGATTTTATTTGCTATAGGGAATCATAATTTTTTTTTTCTCTATTTTATTAGTCTTTGTATCAAAATATTGAAAGACCAGAGCACTGGAACAGGCTGCCCGGAGAGGCTGTGGAGTCTCCTGCTCTGGCAGGGGGGTTGGACTCGATCATCCAAGGTCCCTTCCAGCCCCTGATATCCTATGATTCTGTGACTACAAATACTTTATATTCTTATGGAAATTATGCGAGTCAGCACACTTACATCCTTCTAAATAACCTATACCATCATAATATCAACGATGAACACTGAAAATAGTTATAAATATATGATTCTGGAAAGCTGTACAACAGTAATATTGAATAAAGTCTTATTCAAACTTTAAAAAGCCATTTAATAATTTCCTCACAAATGTTCAGTACTGACCACTACTGAAGCTGTATCAGCAATTTGTTGTGAAACAGCTTTAAAAGCGAAAGCAAGCCGATATGAACCTAAGAAATCCTCTTAGGGAAATTTCAGTTTGGGTAGCAAAAAAATGTTTTGATAAATTTACTTTATAATTCTATACAAATTATCTAGTTTTACTCTAGGTTAGAAACACAGATGGCTTAAGAGACCGTGCTGACACTACACCTTTTGTAAACTCTGCAGCCTGCTAGAAGTATAACTCTGTGATTTAGTAACTACTGAAAGGTGACCAATATGTGACACTGGCTTTCTGTTGATTATGGGAAGGTACAAAGGCATCCACGAACCAGACAGCCTATAGCTTATATAGATACCAGAAAAGGGCAGAGCAAAAGGGTCAGCTTTTTTCTTCCTTGACGTCAGCACTGTGCTCATGCTTTGCTGAGGACAGCACTGTGCAAAATGCCACTATTTATTCCATAGCAGGTCTAAGACATTTAATCCCTAATCTCTGGGTTGATGACTTTTGTCATAAACTCTCAAAACCAGGAATAAATGTCAGAATATTTTTATATTTGCATTCTTGTAAAAATGGTTTCTCTGCATACTTAACTTAGATTTTGACATTAAATGTGCCTTGAGCATTCAGAGACACATCCAGACTGAATTCATTTGACAGCTGGATCATAAGGGAAAGCAAATCTTGATGTTCCACTACATAAACATGTTGATGGACTTTTGCTGATCACTATCAGCTTAACTCAGTGTACCAACTCACCTTTATGCACTGCACTGTGCAAGTCCTTTATAAGAAAATGTAAGTGGGAAAAGGAAGGATTCTTTTAGACAGAACTTATATATTCATGTTCAAATATTAGTGAATGCAGTGCAATCAATCAATAACATGAATATATTAAAAAACATCTGTGATCATATTTGTTTATGTGTGTATCACTCACTGCTATGATGCTTTGTGAATTTGTAAGGCTGTTAAGGAAGAGGATTTTTATTTCAGGAAGAGATAAAGGAAACAAATACAGTGGAAATTTAATTAAGTGAACAGGATGATGCATTTTTAAAATGTTTTTGGCAAAGTGGGAAATGGGAAATTAACTGACTTATGTAAGCACAAAATTGATGGACCTACTCTAAGATTATATTAAGAGACTGTCCTTTGGAGACATGTTTAGTTCTTAAAGGAATGAAAAAGACAATTAGAAAATATTTGAAGATGTAGAGAGGGGTAGCCCTGGTGATCATTTGGACTCACTGAGCACTCTCAAGGATGAGCTTTGTGTAAAGTACATAAGATTACTCACCATCGATGGTTATTTAACTGTAAGATTGGAAGGCTTTAGAAGAGATGAAGTGCTTCAAAGAACTAAGTGAAATGTGAGTTGATTTGGTGCAGGCGGCTTTTTAGTAAATGTTTAATGAATCCATCATATTAAATGATGAATATTTTCACAAACATGATTCTTCAATCTATTTGATGAAAGCATAGAGGAATCTAATGTCTAGGACTTGAAGCTAGAAAAAATTGAAATAAAGAAATTAAAATAAAGAGAAGATATGAAAGTGGATATAATTAATTTTTGGAATTATTTGCTGTTGCTTTTCCACTATTAGCTGACTCTATTACATACTGCAAATGTGTTGTCTCATAAAGAGGCTTCTGCCAGTAAGACGTTCCCAAGGTATGGCACTAGATTTTAGTTTTACTTTTAAGTAAAGAATTTTGTTGAAACCATCTAAATAACCATAGGGAAATTTCTCATCCTTTACCTGGTTTTGACTTCAAGCTTTATATAAGTGTACTGGTTTTGGCTGGTATAGAGTTAATTTTCTTCATAGTAGCTTGTACAATGCTCTGTTTCAGTGTTGTGACTAAAACAACCTTTATAGCAGCACACTCAAGTTTTAGCTGTTGCTGAGCACTGCTTAAACAGAGTCAAAGCCTTTTCTTCTTCCCAACCCAGAAGTGAGGAGACTGGAGATGCACAAGAAGTAGGGAAGGGGACACAGCTGAAACAGCTGATTCCAACTGACCAAAGGGACATCCCAGACCGTATGATGTTCTGCTCAACAATAAAAGCTGGAGGAAGGAAGAGGAAGGGGCCATGTTTGGAGTTACGGTGTTTGTCTTCTCAAGTAACTGTTAGGCGTGATGAAGCCCTGCTTTGCTGGAAATGGCTGACCATCTGCCTGCCAATGGGAAATATTGAATTAGGTCCTTATTTTGCCTTGCTTACACATGCAGCTTTTACTCTACCTATTAAACTGTCTTTATCTCAACCCATGGGGTTTTCTCACTTTTGCATTTCAATTTCCCCATCCCACTGTAGGGGAGTGAGTGAGCGGCTCTGTGGGGCTTAGTTGCTTACCATCATTAACCCACAATAACATGTCCCTAGAGGCTCTCTAAAAAAGTTATTTTCTTTATCTGCTTATTTTAAAAAAAGATTGAAGAGAGCTAACCATTTATCTTTCTATTGACAGTAGAGTTATAACATTATAGATGGCATAATTTAGTGTCAAAAAATATAAACATTTGACATACATCATACTGTATAAAAAAAAAACAAACAACAAAACAAAAAGCCTACCATACTTAATTAAATAGTGTTTTGTTCTCTTGCCTTTCCAACCAATACTCATTAAAAAGCTGGCTCAAGCATACAGATTCTTAAAGGTGCATTTTTAGAATTCAGGATATTTTAGAATAACATTGTATGTCCTGCTAGACCAAAATTTTTCTCTGGTGAAGCTCCAGAAATTAATCTTTCTAATTTGCCAGGAACTGTAATATATTTAACAAGAGACATTTTTCATTTATCTTTCATTTTTAAGTCAACCAAAGTGTCAGACCAATATTCAGAGAAAAAGAAGTCTTGATATAGGTCTAGTACAAAAATTCTTACTCACCAACCTTCTCTTTTAAGACGTGATTTAGAGTTTAGATACAAAGACTTATCTGCAGGTAAAGTTCAAAGAGCACATAATTTCAATTGAAAATGTGGATTAAAAAATGCTGCTCAGCCTCACTGTAAGTGGTTGCATGCCAAGTATTTTACAGGACTGTGAGATGATCAAATTACTTTCAGCTGCTGTTTTTGTTGTGAACAGGAGTGAAAACAAGCATCTTCTTGTCATAACGGTGGGTGATACAGGGGACAATATGCAAATACACTTCACCTAAGAATTGTTTAAAGAGATCTGGATTCTCTTCATACCAGTAGGGTGGTGTCACATGGACACTAATACTTGCTGCGAAGGTGTAGGGTGGGGCGGGGGGATGAGCGCAAAACATGTGACAACTCTTGTGAGTAAAACGAGACACAATATGAATGGAAATGATAAAACTTAATTTAATATGCCTGGTGGCCTTTCATTTTTTAATATGCTATGCAATTATGCAATATTCCTGGCCATTGATCTATTCATTAGCTGGCCTTAAGGAAGCTATATATACATTATTTATGAATTTCCACTTTCTTTTAATTTTCTAGGAATATGCATCTTCAGAAAAAAAACACCTGCTCTCCACATTCATAGCAAAGTGGTAAGTAATCAACAGTAATTTGGGGACTGGAATTATTTTGGGGCAACTTAATTTAAACAAATTGCATCCTTAAATCTTTCATTTCTTTCTCACTACAAGACAAATACTACTGAAATAAACAGGTAGAGAGGCTCTCCAGGAAAAGTCAGAAAGAGGGTGCAAAAAATAACTAAACCCCCATGAATCCATTGTGCCCTGTTGTGGCATAGAAGAACCACAAAGAATAGAAGAAAAAAAAAAATCTTTATTGAAGCAGAATTTTTCAGTGAGCACTTTAATGAGTGCAAATGATTTTATGAGTAGTAAAAGACAAAACATAACCTTCAAATCCCAAGAAGAAACAATACCTTTGTTTTCATGTAAAGCCAATTGTAAATCCAGTCAGTTATGTTTATTTCCACTCTGTTTTAGCAATAAAGCCTCCCCTGTAGCCACAGTGACCTTGATGCCTGTCACTAAGTCTGACTTGAAAAATACACAAAAAGCTTCTTCTACAATTTACATAATTCACATGCAGCTACCTCTAATTTTTTCTATGGAAATGCAGCCATGTAGCTGTGAAATTTACTAAATTCAGTTTCCTCAAGCAATCATATTAATGTTATCAGGAATTGCCACCACCTACCTGCAGAACACATTTCTGAAGTGTATCTACACCATTTCTACACTGCTTCTCAGCATCGCTGTGTCTCCCCTGAATCACAGAATGGCTTGAGTTGGAAGGGACCCTAAAGATCACCTAGTTCCAACCCCCCTGCCGTGGGCAGGGACATCTCCCACTAGACCAGGTTGCTCAGAGCCTCATCCAGACTGGTCTTAGACACTTCCAGGGATGAGGCTCCACAACTTCTCTGGGAAACCAGTTACAGTGTCTCACCACCCTCGTAAAGAACTTCTTCCTAATGTCTAATCTGAATCTACCCTACTCTAATTTAAAACCATTGCCCCTTGTCACATCATCACACGCCCTTATAAAAAGTCCCTCTCCAGCTTTCCTGTAGGGACCCTTAAGGTACTGGAAGGCTGCTATAAGGTCTCCCTGGAGCCTTCTCTTCTCTTACTACACTGTTCAGATCAGATTTTCCCAACTGAAAAATACTTCAGAATCCAAAGCAATTTTTTTCACAGTAACTTTCCATGCTAGCTGAGATTTGGGGTCTTGACTAGTATATAGGTTTGTTTGCTGGTTTGAAAGGTTTGCAATTTTTTTTTTTTACTGTCAATCCAAAACTGTTCCATTTTAAGCTCCTTTCACCTCTCTAATGTTCGTCTGGAAGGGACCACCCCACCAGCTGCTCAAAGTGTTTAGACCGACCATCTCTGAAGGGCCTTCTCACAGCACTTCCTGCTTTGTGCTTTTCTAGGTTTTGGGATGAAGCCTACTGTATGGAGGCAGGTATTGCCTGACAATCTCAAGGCTATCAGCAAGGCTGTGCATGCTACTCTTCATTTTTCCAAACATTCCTACTACAGGCAGAGAGAAAAGCTGCAGACAAAAATTTGCAGTTAGTAACATGAGTTGGTTTCTAAGGGTGCAGAAGGGTCATACAGGAACAGAGCAGGATGTCCACACAGGCTGCTGCGTATGTCCAACTACTAGCATGACAGTGCTGAAAGATGTTTTATTCAAAATGATCTATAATTAGAAACATGGAGCCAGCTATACAGTGAGACCTGTGGCTACAGTTATTATACGTAAATATACAATTCAATCTCTTTGAAGAATTTCATATTAAAATGCATCATCTTGTTTACAAAAGCCTTTTATTCTTTAAGCTACTTCATTTCTAAAGTGAGTAAGATAAAATAAACCAAAGTTAATCCTAAACTGCAGGAAGACTATTGGCATGGAGAGGTATTTCCTGGTGCAAGAAATCTGTGATCCATAATTGTGGTAATATTCTTATACAAAATATTTTTCCCCTGCTCTTGGTGAGTTCTGTAATTCCTTGGAGCTTTTTCAACTGTGGATGTTGCACACAACTACAAAAATTAAGACATCCTAAGAGTAAATTGTTGGAAGCCAATTCAAAGAATTGCACGTAGGGTGACATTCCCTGTGTTACGTCTCGCTTAATGAATGCCTGCAAATGCAGTCAGAAAGACCTTTTAAATTAAATTTCATAATTTGGCTTAGAACCTGAAATCAACTTACCTCCACAGAAATCAACAGTTCTGAAACCACAGTAGTACAGAGCCTGAGAATGGGTGAAAATGTGCAGGCGGAAACAGAACATAATTTTATTCTGCTTTCTTGGTGCTGGTAATGTCATAAACATCCTGCCATTCTGATATTATTGTGTTAATGTTAAAATATTTGGTTGATGCAAATAGGAGTCGAGAGGTAATATTCTTTATATGGCATTGCCCAGAGCAAAGTAAGAACACCATGACAACAAGTAGCCTGCAAGCTGTCATGTTATTTGTGTTCAGCTTGCAGAACAGCTTATAAAAAGCTATCAGCTGACAGGCATCCTGAACATCAGTAGTAATTGAGAGAGAAAGAATAAAAGAATAGCAAATGGTGAACATGAAAAAAAAGGTACAATAATATACCTTAGGAACAATACTTTTCCGTACACTTTGAGTTTTCTTAAATGACAGTCATTTATTAATAAAAATAACTTCTCAAATAAAACCCTTGAGAGCAATCACATCTCCCCTAAAGAGAGCTTTAGTAATCAAAGGTGACAGCAGACAAGAAACCCTTCTAACATTCTACTGAACAAAACTATCAAGCAATTATAAAATTGACAAAGATGACTACAGGGATATGAAGAAATTTCTTTTAAAAGTACATATATTACATAGAAAAGTATATCAAAACAACAACCAACTATGTGAACAGTAACACAGCATTTAAGAATATTGCCCATGATGCTGTCAGCATCTTTATGGATACATTTCTTAAGACTAAGCATCACAGCAGTTATTCAGCTGTATTTTTTATACTAAAACCATCTTTCATTGTTCAGGATTTTGAACTAGCTTATTGATTTGCCACATACCATACTAAATGCCTAAGAAGGAATGCACCTGTTTGTATCGGTGAACTTGACCACACAGGTCACTGCCCTGGGGAAATTCAGTTCTGGGAAACAAACAATAAGCAAGAGACCACATATTACACAGCTGACTTAGTTTCAGTAGAACTATTTGTGAGAGTAAAGTAAGTGGATTCAGTCCTTTAACTGTTATTGTTTCATATAGAATTTAAAGTATGTGAAATTGTAGTCAGGTGTTTTAAAATCTGAATTTTTACACGCAGCATTTCATCAACTCACCACAATTTGATGTTGTCCCTCAATGAACAGATTAGATGTAGCAAAAATAAAACAGTTGATACAAAGCTAAAAACATCTACTGGTTGGCATTCCTAGCTGTTCCAGGTTTTTCCCGTATCCCTTGACACCTAACATTAGCTTATGTCAGGAAATAAGAGATACACTATTATTACTGAAGATGCAAAGCAGTATGTGAGCACTTATTCACCGGTGGAAAAATGAAATTTGTCAGAATGCAGAGCACATTTAACATACGTTACTGGAAAATGCTGATTTTTTTTTTCAATGTCACAGATTCAGCATAACGGATTTCCTTGAATGACACCTGGGATCTAATAAACTACTTTTACAATATACTGCACCACTTTTTTAACACCAGGGTGCTGAAAACATAAGCTTATATTTGACTTCATTAATGATCTACCCAACTAATAGTGTGAACAATTCTACTGACAGTCCATCTGTTTGCTGTCAGCTAGGAATCGATAGCATGGCCCTCAACTGCATCAGCTGCATAGGAACTTCTTGAAGAATTCAGTGAGCAATCCCTAGAAAGTAAACTGCTTAATCGTGCTTGTCTTAGCTGCCACTGTAAGAAATTAACATCTCCATTTTTCTCTAGGTGTTAAGAGAACAAAAAAACCCCAAACAAACAAAAAAGCACTGATACATTATTCATGCCAGGGAAAGAGAGAGGCGCTGATGGAGAAAGTAAATAAACAGACCATCAAGGGTAAGTTTCCTGGTTTTGGACCTAATAAATATACTTCTGAAGTTTATAAGCGCTGCTTCTCAGTAGTTTTCCAAAATACAAATTGTAGATCATCTCGGGAAACACTGCTTTGAATGCACGGGGCCACCGATGTAATTACAATTCACCAAGGAAAAGCAAGACTTTATTACTTCAGTACCTATTTTTTGTCATGTGTGAGTTTAGATACGGATTAGCAGAAGTTAGTAACCCAATTTTCTTTTACAGCAAGGGACTTAAAAAAATGAAGGTTGATTATGTTCAGATGAGGAAGCTGAACCCACATTGTGTGGTTTTGGATAAATACTCTAAGTTTAAGGTTACCACATAAGAGGATTGACCTCCTGCTGTGAGGTTTGTGCCTCATTTTAGAAGGAAGACAGGACCTCTCCTTCCAGGAGGATGTTATAGCTGTGGAACCCTGCAGGTGATGATTTCCTCAGACTCTGAGTAACTTCTCACAACGGAGTTGCAACATTTCCTTGTGATCTAGGTAAGTCAGTCTACTGCCTTTAAATGGCTTTGAGTGAACCATGTCTTCATTGTACAGGTACTCACTGCACCTAACACTGGGAACTAGATTCCTCTCTACAACCCACATAGCTCAACTTAGGTGTGAGAACATCCACGTCTGTGTTTGGATTCAGCACTGATGAGTTGCACAGTGCCTATAAGACAACAGAGGCCACAAATTGGGATCTCATCATCCTGGGCAAGAATGCTAAGCATCAAGTCATTACACTGCAGTGCTGAACTTCTTGCCACAGCTATGAACTGAAACTACCACTGCCTGTCTAGCTAACTCACAACATGACAGAGAGGTTATTTAGGCCAGCAGCACTGGGATCTCCTACATCTGCAAAGGGAAGACAGGTCTGTCTTTCTGCCATCTCCCAAAAATCTCACCTGAAGTAAAATCAGTTTCATAGGATTTAATTTATCTGCTATAGAACTATAAACAGCTGAGTCAAAGCTGCTGGCATTTGCAATACGAATGTCGATCCAATTATTGAAATTGTCAGCTGCTAGCACCTTGCTGTAATAATAAAATAATGATTTACCCAAGGCTTTTTGAGAGCACCTTTCATTCCAGGCCATCCCCAAGTGCGCTATGAACTCATGCATAAGCTATATATAGGAAGCACTTCACCCATCCGTGACAGGCAGCCACCTACGGGATGAATCACTGAGCCTCCTTACAGCTCCAATCATCGAGACCCAGCAGATCAGAACACAGAGCAAACAAGGATGGTACACTGCTGATCTTCTGCTCCTTCGTGCTTGCTTTTCTGCACACTTATTCAGGCCCTATACCAAAGGAAAGCAGTTTATAATTTTTTTTTTTCACTATGTAACTTCAAGGCTAATATCCATTCATTATTAAGACCTGTGGTCTTGTGAAAAGCAACCCACAGGATGCAGAATCTGCTGATCACATTTTGTCAGGTTATAAAGCTTCATCAACATAGCTGTAAGATTACATGTATGACTATTAGTAATATATTTCATAGTTATTAATAATTTTTTAATATTAATTTGGTAAGAAACATTTTCTATCACAGACCAAAAAAACCCACTCCTCTGTCACTAGTACCATCTCCAGAACTATTCCTTCAACTTTTCCCATCTCACTCCACTTAGTTTGCAAGATGTTAAACACTGTCACTCTGTGGGATTTGCCAGCCCAGAGAAGGTATTTTTCCATTGCAATTACATTTACGTCTCAAAGAAATAATGTAAACATCCAAGTCATCATCAGCTCTAAGAGTTAAGAAAAGCACCGTTTGTGCTGTGCTGACACTAGCTGGGTACTGCAGTGACAACATCGAGCATGTCCCCAACATCTCCTGAGTGTCTTCACTCAGCAGAGGCCAGAAACACGTAACTTGCCATCCAGCAATAGCCATCAAGGAGTCTTACCTGAAAGCTGGAGGTATCACTGTCAAGAGATTTATGTTTTTTAAACCTTAAACAAGATTATATTCCATGGGGGAGCTGTGAAAAATCTTGTGGAAGCAACATAGCCTTAAATTTCACAATCAAATGCTCTACTAAAGAGATCTTTTAAGCCTTGCAGAATAAGATTTTTACAAGCTATTGCATTTTTCTCAGCATTTTTGCACAAAGAGTCTTTTACATTTTTAATACAAAAAGAAATTGAGAACAGGTTGAAAGTATATGCCGAGCTCTGGAAACAGCTGCAATTCAGCCCTTCTTTTGGCATATGCTAACTCAAAGAAAGCTCGTAATTTTCAAAGTGTTTTCTCTGTGGAAACAGTGTTGCTATTTGATTCAAAAGACAAGTCTTATTCAAAACTTACTTGTTTGGGATCTTTCCCTTGTTCTGAAATTCAGTCTAATTTTCTGTCACTGAAAATGCTACATTTGGAAAAAGAAAGAGATGCAGATCAGCTGTTGAACACTTCCTACTCCTTTCATCTAGCACTGTTTCATCTTGCAAACTATTCTTATGTCATTATTTGCGTTTAATTAGTAGTTGGAGTCAGTCAAGGAAGAACACTGAGTGTCGTGTCTGCTGGATTAGTGACACTCATGTTTAACTCTGGTTACTCATGTTTAGATCTGATTTAGAGTTTTAGGCTCAGGTTTTATTTGGATACCTCTCTCAGTTCCCAGTACTGGGGGGTTTTTTAATGTCAAAACTGTGTTACATTGCTGAACCTTCAGTAAGAGTTTTCACAAACGTACACATAGATTATCTGATGATAGATCTTTTGGTCACAAGATGTAGGATGTAGATATTTCCTACCCATCACCTAAAATTTAGGAACACAAAACTTCCATCCATCTATCCATCCATCCATCCATGTCTCCATAATGCATTTCAGTCACAAATCTACGTTAACTAGTGATTTTCCTATATGGATCGCTATTTTGAGAAAATAGCACAAATTAGAGATAATTGAGATTCATTGATTTGGGGACAGAACAACAGAATGGTAGGAGTTGGAAGGGACCTCTGGAGATCATCTAGTCCAAGGCCCCTGCCAAATAAATTTCACCTAGAGCAGGTTGCACAGGATCGTGTCCAGGCTGGTTTTGAGTATCTCCAGAGAAGGAGTCTCCCCAAACTCTGGGCAGCCTGTTCCAGACTCCATCACCCTCACAGTAAAAAAGTTTTACCTCATATTCAGATGGAACTTCCTATGTTCCAGTTAGTGCCTGTTGCCCCTTGACCTGTTGCTGGGCATCACTGAAAAGAGTCTGGCCTCAACCTCTTCACATCTACCCTTTAGATAGTGATAAGCATTGGTAAGATTCCCTCTCAGTTTTCTCCAGGGTAAGGAGCTCCAAGTCTCTCAGCCTTTCTTGATAAAAGGGATGATCCAGTCCCCTCATCATCTTCATAGCCCTCTGCTGGAGCCTCTCCAGTAGTTCCTTCTCTCTTGAACAGGGGAGCACAAAATTGGACACAATACTCCAGAGGTAGTCTCACTAAGGCAGAAACTTCCCTCAGCCTGCTGGTCACAATCTTCTTAATGTACCCCAGGATACTCTTGGCCTTCTTGGCCACAAGAGCACATTGCTGGCTCATGGTTAAGATATCCACAGGACTCCAAGGTCCTTCTCCACAGAGCTGCTCTCCAGCAGGTCAGCCTGTACTGGTGCATGACATTATTCTTCCCTAGGTGCAGGACATTACACTTGACTCTGTTGAACTTCATTATGTTTCTCTCCACCCAACTCTCTAGCCTATTTCCCTAAATAATGAGTGAGTCCCATGTCTAACCTTACTCACAGTGACATCTACAAGAAAGATGTGAGGCACTCAAAAAAAAAAAAAAGACAGCTGACGTTGTGTAGGATGACTCAGTTGGAAACTGTGTCAAAATTGTGGATTTAACATGGTAAGATGGAAAATCATAGGCCACAGCTTCTCCCAGCCTTTTTTGTTCTAATTTAATTCCTTTCACGGGTTGCAGTAAAATAGTCTGTCTTACTTGAGGTACAGTCATTCCTAAGCTGCTGTGATAACACAAGACAGAATAAATTCTTATAACAATAGCCATAATGATTTGGAATAAGGTAGAGGTTTTTCACATTTTTTCATGATTACTTAAATGTTTTTATGATGCTGTATAGTAATTTCGTTCCTTTTTATTTCTGATCTATTTCGGCAAAATTAAAGCATATATATTTTCAAAGTGTTATTAATACACAATGTATCAGAGGACTCATTTTGACTTTAATATTCTGTCAATAGCCATACTAGGATTTAGTCAAGATTTTTGATTTAATGCTTGTTCACTGCCTATATTTTAATGGCTCCTTTGGGGTCCTGCTAGAGAAACGGAGAAACCAATGTGTATTCCATATCATAGATCTGTACAGAGTATAAATTGTTTATAGAGTTATATAACATTACAAAAAATATAGCTCACACTAAACCATACCCTTAAATTTTAGAGATCTCAACTATACATTTATTATTGTCATAGCAACTTCATTATGTTTATATATCTTTTGACAATAAACAGTGACTATTCAGCATTGACAGCCCAAGAATTTTTTCCAAGAGCGTTAAGCTGCTGGCTGAATAACAGCTTTCCTTTTGAGCCTCTGGACAGATAAATGCATGATTTTGGATCCACAAAGGACCTTAGAGTAGCTAAAACTAAAAATATTGACCTTCAAACTTGTCATCTCACACTAGGTCAATATAATTTCTCCAGGCATGGGAGACTCCCAAAGGTGCATTCAACCCACTTGGTTGCAAAGTCATTCTCTCTCAGGCCCTATGATGAGAGTGGGATAGGTTTTGGAAGTCAGTACAGAGAAGCTCATTGAAAATACCTCCAGCCTTGATGTACTGGCACAGTCAGTCAGAAGTGCTTTCCTGAATTTTCTATTAGAAGACATGAAGCTACCTGAGCTTCCTGATATGACAAGCAAAACATTACTGTGATTCCTTACTGGATGAGTGCATCATACCTCCGGTCCAAATTACAGGCCAGACCAGCATATTTCTTCTCAACTAGTTTGGATTTACTTCCTCACTGTTCTCAGTTCCTGACTTTCCAAGGTTAAGTTATGCAAAGATGAGCTTACATCTTGGCAAAGTCTTCTGTCTCCCTTTGTCCCCATTTTCAAAATGAGAAAACTATTTCTTCATTTTATTGGCCATATTGAATGCCAGATAAACATGGTACTAGGACAAGATGCTCAGATGTACGCTGCAGGGACTCAGAACATCCAGGCTTCGCCTCATAAAGCAACGCTCCATGAAAATGTCTTTGGCTGTTCTGACCTCCTGCAAGCTCTGGAGAAGTGGTACTTCTGTAGTATTGTTTTATTCTCATTTTAGAAAGATCTAACCAAATTCTGTACTATTTCTCAAAAAATATTTATGCCAAAATTCACATTTAAAAAAATTATTTCCTTACATGGGAAGTTTTGAAACTATGTTGATCTCCATACCAAAATAAAAACTTGTTCAAAATACCCTGAATTCACATGAAACAAAACTGAATTTCAGTCAGCTTTGATCTAAACAGCAAAGCTTTTTCCAGCAGCAGAGTCCTTTCGCCCTTTAAGGAGCTATTAAAATACTGAAGGCTTGTTGTGATAAATCTCAGCCTGTAGAGGGAATTTTAGTGGCAAAATTTTATTCTGTCTATCTCATGAGAATGCTGCCAAGGTCATACTATTACTACTATAAATAGAAACATGTGCACTTGACCTCAGTTTTTACTTAACCTCAAGATCTTTCTGGGTTGTTGTCCCTTCTGAGTTCAAATAGCCTCATACCAACTAATACTTGATTTTGCAAAATTGCTTTAAACTCAAGACACAATGAAGTAACCTCAAAAAGCTATGAACTGATGTTAATCTCAGTATACCTCCACATTCCAGTTACCTTCTTCCTAATTACAGTGCCTCATTTCATGTTCAATAGAAAAGGACACTGAAGGTGAATTAATAAAAATACATATTACTGTTTACAGCCTGGATTGCCCCTTTTTAATGCCATTAGAGTTACCTGGATTATCTATCTTGGATTGTGGAGAATGATCACACAGGGCCCACCCATAGTGCACGCTAGAGAGAGCACCAACCTTTATTGTTACCACTCTTGAGCTTATATCCTAGTAAACAACGCACGCACTATTGGGCACGTCCTAATAGGGTACAGCCCCTGAACATGTGCACCTTGTTACCAACCTTGATTAGCCCCCTCCTCAGAGACACAGCTGTGTCTCATCAAGGCCGACCCCGTCAGGGTCGAACTCTGTAGAATCTCTTTCACCTACATTGGATTACCATAGATAAGGACATTACCTTCAGCAGATTTTTTACTTTAAAAAGTATAGAGGTAGGCACAGACCCTCCATGGAGCAGATGTGGTAGGAATTATTGTGATATTGGGAACTACAAACTTCTAAGACTGGATAAACAAGGCTATTCTTAGAAGGTGGGTGCTTTGTCAAAGCCTTATTTATAATGGTTTGGGTGTGGATGTTGGCAGTATAGACATAGCACTGAACTAGTATCTCCGAGAGGAGCTGTATTTACATGGACATTTTACAAAGAAACTCAGTAAGATATTCCTCATTTCTCACTTGGAGAATGGATGAACTTTGAAACTTAAAAGGTCATTGCATAAACTTGTATGGTAGTTTTAAGCTATTGCTAATATTTAAATCAATGCCTTGAAGAATGTACAGTAAAAAGATTTTTTTGTTGTATATGCCTACCCATGTGTTTGTTAATGCACATTGGTTCTAGTACTAGGATGTATTGCAGACTTCATGCAGTCTTTGATCCTCAGTATGTCATAATTGCCTTAGGTAGACACCTGTGCTGATTGTTATTCTTCCCAGGTGACAAAAATGCATGTATTCAAGTAAAGTTAACTTCTGAAATTTATTCCATTAATTTCTTTATTTTTATTTATTTACGTTGAATCTGAATGTGTACATAAATAATTATCCTTTTAATTATGGCAGCTTTGTAAGGCACCATGTATTAAACAGTTGTTCAGTCAGAAGGCATGGGAGAGAATCTGGATTTACATCGCATGTACAGCCTTCTGGCCTCAAGTATTAAATTCCAGTATAATGAGGACCTTGTGCTAGTTGTATATTGGACAGGGATTCAGTAGATCTGATGACAGAATGAGCAGCAGCTGCCAAAAATTACTTGATATTGTGTAAGTTCTTGTACTATACAGCCTGATATTTGAAAGGGTTCATGTGCAAATGGAATGTGTACAGTAACAGAACATTTGTAATAACCATCTGCTATGTATGCCCTCCTTTCCCTTCATGCATGCACGCACATTCACACAAAGTGCATAGCTATAAAACACTAGGAGTCCATATTAGTGCTTCGGGATTAAGGAAAAAGTGAATAACATTTTATATTCACATGATAATTTTGGCTATGGAGACGAAGAAAAGTTGTTTGAGCCCCAAGGAAGCAGAAGATGAGATTAGGCTCTGCAAAATTAGGAGATCCAGTGGACCCCTTTGATTTTTTTTTTTTTGATTTTTTTTTTTAATTGTAAAATAGATTTTAAGGCGTTGAGAGTAAAAGTAGGTTCAGGGAAGTTGGAGGGAGTGAGTGGTTTAAATTTTAAAACAGATTTCTGTTTCATTTCTGGAACAACAGTAATGAAAAAACTTTGTCAATTTGCACCAAAGATAATCCAAGTATTTTTGAACTGGAGAAAAAGTTCCACTTATTTTAAAGTGCTGTCTTTGAATAGAAGTGGTTCTAATTAGCTGCTCTTAGAGAAGTATTGACAAAATGAATGTTTATGTACCATGTTCATTTATCCAACCATTCTCTAGAAACCAAGGCATAGGGTCATTTTAACATAGTTTTACAATATCAGGCTTTTAACCTCTTTGAAATGTACACTACGAGTTACTGGAATTTTGTAAACATGAAAGCACAAGCTTGATTAATTCTGTATTTACTCTTCAAGATACTTAGCCTGATTATAAGACAGTCTAAGAAACCAAGATTGTATTTGAAAATGAAATTTAAATAATTCTTGTGCCCTGACAATTCTTTTTCCCTTGGAGCATATCGAAGAGGGTAAGATGGAGAGTGAAAGCGCTGAAGGAAATTAAACAGATGAAGATTATTTGTAGACATATTGCAGACATACTAATCTTTTTAATTTACATTTAAACCCAGACCTCTTTCATGTCAAAAAGCAACAAAAGAGAGGCATTTCTAATTTCTCAAGTGCACTTTAGATGAAATTATGTTCTGCTGAGGAATCCTAATAATGTGTATTTGCAATTGCAATCCTTGAGTCAAAGTGGGCTCTGTTTTTTCTAGTGATAGTAGATCATTGGTTTAGTTTATTTGCTTGTACTTCTTCCTATCCGTCAATTGCTTTCTTCCTCCCAAATGTTACCAGTACCATAATCATCATCATTATACAAATAATGCAGAAGGACTCTGTGCTTTATAGTTTCATTCTTACCATTTGTATGTAATTTGCATAGGATGTATCTCACCTAACTTTAGCCATTCAGAAATAAATACCTTGCTGCAGCTAATCATCTGGACTCCCCTTAAAGTCAACAGACAGTCTTGCACCTCCTGAGTGTGATTCTTCTCAGTGATTTTAGACATCTGTCTTAGGCTGAGATGTACCAACCACACTATTTCAAAGTTAGTTATCTAGTCAATGACAGGAAAGATGAGACCTCACCCTTTGGATAACGTGTTGGTGAGAGTGGCAAGAAGAAAGTCTCCGTGTCTGATATCCTTCCTACTTGGAACCACAATGGTGCATAGTTCTGTGCCATTTTAAAGGTTTAATGCAAGCTCTTGCTATACCAAAAGCATGAAAAAATGAATCAGCATTTCTCAAATGTCACAGAAAATTGTTTGGGGTCTGCCAGCCTACTCATACCAACACGGGTTCACTCTGTTAGGAAACGTAGCTGCTGGGTGAGCTTTTGGAGATCCAGGAATCCCTAGGGGAATGCTCACCAGGACTGTAACATAAACCACTCTATTTTAAAATTCTCAGTGTGCAAAATGTACAGCACAGGTTCATAGAAAGAATAGCTACACATCCCGAGTGTCTACATATATTTCATGGGATTCCATTTACTAAGGACAACAGATGGACATTTTAAGCCTTTAGTAAAAGCAGAAAAAGTATATACAGACTGATCCATTAACAGAGTTTCTCCAATACAAACCAAAAACTAAGATTAATGTTTCTGACTTGTTCAAGTAAGTAGTATACAGCTGCAGTAAAGGTTTTTTTGGCATTGGTAATTCCCAGATACTCATCATGATACATTGAGGAAAAAAAATTTGACATTTTCTTTTAATGAGCACTCAGAATTTTTCATAGCTGCCAATAGATTTATTTTAACAGGCTGCTGGAACAGAGAGGAAAAATGGACTGCACTTGGGTAGGAAGTCATTAATTGTTCAGACCCCATCTTGCTGTGGATTTCCATATGTAAAATGAAACTAGTTTTTACCAGTGACTTAGAATATAGAATATATATAGAAAATAGAAGAGATATATATAAGATGTATTGAAGATATAGAATAAATATGTAGTTGAAGTACTATGAATTGTTGAAATGGATTAAATAAATCTGAAATCAAGACTAACAAATACTAACCTCCTTAGAGCCAGAATAGCAATGTAATGTAGCCATTCTCAAATAAGGCTGAGGATTAAATGATGAAATATTTGACAGAAGCTAATGAGCCATCATCATAAGCAATAGGGTGATAAAATGGAAAAAGGGAATTGCTATGAAACACATTTTTTCTGATTAATTTTTAGCTTTTTCTGAGTACATTTTTTCCCACATGCATATGAATTCTAAACTGCTACTTTCTTGCCAGTTTGGAGCTGAAACTAATGGCTTGTGACCATATAATGAGTTGTAATATTTAACTTGGATTCTGTGATCCCAAATGTACTTGAAAGTTTTGATATTTTTATTTTACATGTGACAGTGCAGGGAAAATGTCCTCCTCGTCATATGGCATTACAAAAATATTCATTATTATGAGATACAAAATTTATACCTTCACCCTTTCTCTTGTCCTTCCCTATAAAGAGGGAAACAGAAATTGCATTCACAGACTTCTCATAAGCACTGCACATTCAGTTCTCAGCAGGTGAATGAAGGATCTTAAAGCTTTCCTACAAAGGCAGTGTGGTGTGGTGGTTGGAAGAGGTGATCCAAGTGACCTGCCAATTTCTTCTAATGTCTTTCTGTGCCAAGTGAGCTGCAGTCACTTAGGAAAAGCTTTTTCAAAGGCCATCATCATTGATTTCTCTCTCCTGCTGCTGAGGTCAATGAGAGAGTTAGTGTTATTGGGATTCTGACCCATAAATATCGATGTGAAAACTCTCACTGACTTCAGCATAAGTGAGGACATGGCAATACTCTTGGATATCCCACCTGCTGCATTGAGTTTACTGCTCCATAAAAACAGGCAATCACTATAGTGTATGATGTATTATGAAGGTTGAATGACTAGCACTCAAAAGAGTGTTTAATTAGTTCAGAAAGGTCATAGGTGCTAAATAAGTACCAATTGTTATTAAGATTTTATGCCCTAGAAATACTGATGCCAATTTTCCCCAAGCTGACAGCTAGAAAATATGCTTGCCCTGACTTTGTTTGGATATTATTTTTTTCTTATTTGAAGTTAGAATACAATAACGAATTTCTTTAGTTATCTGAACCACGTACTTCCTTCCAAGTAATGTCATCCCCTTATTTTGAAATAAATTCTTATTAAGAAGACATACTATCTAAAAAGATTTGTCATCAGCTTTCAGCTGATTTTCACAGTGCAAAAGATTAAACTTTCTTCCACATGTGTGGGTTTTTTTCCTATGATTGAAAACTTTTTTCAGTAGTGCCCTTGATTCGGGACACAACTAGGAGGGATCATTATTGTTATTCCAATGTGAAAAGGCAGACTATTTCTTTTTCTGATTTGTTCTCAGTTCAAGACAGTTTTTCTTGGCTTTGTTAGTTCTTAAAGCCTGGCGGTCTCACCCTACATTCTCTGAAGAAGTAATTCTCCTCTCAGGCTAAGTTATCTTGCACCTCTCACTTCCACCAACATGTCATTGTGGTTCCACCGATCCTCACTGAACCTGTAGTGCTTTAAAAAAATCTGAGATCTGCCTTTCCACACCTAATAGGAGTTCATTCTCTCTAGGTCTCTAGGACTGGTTAGGGTACCAGATATTTAGTTTTAATGCTTTGCGCCTCTAAAACATTAGTTTGCATGTAGCCTAAAAACTGAAAATGCTCAGATGCAGGTTCACGACCTCAACATAAAATTGCTGCTCGTAGAATAGCTGGTTGTATATCAACAGATATATCAGTTCTTGAATGACTATTAAGTAAAAAAAATTCCATTTAAGATGTAGTCAAAAAATAGTGCTAGACCACAGCAGACATCTACCCATACATGACGAACCAGCAAAACTGATTGTTGCATCCATTTTTAAAAGACGGCAACAATCAATGACAAGTTATAAAACATAGCTATAAATTATTCATGACAGTACATCCCAATAATTGAAGTATGTCACAGGATGCAGAACATTAAAATTTTGCATTGCTTGTCATATCTAGATCAATATTAAAGAGATTGGTAAATTGAGATCAGGGGTAAATAGAAAACTTAGGAAAAAAATCAAAAGTGAACTACAACCTAAAATCCATAACTCAGTCATAAACAATTAAGGTGAATAACCCTTTCTTTTGTAGAATATGCAATACATTTAGGGATCAGCAGTTGTTTAGATAAAATTTCAAGACATACACTATGTAACTCTTTTGGTTTGAAGTTTTATTTATTAGCAGCATTAGTTGTTCGGTTCATTGCAATTTAGAGGAAAACTCAGAACCACAATTTTAGCTGTTGTAAATCTATTTAACTCCACTTCTTACCAGCAGGTGATATAGTATCTTACATCACTTTAAAATTTAGCTAGTACATTTGAGCAGGTTTTTAAAAGTCAGCAAACAATAAACACTTGAACAACACTCTGGCCTACCCCACAATCTGCTTAAATTGATGAAAAGTCTCTCACTGGCTTTGGACCAGTCCTGCTGTTGCAATTTCATTCTCAGATCTAGAAATTTAGAGATAATAACTCTACAACTAAGTACAGAGAACGATTTGTCATGAACATTCCTCTACCTACTGTGAAAACATTTAATGTAATAGGCCGGATGAATTATCTATGGACTTCTTTCACTGATGGGGAGTTCATGGGATTCTACTTTCCAAAAGAACGGCACCCAATTGCTCCTGAATGTGGACTTCTTATCTTCAAGCACTGATATTCTGGGCATACAATGGAAATGACAGGTTCAGATTCTTCCAGAAAGGCATGAAAAATGCAACTATAGTTGTGGCACATGCAGATCTCTCATGTCATAGCCTCTCACATTGCATCCTGATGATGTAAGTGGGGTGTTGAGTCACATCACTAGGCAGAGGCTATGCTGTGGCTGACAAATGCATCAGGTAGCATCAAGGATCTGCTGCACCTCTCTAGATAATCCCAAATGGGCAAAGAGGAAAGATGCTGCTTAGTATCACTCTGTGAGAAGTCTCTTGAAGTGTTAGAGCACTGAATTTGTTAAGCATCACTAATGAGATTTCTAATTACCCATTTTGCACTAACTATTGGCGCGTGCTATTTACTGCTACGGAAGAAAAAAAGGGATAACTTACTTGCAGACAAAGAATTCTGCGTATGAAATTATTCCAGCATTGGAGCCAAGGTAAATGTATATTTGTCAATATATTAGACATTGAATTCAAATTAATGCAATTGATAACACATCCTAACATGGCAAGTAATGAAAATTCACATTGAATTTTCTGCAACCACCATTTGAACCGAAGGAAAGAGACACCCAATTTCTTTTGAAATGTATAGGAATGTGGTCTGCAGTGCCTAGAGGGAGATTTTGAGAATCTTATCCTTAATCTTTTTTGATTCAGTGCATTCTGTTCTAGTCAAGGGCACTAAAAGCTGAATGAAAAGTTGTGTTTCCTTTGCTTTCTGACAAACACGCTTGAACTGCTCCTGTCAATGCAAAGTCACCAAATGCACCTTTTTTTTTTCCCAGTATATACAGTTTCCTCTTTCCACTTTTGTCCAACCTGGTCTATTTTCCACTTAAATACACAGCTTAATAAGAGACTGCAGTACGTGTAAAAAACCCATCCATGCATGTAACATGCCAGTACTGTTTCTTAGTGCAACGCAAACCTCAGATATATCATAACAAATGTCCTACTCAATATACAAAACTTCCTTCATTTCAGCTTCAGGATAGAAGAAGTGTATTGTTTAGCAGTGTATTGTAAATGTACAGTAGTTCCAAAGGAAAGCATTTCTGGTCCTTGTTATAAACAACAAATACTTTGGATGCATATGAGACTCTATATGCATTTTTAAATTATTATTTTATTTGGGGTTTCTGTTTAGAGGGGTTCTTTCCTGTTTGTTTTATTTCATCTTTTCTGTATATGCTAGCTGGAGAGATGATAAAAATTAAAAGCAGACTATGACCAAGCTGATGGCTTATGCCTTAAGGTGGACTCTCTAAATGGACAATTTCCAGCTTCATTCTTGTAAACATCAGATCTGTTGCCTTAAACAAAACTATGCGATCACCATGTTAAGAGTATTTTTTACAGTAGAACCCAAAGTCATCAGAGGACGCTTGCCTATTTCTGCCAAGGACAAGTCAGAGAGATACTTCTCAAATTCTCCTCCTTTCTATTCAAATCATCATGGTGCATCCCTTTCTCTCAGAATGGAATAAGTATTCTCACAGCAACAGCAATAAAGTTACCAACTTAGGGCCAAAGGTCTGCAGAAAATACAGTATTCAAGAAAGTTTACAAATGTTAGTTTGTGTATGAAATATTGGGGCATGTACTATCCTGTGCTTAGGAAGCCTCCCTTAAGAAAGAGGAAAACATTGAATAAGGCTGGGGACTTTTCCGTAAGCATCAGTATCAACATGATCACAATATCTGCAAAGCAGGTTGGGTTTTTTTGCCAGCAGCATCTCTGTCTATTCTTTCAATTGGCAGGGCCATAACTTCCCAATCCTTGTAGAATCTTAGCCAGATGACTTCAGATAGGGAATTTCAGAGAGTGACGGTGACACACAGTTCCTCAGGAGGTTAGGATTCATTAGAAAATCAAAATGTATCTGTTGAAGGTGGACGGCTGATGGTAAGGAGCAGTAACAGAAGTACAAGGAAAAAAAGAAAGCATTTCTCAGATTTTCTGATGAATATGAAAGACATTATATTTGTGAAGACTACAGGGTAAGCAATGTGTTCCCCCTGCCAAGCAATGTGTTTTGCCAGCAGGTACTGGATTGCCAGATACGTGAGACACTACAGCTGGCAGAATGCCCTCATCTTATTTGGCACCTCTAGATTTCTAATGAACTGTTTTCCTAATTTCATAGCAAGAACGATCAGTGTGCCATGGGAACTTTGCAGGAAGGGTGGTGTCAAAATGCATCTAAACCATGAGATAGAACCACTGCCGTGCTTTATGGGATCCTGAATATCGTTGTCCTAAGAGCTGGCCTTAAGAATGGTAAGTTAGGAGAAACTGATTAATCACCCCCTCTGTTATTGTGGACTCTGTTACAGAGTTCTCAGCATTGCCATTCAGCAATGGGATAGGGATGCTTTGGTTTTTAACCCATATATTTATAAATATAAAACTTATATAAAATTATAAATTATAAAAAATTATAATTATAAAATTATAATCTATAAAATGGCAAGTGATGATGGGGATGGCAGAAGGTGTATAGCATAACATGTGGCTTGAGCTAGCCTAGGTGAATTAAAGGCAAGGACAGGTGGGTCTGGAGAGTACAACCGTAGAAACAGTCAGGTTTGAGTATTCATATTCTCTTACATGGGGGTAGAGGCCACCTGTCTGTGGTAGTTGCTCTATGCTGTGCTGTGATGTATTATGACAGAAGCCAGGGTTAGCGTTATCTAACTCTGCTGCTGAGACAATGACTATGTGCTTTACCTTGACATTACTTGATGCAATGCGCTCTCTCTCTCCCACTAAGAGAGTCGGTGTTTGCAGAGTTTCTGTGTTTCTGTAGGAGTTTTGCCAGGTAAACCCTGCCATATGCACCTCTACATCAATAAAGCCAACCACAGAATCACCTTGGGGCAACAAAAAAATCAGAGGTAAGACCGCTCCCCTCTTTCCAGTCAAAAAAAAACATGTCCACTTCTAGAAATATTAATATACCACCCCGCCCCCAAACCCTCCCGCCCAAACAAGTAGAAAAAAAAAAACCAAAAAAAACCCACAAAAAAAAACAACAAGCAAACAAAAAAAACTTTACACCATTTCAGAACTAACCTGGGAGGAGACAAAACGAGTTTTTGAACTACCCTTTCCTTCTGCCTTGTTGATACAGGGTAATATTGAACTTCTGGTAAATTGTAACTGTGTCCCCTCCTCTCCAGGTAGGAAAGGGTGATGCCATTCTTGGGAGAAGGGCACAGAAGGAAGGCACAGAGAGTGCCAGCCAGTGGCCTCCACTCCTGGACCCCATGTAGCTCATCTCATGGCGGTGGATACGTTCTTCCCGCCTGTTATCCAATCGTGCAGATTTGGCAATCACAGCCTCACTCTCAGTAAATAACCATGATGTGATCTCAGCTAGATACATAAACCTGGTTTGAGGTTTGTTTGGTTTTTTGGGTGGGTGGTTTTTAAATGTAGATGTTCGTTATTTTATTAAAATTTAACTTACCAAGAAACACACTAGAGTCCTCTTGTGTACCTTGACTGACTTTCCTGTTCTTTGGGCATCATCAGACAGTCTTTTGCATATATAGCTAGAACAATTGAAGTAATTACCATCTAGATATATTATTTAGTGCCTATGGATATGGTCGTGTCAAGGACTTGTCAGTGTTAGGTTAATGATTGGACTGGACTTGGTCTTTTCCAATCTAAGCAATTCTGTGATTCTACAATTCCCTCCATGCTGGAAAAAATGCTCTATTTATTTAAGAAAGTCCTGTCTGACTATGCCCTTAATCACATAATGGTGGTATCCAAAGGGAACCCAAATATGTGCTCATCTTTGTGCATAACCTGTTTGGAGTTGCTTAATTTTGTCTGTCAATAATTTTTTAGTTTACATCTTGTAAATATGAAGCAAGTATCTCAAGAAGTAACTATGTTTAATTTGATTTCTCTTCCCACAAAAAGGTCATACTTAAAATATATTATTGAAACACATTTATAAATGTTTCAGCTACCGGTGAATAATACACAATTCCCCAACAACACAAATATAATGGAACTATGAATTACAACTAATTGTGGTTAGACTGCTTTTTCATTTTTCAAAAATATCTTTTCAAAATACTTCTGCAGTAACGTCCATGTTTTATTCAGAGTTGTGAATTCTGTTTTGCTGATGCATTTCCATATTTTGCTTCATGTTTAATGATTTTGTGTTGTTTTTTTCAACTTTAAGTAAATAACTGAAGCCTGCTCAATGTTTACATTTCAGTGCTGTAGATCTCAAGTTATTTTACTGGTATTCAATTTAAAGTTGTAATGTTATGATTCCTCACTTTTATGAATATTAATAGAAATGGAAAATGCATGATATGACTTTAAAAATAAAACATTTTTGGGGAAAAAATACCTCCTGATGAAAATTACACTTGTCTTGGAATGTTACACTTTTGGGAAGTAATTGATATTACAAAAGTAGATATCAAGTTTGAAACTACAAGTTATAATCCTCAATTAAGTTCCACATCAAGTTCTAACAGCTATTTTTTAATATCAATTCTTTAACTTTATATTCAATTTGCAATGTCTATTTCTCTGCTGCCAAAGAGTAACCAAGAAAGCCACAACCTCTGCTGGGGTAAATCAGCACAAGTTCACTGAAATCTGTAAATCTAACAGTTTTCATCAGATAACGACCAACACAAGTTTTGCAGAGGATTTTGTGGTTTACCAACATTGACTTTATCTACACAGTCCTGGGCAATATCTTCTTACAGAAATCAGAGAAACCTGTGACTTTCATGTATTACTGAAATTTTCTAACAAACAATCTCGTTGCAATTGCAGGCACCAAATGATCCAGCCAAGCTGAAGAACACCACAAGCACTGATGAAGAAGAGTCAGAAGGTTAGCAGAAGTACTTTCCCACCTCCTAGGTTTCGCTTTGAAGCTGGCCTAAGCTGGCACAAAAGCTCTGGCCATCTGAAAGTTGTTTCAACTGAAAAGAGGTGCTAGCTGCAAATCAGATACTATTGCAGCTTCTTACTATCAATCACCCATGCCTTTAACAAGCCAATTTTCCAATTCCTATATAAAAAAATCCTAACAAATTCTGCAGCTGTGTTCACAGTTTTGAGCTAAGCACTGAAAGTTTAGATGATGGACAGGTCTAGAGGGCAAGTAGTCTTCCCATTCCCAAAACAATCTTTCCACAAACCAAGGGTACAGCAGACTTCTTTAGATATGTGGTAAACAAAGAATCAGCCCTCTTAACTTCAGTGGATCCACTCTCACATGTAAAGGCAGGCAGACACTCTAGGTTTTGCCACAGTAGGGAACGAAGAGGGATAGAGAGTCCTCTTGACGCAGCAATACCAATATTGCTGCTAATGTAGCACTTTTGCAGTGAAAAAATTGAAGATACTTCTTTTAGGAAAGGTTAATCTACCACCTTTCACAGGCATAGTTCTCATAAATATGTATCTTGAATTTCAAAAACCCTGGTTTCAGCTGAAAAAAAAAAACCAACCCTCTTACACATAATTATTCATATTGCCTTCTCATAACTTCCTGGGGTCTTAACCATGACGAAAATTATTGCTTTGCATTAGTATGTCCATAAATGGCAATAATCTTTCTAAAATGTGAACACAACTGTGGATTTGCATGTCTTTTGACAGCAAATACGACGGGACACCTTTGGAACCCAGCATATTTTTCATTAATTCGTATAAACATACAACGTAGTTTTCACATTCTGTTCTTGTCATTATGGTAATTTGGAGCCCAGTTCAACAAGGTGCTGAAGCTCAGTTCAAACTTTAAACCTCTGTCTAATCCTGCTGCCTTTGCTGGGACTTCGCAAGAACCCCAGTAGTGCACAGAATGGGATTCTCTGGGATAAGGGAGGTTTAGGAACTATATAGAAAAAGCTTGCGGTGGTCCCTGTCTTAAGCACCCTACCTGAAGTTCAGAGTAAATTAGCCTGCTACAGAAACTAATTTCAGATAGAAAGGAAATTAAATTGCACTGAGTACAGTGGATATTTTAAAGTAACCTCTTAGGATTGAAGTTCACCTGTTGGGGTTGCTGTTATATAGGATTTTACAGCTGAAACCTACTTTCAGCATGTGAAGGTTTTGACACTAGTATGACCATTTTTGATCCCAGGTGGAGGAGCAACAGAGGGAAACATCCCACTGTCTTGTTAACATTCCTGACAAGTGAGCTAAAGGCACTGGAAAAGCACCATACTGCTGACGCTGCCATGTGAGCATAAGACTTGCCAAATTCTAAAAAACACCTCCCTCAGGGGAGCCACTGAAAGCTGTTTATAATAGACCAGAAACTCCTGTCTGAGATTTATCAGCGACTGTCACAGGTGAGAAGTGTTTACTAACAAAGCCAGAACAAGTGACAGAGAAGGTGATGACTCTTTCAGGATGCTTACCCTTTGGAATAATTCATCTTTTAGCAAGCAGCTCCAATAAGGCCCAAACCGGAGCTTTCAGCAGGCCAGCTTGTACACAGCAAAAGCACTCCCTTTCCTGGGCAGCCTGACTGTATCTGCAGCTACCCTGAGGCAGTAAAGGAAACGGAACAGGGGAAATGGAAAACAAATCAAAATGAATCTGAATCTGACTTCCATGGGAGCACTGCAGAGTTTCATTTCCTTGTATCTGATTTGTTTGAAATCTTGGCTGATGGTCAGGCTTTCGGATAGATAGTCATCTTAGCAACTGAGGACGGTATACACATCGTTTTTTTCTCCCACATAGTCTCACAACTTCTTTAGCAATATAAATTACATGTATCTGGAGAGAAAGAGGCTGGGCTCAGTAGTTTCAAAAGTGTTCTGCTTTCAGAGTTTATAAATTAAACTCCAGGAACTAAGTGGAAGTTGCAGTTGGCAACTAAAGAAGGACATTGAGAAGCCAGAAAATTTTTTGTTTAATATCTCATTGTGTTATATTTTGACTGCTCAACTAGTTGCTCTTTTTAAAAATAAAGCCTTCATTCCAGGTTTGCTACAGTACATCACAATTTTTTGAGCTATCAGACTGTGTTTTTGCAATTTTTGAAAGCATCTTTCAGGCCCTGACAAGTATCTTCCAGGAAAATTGTCTCTAAGTGCACTTGTGTTCTTAAGTGAAACACCCACTGTCATTTACAAGCAGATTTCTTTAGAGACAACCAAAGTATGAACTTAAACAAGTATGACTCGCCATACAGACCTCAGCCCCTCCTTTCTTTAGGACTCCACAGCAGCCAGTAACCTGTCAAATTCTTGTAGGGCCTATTGCTTAGTTGCATCAATCTCAGTACAATACAATCTTGTTTCCTCACCACACCAACACATACTGCTCATTACCATTATTAAAAGGTCTATGAGCAGGAGGGGAAGATCATTATCAGGTTTGATGGATGTGTACCATTTCTGTTCTGCGTCTCTCTTGTTAGCTAACACTTTGTGCCAGGAACTGGACATCACAAAGATGTACATCTTTCCTGGTCTGTGGTCCCATAAAACAGATTTTCCTACTGAAAGTCTGTTATAACATAAATATTCATCAAAAGTAGGCTATAGGAAGATAGTATAAGGAAGATAGTATGTGACTAATACAAATGGGTTTTCCAAAGAAACTAGGTTTTCATATATCTTTTTCAGTTCTTGAGATCATCATTAAACTTCAGCTTCTAGTGAGGCTTTTATTGTGGCCCAGATCACAGGGCCTTAGCAAATGCAGGTAATTACCCTTTCTTTCTCACATACTGACTTTCCTGTTTTGACTGAAAGCTCTTTGGGAAATAGATGACCTTTACTGCATAGCTTTAGAAAGAACCAAAATTGTAGGCTAATCGCGGTTGCTGTTTATGTGCTCTAGTTTAAGCAGAGCTAGGTTTCAAAATTACCTGTGTTTTTACATCTGTTATCTTTACAGTAGAGTCATTAAGAAGTTTCCCAACAACACATACATTTAAAGGCTTTAAACAAACTTCCATTGAAACTGTGCCAGGTACCTTGAGGTTACAATACACTGTGATAACCAGCAGTTTGCAAATGGTAGCCTGCAGCCATAACAAAAAGCTTGCTTGATTTCTCTGTTCAAGAGGTAGAAGAGTAAAGCGATAAATATGCATTGTGCTTTCCTCTATGAAAAAAAAAACAACTCACAAACAGGAACAGACAACAACATTTGGAGAAAGCACTACTAAAATAGAGACAGATTGCAGCCTGAGGGCACTAACCTGTCTTCCCTTAAACTTCTACTGTCTATAATCATTGCCTACAGGAACACTATTTTGCTGAACTATTTGGCATCCAATGATAATTAGATGGATCACATCAAAACAAATGATGACCAAGTGAACTTTTATCCTTCCTTCCATCTTCTTTCTACCTGCACCATAAACGAAACCAATGATCTACTGCTTTTAGAATTTTACTGGGTTGTTTTTGATTTTTTTTTAAGCTTTTGAGAGCTTTACAAGAGGAAGATACAAAGGAGGACTAAAGGCAGGCATCTGAGATGGCAATAATAAAACTGGGTGGCAGCTGGACAAATTAATCACACGAATTAGGTGAGATTCATGGCTACTGAAAAAGAATGTGACTCCACTAACCCCAACAACATAAGAAGTGTGTACAGTTATACACGTTTCTCAGATATTGTCATACACAGCACCAGCACTACTAAAGGAATCCCTTGACTTTCCACTAACACAGTGCAATCCTGCTTCTTTCATACTACTAAATACATTTATATCTAAATCACAGAGTTTATTACTTTATATTTCACTTTCTGGCACATATTCATGGTTGACTCCCAGAGTTACTTCTCTCAGCAAAAACAATAGTCATACCCCTGCAAGTGAGTATCTAGAGAACTTACAAGAGGAAATGGTTAGGCCAATACAAACTTCAGGGCAATTTAATCTATGTATCAAAATAATTTCCATTCATAATAAATTGAAATTGTAAAGTATGATATCGATATGGATTTGGAGTAGAACCAAAGAAAGTCACTCAAGTAGTTTTAGTCTCCTAAATTGAAGCACTTAAGATTTCTTAATTCAAAGCTATAAAAAAAGTTCCTTCCTGTGGGTACTGCAGAAAATTAAATTGTTTTAATTACAGTGAACAGCCTGGGCATCTATCAATCAGATTTGGGTAGGGTCTTTTTGTGTTTAGAGGTGTTGTTTTTTTTTCCAAATCAAATGCAGTGCATTACGGGAAAGAAAATATGGTGTAGCTTCAGTGAAGCTGCAGATAGATAGACTCAAAATTCTTACTTAAGAAGTGGAATGGACTATTGATATCAGCAACCCTGAAGCAATATATCATTTACTCCTTTTAGAAATGCTTACAATTTCCAGTTTACCACACAACCCAAAATGTAATCTGTTAGGATCAAGTTTAATACATAAATGAGGAAAGATAGATTAATGAAAGGTTTAAAAACTTAAGCATTTATGGCTGATATAGTTTTACCTTAATCAAAAAGCCCCCAAGCACAATGCAGCTGAATGACTGTACATTGTGACTTTCTGAGAGAGTTCCTCTGCTCCAGGAAGAACAACTTAAATTATCTTTTTTTTTTTTTTTTTCCCCAATGAGTCAGAAATTGTCCTTTTTATAGCCTGAGGCAGCCTTTACTGATCTTTTGGGTGGAATAGCATTGTTATCGGTCTAGATATTACAGTATTTTCTTTAATGTGAGGGTGATGGAGCCCTGGAACAGGCTGCCCAGAGAGGTTGTCAAATCTCCTCTAGAGACTTTCAAAACCCACCTGGAAATGTTCCTGCATGGCCTGCCCTGGGTGATCCTGCTCTGGCAGGGAGGTTGGACTCGATGATGTCCAGAGGTCCCTTTCAACCTCTACCATTCTATGATTCTATGATTCTACAGTGCCCAAATACCATATCATCTAGTAAAGGAGATGTCAAGACTGTGAAGCTTGGGTTTATTTTCACTGTAACAAATTAGTCTGTTTCACATGTACGCAAATCCCAAGACAGGGAGCCTTACAACACGTGGGTAGTTCAGTCTCACGGAAATACCAGGTCAGCACAAGAGCCTGGTATCAGTGGAGCCAGTTGGTGACTAAAAGACAAGACGACTTCTTGCACAGCTCCATCCCCCCGATGCGTCTCAGAACCTGAACCATTAGAATAACTCAATTGCAGAAGTGGCACGTCGCTCCCACGGATGGAGTTGCTGTGCTGGGTGGCCCAGCTACCCAGCGGTGGCTGTGAACGCAAGGCAGGCTGCACTGGCAGGTGATGTTATGTGGGCATTGCGGAACTACAAGACTTACTAGGCAGACCTGATCATTTAACAGAAAGCTGTCATCCATGTAACTGCGGACTGATAAAAACCAGTAGATTAATTAACTATAATAATATAGCCCTATTTTCAAAGATGTGTTGGCCGCTATTTTAAAGATAGATGCTTGATATTTACAAGTACTTAAAGCACTTTGCAGATTTGAGTCTTGATGCAGATTCATACAGCTCTTCTGAAAAGTGGTCAAACTGATGCTGAGCACTGTGGATCCTCAGTGAGACCCAAGTTCTTTTAAAAATTTGATCCTAGATGGAAAACTGCTTTTGCCTGTAAGAAAGCTTTATTGGCAAGGGAAAAAAAAAAATACAAAATACATGCATAGTACAAGTACATTTTCCTGGTTCCTCAGTTACTTCAAGAAAGCTTGAGCAATCTGAGACAACCTGATTTCTCTGTGCTCTGATGTAGCACAGCCTCATCTTAATCCGGAAGTGTGAACAGAACAGTATAAACAATGGGTGTGCATCCAGCTACACATTCTGGACCTACAGCAGTTGAGTTCTTGGTGGGTTTTAACTAGTGAAGAAACTATTTAAATATAAACTTGAAGCAGCAGTTAATTTTCTGTTTTCTGGGTTTTTTTGGGTTTGGTTGTTTGTTTTGTGCGTTTTTTTTTTAAGTTACAAGATATTTGTATAACATCTTGAATTCTTCGGGGATTTGGTACAAAATTTGTACCCTTCCACTAAAATAGCTTATTGTTTGATTTGCTTTGTTGGCTTATTTTTATTTTATTTTTTTTTTTAATGTCAAAAGCAGAAAAATTATTGATGACTATGATCTATATTCTGTTACATTGATTCTTTAGCTTTTACAACCCTACAAAGGTGATTGATATACCACAGAGGTAAAAGTGAATTTACTGATGACAACAATATATCATGTTTGAGTTAGTTAGTTATATTGAAGCAATTTTATGATGAAGACTTTCCCATCCAACTAACCTCACAGATTTCATAGGGCTGCTGAATCTGTGTAAAGTTGGCAGAATCCAGTTGTGGCATTGCCTCTGCCCAGGACACAAGGGTGAGTAGGGAAGGTCTGGTGTTGAGGGTGTAGCAGTTTAGGTTAAGGGCTAAATACTGGATAATTTATGCTGCTACGTAAATGCAGGATGCTAGTGAGCTCTCATTCCCATGAAATTGTCTCGTGGCCTGAGTATCAGAACCACTCAGGAATAGGAATAAAACCTCCGTATTTTTAAGAGATCTACAGCTGCATATGCTCACGTGTCAAGCACATACTTCATACTTACTAAAAAGGTGCTATACAAACTAGTTTTGTTGTTGCTACTATCAAAATGTGTGAGTTAAAGTGTTGTTCTGGGTGGGAATTTAACACCCAAGAAAAGTACCATTTCCCTGTATGTGGCTTGAAAATTTATAAGGATCGACAAGGTTTTGTCCGTGCATTCTTACATTTACAACAATGTGATCTGTTACTCAGTACGATTAGCACGTAGCAGATCTACAGCCCTGACAGGGCTTCTTTGTTCATTTCTTAGAGGATGTAAACCATCACTAACATGTGACTTCATACTCTTTATCTGAGTTCGGTTCTGTGAAGTCAAACTAATAGCCACCCTGTACTAAAAGCACCTAGCTACACAGAAAGAGAGGCTTTTAAAGTCACCTTACGGTGCTTCATCTGATAGTCCAGAAGACGAGGAATAAGAAAAGAAAAAATATTGATCTATTTTTCTTCTTGCATTTACACAACTCAGGCTGCATGTGTGTGTGTATTTTTGCATGTATATGGATATTTAAACCAGAATAATTATTTCAGTATGGAGAGAAGCTAGTACTCGGAATTCAAATGACAAAGCAAAATCTACTCCCATTACCTCTTCCTCCTCTTAATTTCAAATAACATGTTCTGTTTTAACAGGGTCAAAAATGGTCAAAGAGCCACAATCAGTACTCACTGTTAGGCAAATGGAGAGCAACAACAAGAGACTGAGAGGCTGGTTAACTCTCTAGGGTAGAACGGGGTAGAGATTTCAGTATTTGTCTCACTTCTTAGCAATCATGGAAACAGGCATTTGACCACACTTGCACTGGAAGATGGATCTTCTTTGTGCAAATATAAACTTGCCAAAGAAAATATGAATATGAAAGTAGGAACACGCAAATTTCCCAGCTACGCATGGAGCAAAAAGATTTGTTTTGCACACTCAAAAAGTGTGTAGAAAAATATATTTTGATGACAAAGAGCAGAGGATTAACACTTGCCAGTAATCAGCTGGAAGGACAGGAATCATTCTCACACTTTTCCAACTAACAACAGTGAATGAGAAATAAATACATCTGCAGAAAAATACACCTGCCTGTATTTACAAAGTTCAGAAAAAGTTTTACTCTTATTAGAACACATAGTTATAAGTGGCTATGTTATTTTCAGCAATCTACAAAAGAAATATTACATTTTAAACTATATTGTTGAAATATCTCCTAAGCCTTTCAGTAAAAATCTCACCTCAATCTGTAAGAGTTTTTCGCTCGCTGGCTGCAACTTTAAATGACCAGCAATCAAGAAGATCGAGCTACATTACAAATCAAGTCTTCTGGTTACGGATTTTTAATTACTCTCAGTTATTCTTTATATTTTTTGATCCCTTACTACTTGTTTTTACCAAACAGGATCCCACTCCAACAGCCATTCAGCTCAGCAGGAGTCACTACATTAATGAAGTTTTGATCTGTAACAGCTTCTTTCATTTGCCCTACAGACTATCAGGATCAAATCATACCCAAATGATGTGGTAAAACAAATTGTCTCATGAGTAGCAGAAATGATAAAGTCTGGCTTCCAGATAATTCCTGTCCTATTATCACCCCTATCCTATCTCCCCTGATAACTCATATTCCCACAGGTCTGTAACAGCAGCTCTGCCTTGCACATTCCATGTCTCCTTTAGTATTATTCTCCTCTCTGACAGCAGCTCCCTCTTGTCCCCAGACATATTCTACACTATCCTGCGATATTCTATATTAAACCAGCCATCCTGCCATGATTATAGCTCTGCCTTGTGCTATGCAAGCGAGGAGTTGCCTGAAGGGTTACTGGTTATATGGCTGCTATAAACTCAACTGAGAGCAATGGAGTACTCCCCCTTTTTCTGTCACTAAAGGCTTTTCCACTTACCCGGCTTCCAATTTTAACAGAATGTCTAGGAATTCAACATCTTCCAGATCTCTCTGTGCTATCAAATTAATTGATATTTGCAAAAAAAAATCAAAAGCTGCTAGCAAACAACTGACTCGCAGACACAGGGACATCATCATCACAAGCTGTTTTTCCTTATAAAATCTTATAAAATCACAGACTAGGTAGAAATTACAGTGCCACTGACAGCCAAATAATTTTCAAGAATGTGGTCATAAAGGAAGAGTTCGTTTGCTCATGAGAAGTAATTCTGATGTACTTTTGCAGGAGAGTGCGTAAAGCTCTCAAGGTTATAGAACCTACAGTGGGGGAAGGCTTGTTTCCCGCTCCCAGACTGCAGGTCATTGCAATGCCAAGCAAGTGATCACAGTTAAATAGCTAATCCTGTTTATTCTAGAGTTTAGCTTGAAACAGAAGAGAAAAATCTCATCTCCCCTGAATTTGGTACCTGGAAACTAAGCTGAACATTACCATGTGGGCTTATGTCTTTACAAAACTGAATTGCATTCTGAAATCTGAAATGCTCAATTTTACGGGGAGTCATTTTAATTTTAATTTTATCTCCAAAGTTTACTTCCCCCTTCTTCTTTTGTAACAGGAAAAGAAAGTGAGCTTTGCTCACCAGGAGAGCTCATGCAGAATGTCAAACCATTGTCCTCTAGCTACTAATTCCACAGATGTTTGCATCTGCAAGTTCCACTGGAGAAATGAATACACTGAGCACAACGTTGCCTTCAGTTAAAATACCATGCTGCCTCTTCACAAGACAGACCGTGCATAGCTAAGCATCAAAATATGTTCCCAGTACTCTTATTACTAGAATATGACCAAACGGTCTTCACATTTTAATGATGTTATCTTCTAGAGTGATTATAATAATCTAATCTGCTTCAGCGGAGACAATAAAAATTCTTGTACTTTCACACGTCTGCTGTGAATACTGGAATGTTTCCATGTGGAATGAGGAACCGTTCACCAAACACAAACAGCAACTAGCAAACTGAGATAATCCCAACTAAACATGATTATTTTAAGAAGATCCTTGCTTTTTTCCTCCCTATCCTTCAAACAAAAGCTCTCAAAAGTTAACAAAGTGAATTCTCTTTCTTACAGAAACACCAAACAATGCTTGAAACATTGCCCACATCTGTGAAACTATATCTAATCAAATTCACGCCTGTGTTGGTTGCCTGGGTAACAATCAGGCGGTCGTTCACACAAACAAACTGCAAACAGCAGAAGGAAATGTGCTTTAAGTGGAAGTGTCTACTTCTCAGAGCTTGAGCCTTGTTAATTTAAGAAATAATCATATAATATGATCTTATTCACAAGGTAGTGGATGAATGGAGGGAGAGTATTATATATTGATTGGCTCACTAATGAGGATAATGAAGACACGTGAAATGTTGTAAGCAATTGAATTTAAAAGCACAGATCATTTTTTTCATTCTTTCCTTTTCTTCTCCCCAAGAAGCACAGCATGGCATTTGGATTCTATATGTCACTGCACAAAAGGATGATTCATTACTTCTTTTTCAGCACACAGTTTAAGTTATTGTCTACATTTTCTTCTCATAGCACAGGCCCTTAATTGATCAGCTTCATTTTAGGCTCCTTCTAATGACATAGGGAAGAGATGGCTCTTCTGAACATACATATATGCAATAGGCACTGCAAAGGCCGCCGTTTCCACAGCAACGGGGACCATGTGGGAGCTCTGAGCCCAACTTCATCTTCACCACATCCCTCCCCCCTTAAGTCTGACCACACAGGTTTCCTTCTTCACACTTAGCACATGCGCTTCTGGGAGAATCCAGCTACATTTGGATGGGTCAATCTCCCTCACACAGTTAAATGTAGGAGTTGTATAGACAAGTATTTGCATCATGGCTTATATGATTATCAAAGAATTCTGTTTTGTAACCTCACGCATTCAAAAATTATGTTTTAAAAAGCAAGATTTACTTAAAATGTTGAGCCTTGAACCATGAATATCTTCGTAGGTGGTTTAATTTGACTTCTGGATTATATGACTTAAGCCTCTTTTCATACTGAGGTTGGCTTGAAAGTTAGAGATGTATATGTTGGTGTTGTTGCTTTAAATTAATAAAATGCAAGCTTCTTACAAAATAACTCAGACCCAGGACAAAGAGGCTCTAATATAAACAATCATTATTACAATATTCATATTAGCATGCCATATATTAGGCATACTGCAGTTCTACTGTAACATTATTTAAAAAAAAAAAAAAAGTAAAGAAAATAGCATGTTAAAATTGGTGCTCCTTATCTAAACCCGAATCACTTGCCTGCAAAAAGTAAGTACTGCAGAAGAACATATTTTTACTGCAGATTCTTCACACCATCATGTACAGCATAAAGCCTCTACACAATGTCATCATCGGTTTCAAGTTGGTGAATGTAACTGTAAAACTGAAATCATCACTAAAAAACAAATATAAAAATGCTATTTGGAAGCTAAGCTGACATCCTGGCCATAGTAGCAAAGCTAACAGACAGAAAACTAATGTGAGAAAGGTACATCAGAGGGACGGTTACTCACCTAGCCGGTGAATAAGCCTGCTGCAGTAGCAAGGATCAAATGCTGGTTCTTCTACATGGACCATTTTCTCACCAAGTTCATAGCTCTATTTATTTTGCAGAGTTCGCTTTGCTCTTAAGCGAGCAGTAGCCATGCACTATATAATGTACAGTTTATACGGCACAAATTAGCAAAAAATAGCTGTGAAATAAATGGTTTCTTTACACTTGCCATGCTTGTATGGCAGAGAAGACTCTGTGGAAAAAAGGTTTCGCCTCTGTGCATGGGTTTGCAGGTATGTGTACACACGTGCATGCTCGCCTCCTACTCAGTACAGTCAGCAGGCACGGAGCTCACAAATTGCCTCGGACCCTGGTGTAATTTCAAGTCAAGGAGAGCTGCTGATCATGTGGTGTTTAACCAAATAGAGGGATTTTCTGAAATGCCAATAAAGCTAAGGGAAAGCTTTCTTCACCAAGAGTTGTAAATCAAGTCTGTGGCTGGGTTCTGGAGGAAAAGGGGAATTTCTTTCTCCTGGTGCTTTAGTTTAAAACATTTGGGTTTTTGTAAGATAATGTCATGCTTTTAATCAAGAGCAACTGTTCAACAATCCCTCATCTTTTGCCTCCTTCTCAGACCACAGTCTATTTATATGTACATTAAGCAACTTGTAAAATAGCATGTCCAGGATTGGAACAGCAAAAAGAATCATCTCCTGCAGCTACTGCAAGTAGTGGCCTCCAGCTAGTACAGTTCCAGCTTTGATCAAATGTCTGGAAGCAGTTGCCTTTTGTGGCTGCTAGCTCATATGATTTTCCATATCAAATTAAATACAGAGGAAAGCATATGATATAAAGTTGTGAACATGAACAAGCAAGTAACAAATATGCCATAAAAGCAAAATAGCCCTCAAGTCCGCAACATTCGTGTCCACCATATATGCCTCTGCTGACCTTTCCTGCTGACCTTTTGCTGCATGAGATGAGGAAACTCATCTGTATTTACTGAAATCAGTAGAAAATTGAATTGTTATTAGAATTTTTCAGGACTGTGTTTTGTTGTCTGTTTTTTCTTCAAACTCTGGAAAAATGTGGAAAATCTTGAATTTCATAAAAATTTTCCCTATAGGCTTTTGCACAGATATCAACCTGAAACATATTACTTAGTCTTCAGCAGTGAAAAATGAGATATTTTCCAGTGGTTTAGTAATAAACACTTACAAATTATTTAAAACTTACTGCAAAGCAAAACATTTTAATGTTCACTGTAGTTTATAGACCATTTTATCCTGATACATATTTTTTTATCCCTTCCCTGCCCCTATACTATGTTTTTTAGCTCTAGAAAGAAAACAAACCAATAGATCATGATGATACTGATGACTCTATGGGAAAGCATCAGGAGAATTAAAAGGTCTGCTGCTTTGTGTGACTTCTTCCTGAAAGGTCTGGGGTCTTTTTGTTTGTACACCTTTACTTACTGCTGAGGCATTTTATAGTCTTAGCTTGGTGTCCTTTCTAACCTAGCCTGAAACAGAATGGTTGAAATGAATGAATGAATGAGTGAGTGAATGAATGAACATGACATTAACCTGGGAGGTAAAAACTGAGGCAACAGTACGTTGTACTATGAAGGAGTACAGAAGGAAACAGATAGTAATTTTTGATCCTAGAACCAGTCATTTTGTCTGAGGAGAAACGAAAAAAATCTCAAAAAATTAGTGCTAAATTAAAGATACCCTTAGCAAACTGCCTTATGTAAGAAATTGTGTTAAAATACAACCAGCATAGGAGATAAAATACAATAATACAAATAGAAGATAAAAGGCATGCTATTTAGGCATTTCTTTTTGCTTTAAAAATCATTTTTATGGGAGAGTTTATGATTTGCACTTACAATAAAGAAACCTGGAGCATCTAGTGCCTATACTACAGAAAAGATTTTTTTAGCCAATAAACTCATTACCTGGTGCAATAGGCTCTACGAAGACAAACTCCTATGTCAACAACTTGTTGCCTCGCCACATGACATTAAATATGAAAATCAGCCATCAAAGCCTACCACAGCCATGAAAGCTACAAACCCATAGCCTTCAATGTCTATTATGGTCACAGCAGTTGAAAACAGAACATACTACAGAACACTATTTCATAAAAGTAGGAGAGCATTACTTCTGCTTTTTATCTTTTGCACTCGTTTCCCAAGGAGAACTCACAATCTGTGTTTCCCATTTCTGGAAACAATGTACTAAACTTTGTAAACACTGGTCTTAATGCATCATTTAGCTGTCCATGGTCCCACAGACACAGAGAGCTCTTGAACTACATCCTGCTTGTTAGCTAGTTTTCATGCCAGTGAGAGTTGCTGCAGCATCAAATACCAAGGGTCTGAACCAGAGTCTACCATAGTTGACAAGGAGATGTCATTAAATTACAAACCTGAATATCTGAATAAATTAGGCAGCTGGTGTAACCTCAGTTGGTCTCTGTTTATATGCAGAGTAAGCAGGAAAAGGGGAGAGGCTTTAGCTAGCATGAGGCATTTTCTAAGTTCACATCATCTTTCCATAGTATCCCCCGAAAAAAACTTCATACTTGTTCTTCTACCAATTTCACTTCCATGAACACCAGTGACACTATGGAGCCTAACTTCATTGACAAAAGTTACCCTACAGCTACCCAGGTCAGTGGAGCTCTACTAACTCCAGTAGATGGAGGAGATTCTATGAGAAGGTCTCCATGTTCCCTGCTAGTGAGGGCTAAGCCTACCTTCTCCACTGCCACAGTGGAGGCTGGTGACATTCTTGGAGCAATGGGTTCCTGGGTATCAGAGCTGACCAAATGTTGAGTACCCTGCAAGTCATAAGATAAGCAGACTTACTACTGATGTCAGCAAGGAGCAGGCACGTTTGCTTTGATCACTATTATTTGGCAAGGTTTACTCTACATGCCCTCAAAATAAAAGCTTTCTCTGTTCCTGCCCCTCAGTTGTACCCCCTCCAGAATGGCAGTTTCCTGACACCATTTTCAGCAAATAGTGCGGGATCTGCTTGAAAGGCAGAGCTAATGGCAGCACTGGCATCAGCAAAGCACATAAAAAGAAACAGGACAGAACTCCTGGTTCTGCAAAGTAGCACAGATGTTGCTCTTCTTCCCTTCCATTGAAATATCTGTATGAATTCGGAGCAACAAGCACTTTCCTGGACATCTTCTGTGCCTTCTACTAGACATTTCAGATCAGGCTTTTGTGAGAAGTCAAATTCAACGCTGCCTAAACTGCAGAAACAGACAAAAAATTATTTTTTTTTACCTGTTGCACCCCTTTCATTCCCCAATACATAGCCACTGGCATTTAGAAAGATGTCCATACTGTCCTCTAAGTGGTTACAAAAACTGAAGGAGGGTGAGGCTGTCATTCCATATGTACCCTTTGCTGCCCACTGTATTAAACCAAGGGACTTCACCATTTGCATACAAGAGTTAATTATCTAAAGAGAATAAAGTGCTCTGAAGGAGGCTGAAATTCACTGTTTTTCCAGATGCTAACACATGCAGTGGCTCATTTCAGGCTGTGGTGTGCTAAAAACGAAGTTGATCTCTGTTCTGCCACCCCATTTCGCAAATTGCTGTTAAGTCTTGGATCAGAGAAGAACCTGACAGCACCTTGCTATAAAAATAAAATGATAGATTTGGGTCTGTATTTTATAGTCCCACAACACTGATCTTTGATATTTCTTAGGCAAACTTTCTGTTTGAGGTTTGGAGATAGTTTTATTGTTTTTCCTTTCCTAGCAAAGATTTGTTGCTCATATCCAACCTCTGAAATCTCTTGTGCACTCCTTGTCATAATTTTTTTAAAAACAGTATTTGATCTTGCAGAATAAATAGTATAAATAATTCACCAGAAAGACATTTAAAGTCCAAATTCCACCCTTCCTTTCTTCCATATACTTTTTTATTTGGCATTAAAACTATTATAAACAGCCAGATTTTGGTAATAAGCTAGACTCCTTGTGGATAGCAGAAGTATCATCCATTACGGAAACCAAACCACATACACAAAAGCCCCCTTAAATAAAGCACTGGAACACTAAATACTGCTGATGCAGTATTGATTCAACCTACTAGTGAAATACAATAAAGCTTCTAATGCGATGCTCACTTGCTGTTTTTTCTTAGGACCATATTACATTTAATCATATACCTTTCTGAGACTGCACTACAGTCAGGGCACTTGAACATGAATGTCAGCTTTAGCAGCATTTTCAGGTTTGTGAACAGCATTTACTTTAAAAACACAGTTCCACAAATTGTATTCCTAGGCTAATAATTTGCTTCATTAATATTTTGTATAAGTCATTATTTCAGCCTTTTTAAAAAAATATGTGACATATTGCAAAGCCTTAAACTTATCACATTGTTTCTTGAGTGATGGACAGTGGTCAACATCTTATACCAAACTGTAATGTATTAACATCACTCTCCAAAATCCTTCAATCCCACAGCACGGCAAATTATACTGGCTGCTCTTTAGTAAAAGGGAACAGCTTTAAGTATCCATCAGCAGTTTGTGTCCCCTGTTGCTCATCAAAAATGCCATCACAAGAGGAGCACACTTCTGTTTCAAACATCCTACAGCAGAGACTGGATGGTACAGCAGAAAGAGGAGCCCTGCTCCCTGTGTTTATCCCAGCTACAGCTGTTTCTTGGTGACATATGGAGGAAGACTGCTGTTCCTTGGCTTTGTTCCTTGTAGGTATTCGAGATGACACTAGGGATGACCAGGCAGATTGGCACTCCTTACAGAGAGGGTGGTGCTTTCTCCTGGATGAGAAGGGATAACGAGGACAAGCACAGTCCCCAAATGTACAGCTTCCAAGGGAACTCAGAGCCACCTTGTGGCCTGGAATTGCTTAGCGCTGCCCCTCGCTTCCTTTGGAGTATACCTTTTGTAAAGATTGCTGCTCTTACAACTCTCCTGAAGGCTTACAGAAGAACATCAGGACAAATTAGCCCATCTGTTTTCGTTTGGCAGGGATTCAGCAAAACACAGTTTAGCAAAGTGCTTAAACAAATGCTTAACCTTGAGCTTACTATTAAGGACCTAAGAAAGTGCTTTACTGGATTAAGAGCAAAAACTCCAGAAAGAGGATATTCATGGGCTGTTTCACAGTCAGAGGCTTGAGAACTGAGGAGACTGCTTTCAAGAAATGCCAGGATTTGTGCATGTGGAATGGGACGTAGTGAGTGAAGAGGATTGCCATGTGTGACCACAAAACAGGAAAGAGACTGTGGCATGGGGATTTCACATGCCAGTTTCACGGAAAAAGAAAAAAAAAATAAAAATAGAAAGGAAAGATTGCACATACTGGTTTTTTTGACAGTGTTTCAGCTTCGCTGGCTTGTACCTTGGGCTACTTCACCCTCTAGATATTAGAGTGGCACAAGTCCCAAGGAGGCACAGAGTTGAAGGCCTTAATTCCTGAGGGTGCAGAGACTTAACTCCACTGCCCATCGGAGGGGGAGAGCACAAGCACAAGGACATCGCATAGCTTCAATGTCTTCCTTGTACTAGGGCCTGTGCTAATGACTCACATAATCACTGCTCTGTCAGCCATGGGAGGTAGAAGGAAGCAGCTCAGCTTTTATATGATGATGGGAGTAGTGAAGATTCAGGTGGCAGTTTCACAACTCTCCCTTTGCAATAAAAATACTGCCTGATGGTATTTATTCCTGCTTTTTTCTAAACTAAAATGAGGTAACATATTTACACATGAGTAATCTCTTCATAATGTATTTTACCTCCTGCAAACTAGATATAAATATAATTATTTTTCAAGACAGACAGATCTGCTAGATCTTTATATGCAGGTTCTTGTAGACAACACAATCCATCACCTTTCCATTAAAGAACTATACAAAATGAAATATTTAATAAGTCAGAAATTAAATATTAATGGCCAATGCATCACAGAGATCTGTAAAGTTTACATGAGTATATAAGTTAGAGTGCCTATCTTTGTAGCAGCTCAGCCTGTTCTCACCTAACTCCTTAATTTGCTTGCTAAGTGCTTCACAGGCCTCTAAGAAATCCCATAGCCCCAAAGTGACCTCCAAGCAAAAATTCCAGCTCTAGATCTCTAAACTCACGTTGTTTCTGTTCCTCTTTCAGCGTCTCTCAGATATCCCCTTACCTTACCATGAGCTTCTTGGCTTATTTGTGTCTGTTTCTGCCATCCACATTCAGTTTAACTCTAGCTGGAGGTTGTGGTGGCACAAAGAGAAATCATTAACTCCTGGTTTCATTCCCACCAGAACAAAATCAGCATCCTCCTCTACAGACGGAGCTTTTGTAGGAAGTTTTGAGCAGGCTGAGGAGGTGAGGCTGAGGAGGATTTAACAACTTCCGTATCTTTGAAGAGCTGCACACCAAGGACTTCTGAAATGCCTGTTTGGGGAGGGGGAAGGCCTCAAGCCCCAGAAGGGCTTGCTACTGAGTCCCAGCATCTCCTGGGCCCTGCACCTCTGATGATGATGCAGAGCTGGGGTTTAGCAGCTCAGCTTTTGGCCAGAGTCTGAGAATGGCCCCCACACTGTTTCTCTGGCACTGATATGCCAGCTGGATCCAGTTTCCCAAACAAGCATTTCTGTGTCTGTTTCATTGTGTCTCCGCTACAAGCCTCTCAGGTAACACCTCTCCCTATGCCCTGTGTGTCTGTCATACTTCCCACTGAGGAACAAGAGCGAAGACAGCCTGAGGAGGTTAACACTGCTCATTAATCGATCAGCGCAGTCAGTGCCAAGAGAAGCAAAGTGCTATTTTCCCTCCCACCCACCACACTGGGACTAAGGCTGCTGCTTGTGAAAAAAATCCCTGCTGGGAGAAGGAACAGCAACACAGGCGGGATGGAACAGCCCACAGAAAGGGATGTTCAGTAGCTATGGGGTCAAGCCCTTTAACTGGAAGAGACCCCTGGGCCTTTTGCAGAGGTTTTTCTAAAGCCATGCAACACCCAGCCGGCTTTGCATCACCCCTGACAGAGAGAAAGGCCGAGCCCCTCTCAAACAGTCTTGAGTGCTTCTCTTTCTGGGGCCTGGCACGTAAGTACATATACTGGGAGTTCTGAAAAAGTCAGCCTCCCCCAAATTTGGCTTGCTGACAGAAAGCATTAGATCCTTTGGGGCAGCTGCTGTCTCTCATGGAAATTGGTGGGGTTTTAAATCCTGAGCTTTTTTTCTCAACACTGGAAAAAAAGGCCCACAGTGGCAGTTCACAGAAATAGTTCCACTGAATTCTCAAGAGCTAGGCAAATCCTAAAAAGAATGTGAGCTTTCCATTTTTAATCTCCTCCAAAATAACTTAGGTATGTATGATGGAAGTAGCTGTGAGAAGTAATTGCTGCACAGGGGCCCAATTACTCATATACTTCAAAACAAACCAAAACTCCCACCCGGTATGAGTGAAGGGCTTAAAAGGACTGGGTTAAGAAATGGATAAAAGCATCATTTCAGACCTATGTAACTGTCAGTTTAAACTTGTTTTTCTTTATTCTTACTAAAAATTATCATTAACCTAATTGGGAATTTTATCTATCATTGGCATTCTTTGTCTTTGTTTGTTTGCTTGTTTTAACTTGAAGCTCCTGTTTCACATGAATAAAAGTCTCCAAATGCTACAGGAAACTGAATTTTGAAATGTTTGTATAGTGTAACTAATACCATAAAGCCCTATCCTGGGGTCAACCAGGTGTTTAGAGATCTGCTGCAGTGTTAATGTGCCTTAATATGGACTGTAAAGGTTACAGACATGGAGAAGTGACATCCTTAACAGAAAGGATCTTCTGTTACCTTCCATGGGTTTTGTTTGGGTTTTTTAACCAAAAAAAACCTTTCTACAAAGATCAACTATAAACTATTCCAAGTAGCTTAGGTTGAGTTGGAATCTCCTTGCAGATAAGTCTTAAGTGACAGAAACACTTCTCCAGCCTTAATTACAGTAGCAGTATCGAGTGGTGTTGTATTAAACTGACCTTTGGCTTTATGTTAGCTGAGCTAAATAAATAAAAAAAAATCATAAATTCCCAGCAACAAACACAAGCATATCTTATTCTCAGTATGAAGTTGTTACTACAGTGCCATCTTCAGTGCATTACATAAAGTGGAATTTTCCTGTAGAGGATTTTTCATTGTTCTTTAGTGGTTGGAAACGGATTAAAGGAATTTCTATGGGACAGAAGAAAGAGAAGGGAAAAAAGTGAAAGACTTTTTTGTTAATGCGACACTGAGTTTTGATTCAGAAAATAAATAAAATACTACATCAGAAGTGTATGTAATTATCAAGTAAAACAATATGAGTCCAGCCACCACAATAGGCTTTGAGGTAAGAAATGGTCATCCCCATACACTGCCAATCAGACATTGCGATACTACATGGACATGACAATTTTGCATGTGAACATGCATTACGGGTAGTATATTACAAAATCATTAAAAGTTGTTAATGCAAGTTTGACTGCACACTATTTACAGAAAGGGAAAAACCTTATGCCTCCACAAATCTGACAGAGAATCTGGTCTAGTTGTATTGTGGAGAACAACATATGTGGCCAGACAAGCTCTTCCAGCCTGGTCCCAAACTTTAGAGTTTAGATTGGACACAGAAGCAAAGATTGCTTTTCCTATTGCAAAATGGACCGGCCCATATGTTGAAGTAGCGGGCAGTCAAAGAGTCTTACGTTTGTGATTACAGAGCTGCGGTGCGGTTCTGCTCCTGTTTGTTTCCTTGCAATGTAAAAAAGGATGTTATTGAGCCCTGCTTACGGAAGTTCTGGTGGCACCACAGAGGTACGCCTTGGTGGGTGTAGGAGAAGACACTTTAGCAAAGTTCATTGCCATGCTTCTGTTGCCTCTTGGGACATCTCATTTGTGAGGCCCATGGCAAACTCCTCCATAAGTAGGTATGAATACACGTTGTTGCTTCAACTCAATACGGAACCGAGTAACATAAGGCAAACTGACCTCATGCATGTGTAATGTCAAGGGGAATATTTGTGCAGAATGGGAACAGGAACCGACTCCAATGCTACATCTCAGCCTCACAGTTTGTCAGCATAAACAAAAACTGCCAGAGGTCGCAATGATACTGAAAAATGAGTGATTTTATTATTATAACACAGTTGTTCTCTTTGTACGGAACACATTTGCTTGGGTTTTTTTTAGCCTTATATATTTTCTTGCATATGGCTCAGAGCTGTACTGCTTTGTATAGAGAAAACAGCTCTACTTAATGGTTGAAAGAGAAAAGTCTACAGAAAGCAAATCCCATCTTATTCAATTCCAGCAATATTTCTCAATCTGAACAATAGAGTACTATGTACAGTACAATGGTATTCCTCTTTTGAAATGGATTGTATGCTGATAATACTCATCATTTGCATACTGCTTTCATTTTGAAAGCACATTACAAATGAAAGGGAATCCTTACCAACTTGCAATATGTAATCCTTACTATCCTTGTTGTTATACACTGAGGTGGTACAAATTACTCGACAAAACTACACAGAGAATGAGTCACACTTGTTTTTGTTGACCGTTACTTCTGCTAGTTACTGTGTATGTGACTGTTGCAACAAAACCATCAAATCATGTTCATGGCATCACTGCAACAGCTAAAGTGAAACTTCAAATTCTAGAGGAAGCTACCTAAAACATAAAACCTCTTAGCACTTCCATAGCTTATATTCTTGAGAAAGGATTACAGAATAGGGATCTTATTTGTTGGCAGTATCCCAATTCTCTCAAAGTACTTTCTGAATATTTCACTTAGTTAAGGCAAAAGTAATTTTCATTGAACAAAAAGAAATTGAATATAGGTTATTCATGATGTTGTTATTGTTTATTTACATCTTAGAAAAAAAAAATATGAGAATTAAAAGCAAAGGGTTTTTTTTGCTGGACATTTGGACACAATCTCCTGATCGCATTTGTAAAACTACCAATTTATTGAACTGATTCGAAAAGCAGAGATCTTCACAGGGATAAAATAGTGCAACCACATGGCAATATTTAAGAAAGATACTCTAAGAACCATAATTATTCTAAAGTGTTAACCCCATCCAAAGACATTGCCCCTTCTATGACATTTGTACTCTTATTGCTAACTTCATCAAATTGCAGACATGCTAACAGGAGCTTAAAAACTGGTCATAAAGAACACAAACTGGTCTAACTTCCATTAAAGCAGAGAGGGAACATTCAAAACCTTGCATTTAATTTCTACCACATAAAAGGCAACAAGACACTTAGGATGTATCTTTGCAGCTAAACTGTGCCCTGAGCTGCAGATGTGAGTCCCTTGGCTCCCAGGGCATATTGCAACCCAAGAATGGAACAAGTTGAAAAGCTACATGCTAAAAATATAAACCCAAATGCTTTCTCTCTCTCTTAGCAAAATAGTTCCTAAATACAGATACTACCAAACAACGTGACCATTCTTTAAAATATCAGCATATTTTCTGTTGCAATCCTGAAAAATTCAAATTCAACCCATTTTGCTTTTCAGAGAAAAAAGTCCAACGAAACACCAAACAAAAAACCCCAACCTTTTCTCCCATCCTCCACAAAACTATTTTTGGGTACAAGCAAACATGTACTGCACACAGACCAGATTTGAGACCTGCAGTCTGATTTGTGGTGTGTAGACAAGAAGAATAACCTGCTGAGAAGGGCTCATGGTGTCTATGAAATTGTGCCAGGGAGCAAGAAAATCTGTTGTATGGTACACTGTTTCCTGTAGCTTCTTGCAGTAAAGAGCTCAAAATCTGTCAAAACACTCTGCCTTTTGTGACTCTGCTCATTGACATGTACTTACTATGCAGTGCCTCATATTCAGATGTGAGCACTAATGTATCTCACAGGCACTCTACTGAAGAAATTGTTCAACAAACATTAGGTATGAATTCATCCCACACACAAACAGCATCCAATGCACACACAAAGGTACCCACATCTCAGTTAAAAGCCTCATTAAGAAATACGTATCACATCTGGTCTAACCTAAACAATTTTTCCAAGACTCTTCAGTGAATAGTGACACCAAAGCCTATCTTGGTTAAGTAGATACCTGCAGGATTTAGCAGTGGCTGCCAGGATTCAATTCACTGCATCACGTTTACTTTATATTGTCCACCTTACAGTCATGGAAAGACATGAGCGTCCAGCTTCAAAAGCCCGGCATGAATCTCCCTAACAGAAGCTTAAACCATTTCCTACTCTTCTCTTTTTCAGATCATACGTCATGTGACAGAAACCATCCAGGACAGTCTCCTACAACTTGCCTTTTTTAGCTGGTTGGTTTTGGTTTTTTTCCTTCCCAAACTGACAAATCCTACCCTTTTGCCTTTTTGGAAACTGCTACCAACCGATATTTAGACAAACATTCAGCTGTAAGATACTAGAGTAATTGAAGGTGAAATGAGAGCCTTAAGTAGAAGGATGCACTGGAAGGTCATAATGCACACATTTCTAGGAAATGACATGAAATTGAATCAAGAAATTAAATGCTTGTGGATGAGGGAAGCTGAGGAAGACTTCTTTATTACTATACACATGCAAAATGACTACTAAACCGTATACAAATCATCTTTTGTTTTCTGGCTAAACAATGACCAAAGGGACAATGATGTAATGCTACCCTTCAGAGCTGATTTACAGCATTTTAAGCCTTCACGTACACACAAAAACCCCCAGATTTAGTACCAGCTAGGTCTCTTTTTTTTCTGAGTGTTATTTGTGCTTTTAAGAAATCATTTAGTGTTAAATGACTACAAAAATTCGCAGCAAGAGAATGAAAAATCTATATAATAGAGCACAAGTCTGTTACTAATGACCAGTATTTTAAAAATAACAGACTGCTCAAAATGTATTGTTTCCAGACAATAAATAAATAATCTCAACTATTACTAATAAACATGAATAAAATAAACAGTAAAATAAAGATACTTGCAATAAAGTCCTTGCTTAATGAGAAGGAAGAGCAGGGTAAGTTTGTTCCATTATAGGAAGAAAATAAATCATATTGTAAAGATAGCATTTTTATTGTATGTGATTTATATCTCAAGTCTATGTATTAAATCAGAAAATTTAAATAGGTTTATATCCATAGTAAATCTACAGGATGCCCAGAGCTCTTGAAACATTGCAGAGTTCTACTGACATCAAACAGGACACAGGACTGCACACACTCTATATTCTGTCACACAGTTCTTTGAAAGTAGCAACAGCTTTACCACACAATTCAATGGAGCATAAAGCAAAATTATATCTTATTTCAAGTAAAAAAAAATGACTTATTTTTTTATTTCAATGTCAGATAGATCAGGTTCTCATCTAATTCAGTAAATTTCTGCTTTTGTGTTCATTAGGGTAGGGCTGATTTGATTCCATTGAAGTTTGTTAAATTAATCTGGATTTACATTGGTAAATTTCTGAGATGAGTTCATCCCTGAGCATTAGCTTTCCTATTTTTATTTTTCAGTATAGCATCAATCAGAATACATAAGGACCAATGAATTACCATTAGAAACTAAGACTAGTAATGGAAAAAATACTAAGAGAAAAGTGCCACCCTCCTCTACATTCAGGACACCAGTGCACACATTATCTTCAAAACATGAATACTTGTTCTGGATTCTCAGGTTTTTCTTTAGAAATAAATTCTATGGCATACGTACACAGACCTTTTTCAGTTGATCATGTGGGTTTGCTCCTAATGTTACACTGCAACTGGCAGTGAAAAAAAATCCGTATCAAGTCCTGATTTTCTAGCCTATATCACATTTTGATTCTCATTCACCACCATTATAGAGAATGTAAATCCTGCACAACAGGGAATGTTTAATATAGATTTAATTCTGTTCCTGCTCTTCTCCCCTCCCATGAAGTTTTTTATTAGGTTTTGTAAAACATTTTTACTACAAAATCTGAATTTGGAAGTTAAACATCTTTGCAACTTACATTTATAAAACTAACCCAACTAATTGAAATGGTATTCTTTTCCTTGATAAGGATAAACTAAATTTTTTTTCCTCTGAAATACTGTTTTATTCAAAATGGTTACTGAGAAGGAAGCAAAACAAATGCCCTTAGCACTATGTGAATGCTCCTCTAAGCACTTCTGTGCTGAAGATCTCTGAATTATTCAACTGAAAACTAAATTCTGCTTGTGTTACTAATGTAAAAAAAAATCACTGACTTTGGATGGACTATTTGTATAAGAGGCAAGGAGGATTTTGCTAGACAACAAAAGACGGGTAAAACTTTCATAAAAAATAATAACAAATTGTTGAGATGATTAGAAAACATTGTTTAACTACTTTACAGATTCTCTTTCATCCATATACAAATGATCCAAATGAGAATGTTACAGGCACTTAAAGCCTAGTTTCAGAAATACAATAGTACCAAACAATTTTGTTAATATTTCATACAAATTTTTGTCAATGCTAGCTAATATTTTGATATTGCTGAAGGCAAATAGAATTCATAAGCAATAGCTTTCCACGTTTTACATTGGACTGTAGGTTATAAGTAACTATCGCAATTATCAACTAACCTAGAGTAGTAATGATTGAAGCAGGGTAAAAACAGTGTTTTGTTTTCTTTACTTTATTTCAAAATATAGTGATTATAAATAAATACATTCTTGTTATATTTCCTTCCTAACTCTTTGGATGCAACCAAAAAAAAAAAAAAAAGAAAAAAGAAAATTTTACTATGCTCATTTCACACAATATCAATGTACAATCATGCAAAAGATATTATATATATTATACCACTGGCAAGTTCTGGATGTGTTTTGTTGATTCTGAAACATTTGTTAACATTATTCACAAGGCCATGCCTTTTATAATGTCTATCTTTGTTATGGCTTTTCAAAAAAAAAAAAAATTAAAAAAATATTTTTATTCTAGATTTCTGTACTATTGTCAATCTTGAACAACGCAAAATGTAAATCATCTAATGGTCTTGTGTTCTCATACCATGATAATTGCTTTCTGATAAAATTGAACAAAGTTTTCATTTTTCAAGGAAACGATTACACTTTATTAATTTTATTTAAAAATGGAAACTTCTTTATAATACAATGAAGACAACAGATTATGTTAACACCTTCACTGATTTAGTTTATGTCTATGAGTCTTAACAGCCATTTTACAAGCATGGCCACTCAAACCAATATAATGATCAGACGGATCTCTTAAGCCACATCCGAAGAGTCACCTTTCCAGATAGACTGACTAGATTTGAATGGACATTACACTAAAACTGCTGATCAGACACATACACTACTTCAAAACATGGAGGAAATAAATGGACATTAAGGTTGCCATTCAAAGTCACAATTTCACAAAAATAACGTTCTGTCAGCTTCTGCATTTTTCACTCACACTATTATGCCTACCTATTGCACCATATATGTAAAACACCTAGGAACAATTTCTACAATAAGGTCCAGAATGTGCAACCTTTATTGATGCTGGTGAACCTGAACTCAACTGCATACTCCCAAAAGAGCCACTGGGCTCTACAACGTTTCTGAGTTAGCTTTTTTAGAAGTCAATGACAAAACTCTTATCTAAGCCTCATTCTTGGGCCGGTGTTTAATTATTAGCTCATGAATAGTACCCCTGCACATGATTTAGGTTGAGCTGAAATGCTTTACTAGATTGTGACCTCAACAAGCAGGAAAATCTGACCCAGTGTGGGACAGCATAATGGTTCAGTTCTTGCTCGTTTGATCAGTGAATAGAAGACTTCATCACAAAAAAACCAACCCTAAACCAACAAAACAAAGCAAAAAAACAACCCACAATACCAAACAAAAAAACCCACACCCTCCATTCTTTAGCTGAGGAAGGTATGACCATTTATCATTATTCTTTTAACTCAGGGCAACACAAGCCATAAGCACAATTTTAACATCACTAGTATTAGCTTATTTGCTATTTTTAACGCATGCCTCACAAGAAAGGCATAGGACATGGGCCATGACAGTCTCTGACAATGCACTGAAGTGTGTCAAAAGCCTTATGCTTTGGCAAATCGCAGGGGACCTGGACACATCCTCAAAACCACACAGCATTGTGCAGAGCAGGCACGTTATTCTCAGCCTACTGATAGAGCCATTATAGTCTATCACGTCACTGCATCTTTAACACCCCTTAATCCACAGACTCTTGACACAATAAACTCGAATGTTCTTATTCAAGCCTTGGCCACGTATTGCATCATTGGTCAACCAAGAAGTTTTTATACTAGAAATGCATATGTACATAGTATACATGTCCTGAAAATCTCTGTGACATCCTGAATTAAGTCAATTATTGCGCACGGATAGCAGCAGTTTTTTGAAAGAAACTCAGCCATTTATTTATCTGTTATAATTTTGTTATCTGAAGTTTGTAGTATGGAGAAAAAAAGTAAACCAATACTTTTTCTAAGTTACAAGAACATAAACTAGAAAAATGTTGCTTGGTTTTGCTTTTTCTTAAATTTTGGGCAAACTTTGTTAAAAATATACTGTAGGTTGTTTACGAATATCATTCCAGAATAAGAATCCACAGCAGTGCCATAAAGCCCTGAAGTCAGACATTTATAATGGAAATAACTGACATAGCCTTCTCAATAGTATTATTATTAGGTCTTGCAATATTTGCTAGTTTCAAATTCATAAAAAAATTTCATGTTTATACCCTACTAATCTTAATTGATTTATGTATTGATTATAAAAGGGGGGGGGGGGGGGGGGGGGTTTGTGGAGGAAAGNNNGGGGGGGGCAAGGATTCTGGAAGCAAAGGAGATGGAGACTTTTATCCAAAGCTCATTGAAATAAATGAAAAATTTCCTTTTCAAGTCAAAGAACTTTTGTTATTCTCATAGTATAGATTTGCTGTACGATACTTCACCAATAAATTTCCATTATCAGCTCAAGGTATCATCTATCAGTGAGATACAGTGGGGATTTTCCATTCTCCTCACTACTTTTTTTTCCTAGCTCTTCAGATTCAGCTTTCACAAAGGCAAGTTTTTACTCTCCAGATACGTGTTACACAATACTCTGAACTGAGACCACTGTGTTCATTTTACACTGTGGTTTTAAATAGACATGATTTGCCATATTGTTCTGATCATTTTTTTGATTGATAGATAATAAGAACAGAAAACTTATGCATATAAAATTAAAATATTTCCCTTACCATGAATTCCTGTAAATATTTGCAGTGAAAACTATATAGATTAAGCTGTACAACCCTGAAAAGCAAGACAACCGACGGCAAATAACTGCCTGAGACACAACACAAAAAAACCCCTAATGAATCTATTTTAAAATGCACCATTGGTAACCAATCTGAAATAAGATAATATGCTAATTTCACAAGAATAGTACAGAACATTTTTTTTTATTATTATTATATCTGATCACTTAATTCTGGATAATTCTATACATTACACCACCTGTTTCTGTTTGGTATATTGTTCTGGTTTTATTTATACTGAATGATTAATGCATTGTGATCAGGAAAACAAGTCAGGCATATTAAATACATATTAAGGAGTACATATTTTTCCTATTTAGTATACAAAGTATTTCATAAATATGAATTATATTACAAAAATAATTTCTGCTACGCTCACACAGTAAGCATTTTGACAATTTTGGACAACCTGTTGGGGTTGCAAGTGTTTCACGTAACTGAGAAGGAACTCTAGTTTTAATTAGAGATGAGTCTTACAACAGATTCTGCATAAACATCGAGTATTTTCTTCAGATGCCACAAATACTGCAGAAGTCAGGTTGAACTATTTTCTTTCTTTTTTTTTTTTTCATGTATAGACATGTATGCTCCAAGTGGTCAAATTTATTTCATAGGTACGTAATGCATGGTGTATTTTAAACAAATATTTGCACAATTTAACATTATAATTCCAGTGGTTTCAAGATGCAGGCCATAAATGTAACCAATTTACACATACTATCAAATGTTCTCGCTTTGCATGCTTGTTACTTTCCAGATAATCTTTAAAGAGTGCCGTTACACCACCACAAATCAAAGGATTTCTCCAGTTCCACCAACTTAAATCCACGTGCAGGATGAAGGACCCAGCTGAGGTACAAATACCAGTACCAGGTTTCTTGTGTTTGTTCTAACAAATCACAAGGAGACGATGGTTTTGCATTTAAGGTACAAAACATATATGCCTCTTGAGGTTAAATTCAGTGTAATGTGTATAAAGCATCCCTTTGGCAATAGAGTTTGCAGTATCCCTACAGGATTCCACAGGGCATGAGCTTTACGTAGTAAAATCTATTAAGGAAATTCTCCTCTACTTGACAAATCATATGCAGCTACAGTTAATCAGACATCCTTGGATACACCTGCCTCTATGCCTATCAATATAATATAGTATTTGGAAGTTAAAAGTCAACAAAAGGCACTTTCATCATTAAATAACTGTCCTCTGTAGGCAATAAGACTGTATGACTTATATTTTATTCAAAGCTGTTTGCTCTTCAAGGACTTGTAGGTAATCAGGTGAACCCTGAAGTTTAGCTTTTAGTTCAAAATATTCACTTTTTCTTTGTTCTACTACAATTTTACTATGATTACCACCTATTAGGGATTTCTTGGTTTTTTTGTCTTGTAGTTTTTCTGGATAACGTATTTCAAAGCCACTGACCCCTATGCTGTTGTACTCTTTTTTACTTTCAAGAAAATTTTGAATAAATACATTGGAATCCCTCCCAGGGAATAATTCATCCAGTTCATCGATTGTGCTAAGTCTCTTTCTGGTATCCACATGTAATAAATCTTTCTCCTTGTCATTAATATTTCTCAGAATGACTTTTTGCCCTGGCGGGTCAGCGAACGTAAAGCCCGTTTCAGACTCTTTCAAGCCACAGGTATGACTTTTGCTCATCTGCTCAATGGTTTGAGGAATGAAGGCCTCTGTACCTAGTCCATCTTTTTTGTTTGACTTGTGATCGTGCTTTCTTAGCTGCAGTTGCATAGAACTGCATTCTTGATTTCCAATCCCTTCATGCTTTACAGTCGGTTTTTTGTTGCGCCGCAGCACAAAAACGAGAAGACAAAAAGCAACAAACACTGTTAAAATAAGCACAACTAATATGCTTAAGATTAGGATGGACAATGGAACTGGGCCACCGGGAGGACTTCGAACTGGTCCTGGTGGTGTGGTAAAAGTAACAGCGGGCATAGGACTAGTGAATAGAGCAGATGGCTTGTTTAAAAGTTTAGGACAGAGAATCTCATTTTTCAGAGATTTAAGTTCAATGTTAGCAAACTGTACAGGTGTGTCACATTTCAATTCCTTCACCACAATACCTTCATTTAGCTTTTCAAGCCACAGTTTTAAAGCAACTAAATCACAAGTGCAGTCCCATGGATTACCTTCCAAATCAATTTGTGTAAGAGATTTTAGCTGATCAAGAACGCCACTTACAGGTAAATACATGAAATGATTGTTCCTCAGATTCAGTCTAGCAAGCGGTGCACCAGCAAAAACGTACGCTGGCAAGCTTCGTAGAAGATTGTTGTTCAGGTACAGCAACTGCAAATTCGGCATTAAGTCGAAAGTGCCTGCTAGGATTTCTTTGATAACATTGTATTCCAAATACAGATATTGCAAGTTGTGGAGGCCAGTAAACATTTCTGGGCTCAGACGCTCTATCTGATTGCCATTGAGATACAATCGCCGCAAATTCGTAAGGTTGCGGAAAACTTCTCCTTTGATCACTGAAATCCGATTGCTGCCTAAATGGAGCAAATCCAGTCCCTCAAACTCCATGAAATCTGTAGTGTCCACATCCTTAATATAATTGCCATTTACATGCAATTTCTTGGCATTTAAAGGTTTTGGTACGAGTTCGGCCATTGACTCTATGTTTCTTTCCTGGCAGTTTACACTTAATCCCAAATCTGAAGGATGTGTTTTGCAAACGCAGGGCATAGGACAAGGAGTTAAAGGAGGCACCCTGGTCTGGTAAGATACGATCTGACTGAGATTGCGGTTGGATAGTGCTTTGCCTGCTACTATCCCCGAGATCTTTGAAGGATTTGTAGTCTTTGGTGGCTTTGTGACTAATCTGTGCACTGATGTTTGAGTGGTGTGGCCGTTTGGTGTGCTGTAACCGGGCTCCAACTGTGAGGGAGGCAGAATGCGCACATCAAAATCACTCCCCGTCCCCATGGAGCACAGCTCTTGCTTGTTGGTTTCTTTCAGCAGCCTTCCATACAAGTCACTGGGTGTTTCACAGATAGCTTCTCCAATGTAGATGTTATAGGGCATGTTCTCCAGCCATGCTTTCAAAGGCAACAAATCACAAGTACAATTCCAGGGGTTGTCTTCCAGCTGCAATTCGACAATTCGTCCAATGTGTTCCAGAACTCCAATGTACGGAAGCTTCTGTATTCGATTCCCTCGTATATCCAGATGGGTTAGAGAAGCAAATCGAAAAATATTATCGGGAAGGAATGAAATCAGATTGTCATTAAGGATCAGGACTTTCAGCTTGTGAAGCTTATTGAAGGCTCCTCGTTCAATAAACTTGATTAAATTGTAGTCAGCTTGGAGATACTCCAAGTTCTCTATGCCAAGGAAAGTGTCAGCTCGGAGAATCTTTAATTCATTGTTGTTCAAGTGCAACTGTTTTAATGCACTAAGACCCATAAAGGCCCCTCCCTCAATGTTCTGTAACTTATTATTACCAAGTTGCAAGGACACTGCATGTGTAAAGTTAAGAAAGGAATTTGGATATAAAATAATTAGCAGATTGTTTTGAAAGTTGAGGTGGTAAAAATTAGACCATGGTGGTTTAAGCTGATTTGGTCTGTAGACTGCAACCTTCTCACAGTTGACATAGAGTACATTTTCAACTGACACACAGGAGCAAACATTGCAAATTTCCACAGATATATCAGCATCTGCAGTTGTAGAAGAAACTGGAGATAACAGAACCAGAAAGAGCCACAGAAACATCTTCTTGTGATCAGCAAGCAACCTTAGGCTCCTGAACAAAGATAAAGAATCTAAAGAAGAAAGAAGGAAAGAAAAAAGAAAACGTTTTTCAGTTGTCATTGTTCCAAAATGTCATTTGGGTTAAAAGTTGTATTCCACTGAGCTACTGTACCTGCCAAGGATTACTACAAGCACTGAATTTAAAATAACATGAAAGATTTTAACAACCAAAAAAATACATGGGAGCTAGAATGATTTCAAATACAGAATATAAATTTCTGTAGTCAAACACAAATAACTCTGAGGTCTGTCAAATATATTTCTGTCTCTTGTACATGCCAAACATGCATAACTAACAAAGTAAAATAACCAAAGATTCCAATTTTATGCATATTTACTCTCCTCAATCCTGCACCGCTCATATGTTGCCGTGCGCTTCAGGAATATTAAACACAAATGCTGATGTTATGCATGCCCAAACATCTGGGTTGGGATAGCAGAATACAGAAAGGATAAAGATGCAGACACAAAAAGCAATGCCAGTACACAATATATGTATCTACAGCATCAATACATACAGATTATCACTACGATAATAGTGAGATTCACTCAAGGGATACGTAGGCATGCACAGACACTGGTTTTGTCACTTTTACCTAGTTTAAATAAATAAGTGGTAAACTGATTGCAGAAATACAATGAACTATCCACAAAACAAAATCAGCTTTGGATGACCAATAGCAGCACACAGATATGGAAGAAGCATGCACAGGCATACAACCTCAATCCGAGAATAACAATACCCTGACTTGCAGGGCAAAACAGTCACAATTCACCAGCCTGACACTACTGAAACCTGAGAAAAACTTTTTTTTGGTAAAACATTATGTAATTTGTTCTTATCCCTGCACTGATACAGAGATGGCTTTCAAGAACCTTTCACATGTAGTCAGGCCAGCTGAGCTGCCATTTTTTTATGCAGAAGAACTGGAGCCACAGCATTTCCTGAGTTAGAAGGTAGGGGTTTTTCTGGTTTTGTTCCTTTTTTTTTTTTTTTTTCGATAAACGAATTAGTCAATAATCAATACATTGCTCCCCCCACCTTCCCCATTCCCCTCATTTCCCGGCACGTCCCCTTCATTTACTGCTGTGGAAAGCCAACGAGTTGGCAGGAAGGGGGCCAGCATGGAAGTGGAGAAAGCAGGAGCCAGCTGGAGGGAGGATAATCGGGCAGGAGGGAGCCGAAAGGAGGGGAAGATGCGCCGGGGGACCTGGAAAGGAGTGCAGATGAGGGATAGGGGAGGAAGGAAGGGAAGGACAGAAGGAATAGAGGGAAATCTGCGAGGAAGCAGTGAAGGAAGAGAGGAAGGGATGGCTGCAGGGGTCAAGGAGGCCGCGGAGAGGGACCACAGGGAAAAGA
>VWZK01017973.1:100910-312524 GCA_013396935.1 Baryphthengus martii
CTGCCATGGGCGGCGCGCAGCAGCTACAAGTGCAGCCCCGGGCACAGCCGGGACCGGGCCATCCCGCCCCCGCTCGCCCGCCCAGCGCCTGGGTGCGCGTCGCTAGCACGACGGCTGGGAATAAGCGGAGCTGGGGAAGGAAAAGGAAGAAAGAGAAGACTCTTCCCCCATCTTTTCTGATGATCCCTCCCCCCCCGCTAGAAACAAAAGTAGAGGTGGAAACTGAGTGGGCAGGATGGTAACATTTGCTGCATTTAATGCGAATTGCAATTATGGAACAAAATCGCTATGAGGAGACATACCCGACCCGTTCTTAAGACAACACAGCTATTTGTGGTTAGGTGAAATTCCTCCTCTGCCTAGGTAACAGCTGCAGTCGGATGAAAACAATCCTCTAATGCTATGCACTTGTGCAAAACAGATTCTGCTAATTAAGATTTTCTATTTACGCTGCCTTTCATAACATACTTTAAAATGGTAATGAATACCCCTAAACAAGATGACATCTCTTTCCAAGGTAGAAGAGTCTGTTAACCAAATGAAATCTTGCAAGGGGAGTTCAACTGCTTGTCCTCTACTGTGGATGCGTAACACAATTCAGTTAGAAAACTGTTTATGTGTTGCACATATACCCGTTGTGAGTGTTAGTTCTGGGCAGTAAACATCTGGCATGGAAAATAGCAACTGCTTCCTTCATTTACAGAAATAAAATAAATACCTTGCTCCAAAGCCTGACTGCATCTAATTGAAATAATTGGAGACTGTTATTTTGCATTATGCGGATAGACTAATACCTGAAAACAAACGCAGCTGAGACATCAATAATTTGCATATCACAACAGAACTGAAAGTGATCTGTGATTAATATTCAACCAATTAAAACCTGGAGTCTTTAAAATGTAAACTCTGAATTATTGAACCATTAACAAAGTACTGTTCACATAAAAGGGAATGCAGGAAATATAAAGGGCCCAGTTTAGAAAGATTTGCATATAGCTTCAGTGGAATTCTTCAAACTGAGCAAAAGTCTAGAATAAAATTCATTTAGGAAGATATCTGGTTTTTAAGTCTGTTTTAACAACAGGTACAGAAATGCAGGTGTAAAGATCAAGATGCCAGTTTTGCTTAACCAACAACATCAAGCTGGAAGTTAAACTAATTCCTTGCTTATTTTATAGGTGAAAGAGCATATAGACAGTATCAAAGACAGATCACCACTCCTACCGCCATTCAAACAGCTGCTTAGGAGACTGAACAAAAAATCAAATACGCAGAATAAAAGACCATATTTTAACCAAGTAAACCATGAAATGAATAAATATTCAAGAGAGCTGAAATTACACTGTAACTAAATAATTCTTGATGCTTCTGTTATAAGTGGCTATTAAGAATGACATATGTTTATGGTGTCGTAGAACTTATGTGAGAAGGAAACTTACTTGTGCAACACAGATTCATTATTAGGATTGTATTTATTTCTAATTTAGAGTCATGAAAAATAACTGCTCCTCCAAATCTTATTTAAGTGGTTTATAAGCTATTTGTCCTAACCTACAACACATCAAACTCACTAAGATTTAGGCTTATATGTGAGGACAAGCAGCTGAGGGAACTGGGGCTGTTTAGTCTCAAGAAAAGGAGGCTGAGGGGAGACCTTACTGCTCTCTACAACTACCTGAAAGGACGTTGTAGAGAGATAGGCACTGGCCTCTTCTCACCAGTAACCAGTGACAGAACGAGAAGGAATGGCCTCAAACTGCACCGGGGGAGGTTAAGATTAGACATTAGGAAAAATATTTTCACGGAAAGGGTTGTCAGACATTGGAACAGGTTGCCCAGAGAGGCAGTTGAATCACCATCCCTGGATGTGTTTAAAAGCCGTATAGATGTGGTCCTTGGGGACATGGTGTAGTGCTGGACTTGGTAGAGTGGGGTGAATGGTTGGACTTTGTGATCTTGAAGGTCTTTTCCACCCTAGATGATTCTGCGTGATTCTGTGCGTGACAACAAACCACACCAAACTGAAGAAAATTTTAAAATATAACATAGGTATAAGTTAAGGTCAAGACTGTGATCCAAGACAATGGCATACTTAAGGAATAAATCACTTTAAGGGGTTACATCCTAGAATCACTTTGTTGTTGTACCCCCTTCTTTGAGATCTGCCTAGAAGTACCATCACCATCAGAAGACATGGTACACAGTAACTGGAAGACAGCAGAGAAAGAAAGGGCAAGTTGGATTATCTGGTCTGATTCCCTGAAGTTTACAAGATTACTTCAGGCTACACACCATGCCCATTATTGTCACCTCTAACCTTTTCTTAAATTTCTTTCTGTGATGGAACCTCATTCATCTCCTTTGATTTTTTTTCTCTGTCTGTCTGTTGTTTGCCACAGGAGTATGTATTTTTCTTTCTTCAGTTAGCAAAAGGAGAGCAAAAGCTAACAAACAGACAGCCTAGTAATATGATTTTCTGAAAAGAGAAGTACCTGAAGAAAAAGCAGAGATGTGAGATATACTACTTCCCATCCAAGGGGACACACACAGGGTGGCATTCATTAATAGTACAATTAGCTTATCAGCGATGCCATTACCATATCTAAGTAGAAGTTCTTGGGAGAGAAAGGTAATTTTTACTCTTGGCTACTGAAATTCATCATGAAATCTGCTCAGAAATTACAGAAGCCTGTTTATATTTTGTTTCCTTTCACATTTTTGTAAGGACTTCTAAACAACACTTGTCTTCTAAACACACAGACATGCTTGGTCACCTGCCTCTTGAGACTAAAACTGTGCTTTATGTGTGTTCAAAGTCTGCCAGGAGAAAAAACTTCTAACTGAATCATGAAAATACAGAGGCCAGTTGAGATGCTGAACCTACCGCTCCCAGCATGAACCCTTGGAGAGCATTTTCCTCAAGCTGTTTGGCACACATGCAAATAGGACTTCACATGAAGTTGAGAGGAGTTCAGTGCAATAAATTGCTTTGATTTTTCATTCAGAGTAATTTTCGGAGTGAGAAATGAACTGAGAGGAAGCAGGAGCTAAACATGCTACTCATTCCTGGGCTTTTCCTAGTACAATTTAAGATACAGTGTCTGAATTTGGGCTGCATGTGTACCCATAAGTGGAGGGGAGTTGATATCTTTCATACAATTGCCAGTGTCCTACCTGTATGCTACTTTGGATGCATGGACGTCCTAAATGCTTTTCCACAGGCCCTGAGTTCCATTTTTCTGCTCTCTCTTCAGTTTGTGTGTTGTCATCCTGAAAATGAAATAAGGGTTAGTTTCCAGAAGTTTGAACTAACCAGAAATATTGATGATCCATGCAGCCTTGGCTCTTGGAATCAGAACACCAAGACAAGAATCTGCAATTGCCATGACCAGCATGGAAGCGTGCTTTGCTTGTTCATGTGCCGACATCTGTACCGGCCAGCTGTGAGCAAGCCTTGCATACTCAGCTGCCAAAAACACACCTGGGAGAGAAGCAATGTGTGCCAAATGTATTTGAGATGTTCTGTTTTAAAAGATTCATGCCAGGAGTACAAACTCACATAAAAACTCTCCAGAAATTAATGTGAATCACTTTGGATCAGGCTTTACTTTATTATGTAGAGCACTACAGCTACTCCTTCCTTTTCCCAAATAATGGTAAAAATAGCCCAAAATTTAATGTTGTGCCCCTTCACACAAGGCCCAGGTAGAGAGGAAACTGTTTTGTTTGAACACATGGAAAGCTGCTTAACAATTCTTTGAGTAGGAAAGCAAAGGTTTGTGTGGGCTCTGTCTGTTTCTGGAGTTTCTGTGGTTAAACAATTTCTGTTTAACAAGTTTACAACTTGTTTCTGCTCCCAGATAGATCAGTAACAACTGCCATACTCAGCAAACAACATCCAAGACAGCAGAACACAACAATGACTGTGCAGCACTGTCTTATAATATGGCTTCAACTGATAGGACATAGCCTTTTGAGGAAGAAAAAAAAAAAAAAAAGCAATAACTCCACCCACTGTCCCGGTCTTCTATGTATTTTGCCAGATTGTCAGTTGGGAGAGGGGGAGGGGAGAGCATCCTTCAAAACTCTGCATGTAGTAGAGTGAGTCCCCGCATGTTCATCCTTTTAGCAGTACAGTGTGATAGGAAACAGCGCAAGTCTGCAATACACTGAAGACAGAACCACTGTGAAAGAGTACTGTGCTAAATAAAGTGGAAGAAATGCTGTCAGATACATGTCTCTGCCTGGCTCTGTATTATTTCCACCTAACTTATTCCTTTTATCCAGAAGCCCTCCTCAGTGTCCAACAAGTAACTGATCACTTGCTCCAGGAAAACATCACCTGAGAAAACACTTGAAATGCATGCATCCCTTCAACAGAGATTGGCGGAGATTTTTCTTTTTGTCCTACTCATTTGCAGTGAGTTGTTGTCTTAAAGATTTGACAAAGTGGGCATGCTGCTGGGAGTGAGCATTATTTTTCCATATGTTTCCAACTTTATTTTTCCGTAAAGGTGTATGATAGAAGGTTAAATGCAAAAGCTAGAAGCAACTGCTGTTGACCTACCCAAGTATCTTGTTGAAACTGCTCACTAAACTGATTTCTCAAGAAGGAAGATACGTTTAGAATAAGGATTCCATGCTAGAAAACTGACATTGTTGAATACACCAAATCATGAAATACTACTTCATCCTCCCTGAATGAATGGCCTATTAGCTGAATAAAAGAACTATGCCCATGTACTGCAGAGAAAACTTAAAGACGTTTGCCTGGTTGGAAATGATGGAGGACAGGAAAGAAAGAGGTACTCTAAGGAAGAGGGAAAATGTACTGTGTTACAAGGCTTATTTCTTTGTTCGGTTGTAATAACTTTGTCTTCAACAGTGGAGCAGAGAAAATCTTTTAGGCTGTGAATACCACACCTGTTGGACTTCCAGTCAGGGTTAAGGTCACTTGACATTAACAGAATCTGAATTTAGAATATTCCAATTTAAGTTCTCACTCCTCCACATTTTTCTTGCATATGAGACCATTTCTTATCACCTTCTGGAATTCCGCAGACTTAAAAGAGGCTTCTCACATGTGTAAAGGCTGCTGGTATAACCCCTTCATTAAGCTACCTGCAAGAAGAAAAATCTCTTGTTTTATTTCTTAAAAAATTCAACAATAAAGTTTACAATAAAAGTGTAACAAAAGAAAATAAAATAATTGTCGTTCAGTCTTTAGACTTAAAGCCAAATGTTTTGGTTTTGCTGAAGTTTAAGCAGGTGCTGGCTCTTGGACAAAGAGCTTTAAGCTGTGACAATGTGGGACACAGAATGAGCACAGACCAATTTGTCAGCTACTCTTGCTCCTCGGCACGCTGGGAGAGTCACTCCTCAATTACTGCAGTTCTGCAGTCCCTTTGCTCATCAGCTGAAAGACCACTGTAGTTAGAATGAATAGGCATCTACAGAAGAAACCATGTGCTTTAGACTTGTTGCTTGATTTAGGGAACAAGTTACACTAAGGGGGAAATATCTGAAGAAAAATTAAGATATTGCATGTGTTTGCTCATTGCTCTACTTTAATCTGCTTTTGCTTCTGGGGTTTCTTTTGCAGCTGCCCTAATTTCATCTACTTCTACATTTTCTATTAATTTAAATTAAGGCCTCCATAGACTCATGAGCTAACAGACTTTTTTATTATTGTTTTTAAAAAAGCAGGCCTACACTATCTTTCCTATTGCCTCCAGGCTATTGCAAAGGAATGTAGGAGCATGGTCTTTCAAGAAGAGAAGCTGCAGCTACTTCAGTAACTGAGTGGTGACATTCTTTTAACCTAAGGATTAAACACCAGTGCTGATCCGATATAAACTGGCTTCAGGGAAGGGATGCCGAACCAGTAACCAAAAAAGAGATGTTTGCTTTTAAAAATAGGCATTTTGACACCATATAAAAATGATCAGGAAAGAGATTGTGGTTGAGAAGGATGTCTCACTTCTTTAAGAATTCCAGCCCTCTCTGGGTGGAAGGGGGAATGTCCTCTCATTAGCTGTCTGCCTTGTATAATAGTCTCCAAGGCCTGAGCAGCCAATCCATAGTGTTCTAAAAACAGGTAAGATGAAATCTCCCTCATCTTAGCAACAGCTTAGGCACAGCAATACGTAGAGGCAGATTTGCCGCATTCTCCACTGGATGGATGCACCAGGGAACAGGAGCTGAACCATCAAAAGGAAGATGGAAAAAAACAGAAATATCTTTAAAAATTTAAAGTTAGGTTTTAAAATGGATAAAATAATTATTCAGGGCAGTGAAGTCTTTCAAATTATTTTACTTTAAATTTCCTACAGTTTACAAAGTATATAAAAATAAAGAGATTCTGACAACATAACACAACTCCTGTAATCACATCACTCTTAAGTGTGTCCCAGGTTCTAGCTACATGGTGTGCCTAGTATCTACAGATAAAACTGAGATGGGTGCTTAGAAAATAATGACAGAAATGCAGGTACATCAGTAAGAAGGGCCATGTTCTGCTCAGTTTTATATTTATGGGATGGCTTCATGAAAGAAGGAAGGACTCTCTGTTTCCATTTATATGTCTCTGCTACAAGGCAAAGGGTCTTGTCATACTCTTCCCTTGTGCCATCACTGGTACTCACAGGACTGTCCTTGAACCAACTCACTAACCACAAAATAATAGCTTTTTTCTTCTTTTGGTTAGGTTAGTTTTCAACCAAATTAATGAATTGAATTAGCTTGTAAAGAGCTCCAGCATGTGTCAAAACTGGTGTATGATTAGTTCCCAGCCACTTACAGGGTGAGGGAGATAGGAGGGAAGGCATGACGACAGGATGAACTGGACTAAACACACAGTGACAGCATACGCTAAATGTTTTACAATGTCTTTTGTAGCTTCACAGTCATGTAAATTCAATTTTAATCAAAGTTTATATAGAAAAGTAAAGGAGAAAATTAAATTTCTGTAGGGTTCCTTCACTCCACTAGAACAAGGTCTGGATTTTCTCACACTTGGGCCTTTAAATATTTAAAAAGGGAAGATGTCTTTTCTTCCTACATGTCCATGAGATCTCATTTTCAGAATCAACTTTTATGCATATTCACTAAATAGTGCAAGAATCGAAGGCAGGTTTATGTGAAAAGTCGAAACAGATGCCTGAATGATGGAAATATTGTAGTCTAAAAGGGAATTCTAGCCTTATTGGAATCCTTTTATGCCAAAAGAAGGATATGCTTGTAGACACATTCAGTATAACCAAAGAAATAAAGAAAAAAAATTGTCTCTGCTTAATCTCAGGTTCTATGACCTGAATGCTCTTCTGACACATAGCATTTCAGGTGTTCTCCGAGATGTGAAGTTATAACCAGCCAGGCAAATCAGAAGCCAGAATGCTCCGCACATAAGGGAAAAATTATTTTATTAAATAAGTGATTCATATATCAGTAAAGATATTCAGATATTCACATATCAGCAAAGTAAGAAAGAAGCATTGCAGAAGGATGAAGAAGAAAAAACCTGACATAGTGTAACAAGGGGACCCTCGCAAGGATCACATTAAATAACTGACGAATGGATTTGAGTGACTGGAAAGAGCAGCAGAGGGGATAGTTTTAGGATGCTTGTACAGAGTTTGGGAGACTGCCCAGGAGTGCATGAGTAATATTCATAAAGACCTTTATCCACTAATGGAACTGTCAGAAGCTGACAATTATGACAACAGTAATGAACCTGTCTTATCTATTTTAAGACACCTTGTATGAAGAATTCAGAGAGAAAGAAAAAAAGATTATTCTTTGCGTAGTTAAAATACCATAACTTCAAGGAATTCCGTTTCTTTCGCTCTGCATGAAAAATATACAAAAGTACCATAATTGCAGAGCATTTAAATAGGTCATTTAAAATAGATCCTACAAAGTGAGAGAAAAAAAGAAGTCCACCTTACTTTAAAGTCTTATTTTTCTAACAAAAAAATAGGGAAGAGGATTACTTTCTATTATCGTCCATGCTTTAGAAGGCCAAGAAAGCCTGTAGATTTACTTTAGAGAGTCTGTAGATTTACCTCATATGGCTGCTTTGCCTTGAGATTAGCTCAAATGTGATGTCTTCTTCACATTTACAGATGCCAAGGGACCTAAGACATCTCATTTTTTTGCCTTTTCAGCTTGTTCTGAAAACACACTATATTGACTTCATACCTTTTTCTTATGCTATTTTACGCTGTTTCCTCTATCTTCAAGATTATTACTGTTATTATATTTATTGAAGGAAACTTTCATTGGGGTTGCAGTGGATGTAACTATATTTCCTTGACAGCATTCCTGTTAGTAACCCTGTGATTTTCCTTTAGGTTGTTGAAGTAATTTTTAGACAAAGTCAAAGTGCAATGTGTCTTTCATTGAAGGCAATGAAGTCAGACTCAGTTTTGTTTAAAACAAGAGTTTCTAATGCTTTCCTATTTTAGTGAAAAAATTACATGGTATAATGATTGTTTTGAAAATAAACTTCTGTGTACAAGTCAGCATTAGCTTGTACTGTAAATACACCATGAAATGCTATTCAGGTATTTTCCCCTCCTATACTATTCAAGTATTCTTTCCCTCCTCAGGTTGTAGCTTGTTAGCTTTGACAGGTGCACAGTGAAATATAATGGAAGCTGAAAAGGTCTTTAGCTGTATCCCTTTGGCCCGTTAGAACTGATATATAACTGGCAGGTCAATATGGATACAAGCATACAACAGTCCAGGTTCCAGCTGTGGTCAGTGGGAGTGAAGCTGTCCTTCAGGTTTCAACTTAGCATCTAATTTTTTTTGAGCTGCTTGCCAGCAGCTTAGAGTATATGGCTGAGTACTAAAAAGTGCAGTTTAGGAGCCAGCCTACAAAACAATGAAGTCAAACTCACAATGCTCAGCCAGACTATTTATTATCCAGTTTTCAGAAGTAGTTACTCACTTGCATTATTGTTCTGCCCAGTACGGGCCTTGAGGCCGCATCTTACTAGCATCTTATCTTGTATTTATGTTTTTGTTCTTGTGTTTGTTTTCTAAATCACAGAAGAAGACTATTTGAGTTCTAGAGACTACTGAACAGGTGTTAGAATGTGGTCATTCTTGAACCTATCAAAACCAGTATTATTATTGTAGTCAGAGTTTAGAATTAATATTCCCCAAATGCATTGTAGATTCTAAAACTGATTTTTGTGGTCTTTGTTCTGCCAACATCTGTCAGCTTCTGATTTCATTCATGAAGCGACATCTCTATCATATGAAAAAGCTCTATCCAACATTTAATAATTTTCTTGTATTTCCCTGATGACTTATTTTTTAATTAAAACAGGTATATTTAAAATAAATGTTATTTTCGAAAAAAACTCATTTTCAGCAATACTTAATGCTAAGCAGAGCTAGTAATCCTGAAGTAGAAATGTCAGATATGAAGTATGGGATTACAGAGTAAGGAAACCTACCCCAAAACATTTATTCTGGGATTATTACATTGTGGTGGCATCACTAAGTAGTTCTTTGATAAGGAACATTAAAGATGAGATTCTTAGATCGTTTCTCCAGACCAAAGCAGAACAGAGCTACCATGTATGAATGAAAAAGTGAAGCTTTCTGCAGTTAAAAAGAATTAAGAAAGCAAATGGACAAACATAAATTGGAACATGCAAGTGAACCAAATTCAGAAAACACATTGATAGTTTTGCATGAAACAAAAAATTTTTAACATTTCAAAATTTGCTAAAGCTCATAGCTGAAACTTCAAATTTCGAAAACATTTCCACTTCCTCTGACAATAAATTTTACATGACATAACAGTCATCTCAGCTAATAACGTTCTTTGTAACATTGTATTAATCATCACAATTCTCTGTTCTTAACTCCTTATCACTCTTTGTCCCAAGCAAAAACTGAGGAACAGAGCTTGAGCCTATTTTTTTTAAAATCAGGAGTAAGGACCTTCTTAATGCAATGATCTCTAGGACAGACTCTGATCTCAAGTATCTCTACTTGTCTAAATCTTATTCAGGTGTGTAATTTCATTAAAATTAATGAGAATTAGGTATGTGCTTTCTTGCCTTAATTGCCTTGTTTATATAAACAAACACTGGATATGGGAGTATAATCTGATCAAGAATTTCAGTTCTCAAATTTCTGACGATCAATGCTTGGTTCAAGTCACAGTTCCCACTACAGGGCTGCACGCGTCTGCATTTATGTTGGTTTGTCTGACTAGAAAATCACATCACTTTTCTTTGTGAACTGCTTTGAAGGTTTCAAATGACAAATGACAGGGACTTTAATCCTCTCCTTTTCCGAACAATTTGTAAATCAGAACCATCAAAACACGTGCCGTCAGAGAGTGTGGCCTGTGGTTTCAAGAACATTATGGTTCACTGCACCTCTGAAGTACTTTGAGCTTACATTTCTTAGATTTTATTTCGACACCTCTCTTGCAATCTCTCCAACTTGTTTTCTGAAAGTGAAGCCGCAAATACAGATATACAGACTAGCACCTGATAAGATCAGTTGTTAAGTAAAACACTCATCTCCATTACAATCTTGCAGCTTCTTGTCATTACATCTAGGTTAATCAAAGATAATTACAGTGCCCCAGTAAAGCTGCCAGAAATCTATTTGGATGCACAAAGGAAGTCCAGTTTTGCATCCTCTGAAATAATTATTTTCCCTGTAATGCATTCGTTGTAGCAAAATCAGGTTTTGAGAAAGGGCAAGCACTGATTCCTTTGGCAAGTTACTGTTTACTTAATGGCTCTTTAAAAATTATAAGTTTTTCACACTGCAGAAATTAGCCTGCCTTTGTACCTGCGAAGTAATATTACAGCAGTCTGGAAAATGCCCTGAAGTGTTGTACTTGTATGCAGAACACAGCGGGTATCTGCATGTCACCACACAGGGGTGGCCCTGAGACTCCCTGTGACCTGAATAAGGCAATGAGCGGACGGCAAGTGGATGTGCATTGCCAGTGTATGGAGACGACACGTACACGATACATAGTCCATGTGCAAGGCCTCCAGGTGGGTAGGAGGTGATGGAGAGAGGAAGCACATTTTGCTCCTGGTATAGGCAGAGCTGTTCCAGTTTTGCATCTGCTATGGAATTCCTTTATTTGACACTTGAACATCACAAGAGAAGAACCCAGCCTGCACTCTCAGATCTAAGAAAACAGAAGCTCTGCCTCTGCTTCTAAAGGGCCGAGTTTGCTCCTCATTGGCACACAGGATCAATCAACACAGATTCATGGCCCAGGACTGTATCTTCCTATGCCCTAAGCTCTTCCTGATGGCAGGAGGTACTTAACATTAGCAATCGATTTCCCATTCTTCTCCTAGCTCCACATTAAACCATTATATTAACTTTTCTTGGTGTTTTGTTTCTGTTGTGTTTTGTTTGTTTGTTGGGTTTTTTTTTTTTGTTTATTTGGTAGTGGAGTTGTTTGTTTAAGAGAAGGAGACAGAAACTATATGTACAAGAACCAGCCTGAAATAGCAAAAATCTCTTAGTTGAAATTGGAGTCTACAGTACTGTTATTTATCACAGATTCAACTAATGTAAAGCTGTGTTATCTGTAAACACCTTCTCATTGCCTGGAAAAATGGCACGGAACATGCCGGACTGCCAAGAGCTGGGAGAAGAGCATTATGTGTAAGTGCTTTTTCCTGTCACCTCTGAGAAATGGAGGAATTGTGCTGGGAGTCAGCTGTAGTGAATGCAAATACCTATCCTTTCCAGTTAAAGAGCTCTCAGAGATGCTTCTGGTTAGCCCACTCTTTCCAGCCTTCTAAAGAAACTGTAGTTGGAGGTCTGTAAAATGTCTCAAAGTGAAGTTGTGCATTTGGGTCACTGTAGAGATTGGACTCAGTAAGTGAACATGCGGTCATATTTTATGTGGCTAAATTTGCTTTCTGCAGCCACTCCTATTTGGGAACCTAGGCCTTTTCACAACAGCACATGCATCACACTTCCTGGAGGACCGTTCCTCTGGCCTCGAGTAACAGGCCAACACTCATTGGCAATTGGGCTCAAACGCCTAGTGAGTCAGAGATCATCACAGATCTAGCTTAAAGATTTGTAGTTTAAGAACAGGCTAAGCTGACTATATAGATATATGGAAAGTATTTTAGGGCATTAACCTCTACCCCAAAACACTTCAGTAAGATTTTGACTCTTAAAAGTGCCTCTTTCGAAAATGTACCTTCAGTGGTTTTGAAAATATTACTGTCTATTTAACTCATGCATTAATTCCCATGAAGCAATATGGCTGTTTCCTGTGGCATCCACTGCTTTTGCTCCCTCTGATGTAGTAGCAGCTGAATCAAACCCATACTTTGTTTCATCAAGGAAGGGGAATTGATTCATTGGTGAAAAGTGTTTTCTTCTCTAATGTCACTGAGGAAGAACATTCCTTGGCTATTTTCATTGTTCCTTCTACCAGAGCTGACAAACTGAGGAATACTTAAAACAGTGTTTTCTAAAGAGATTTTTTTTTATACATTATGTTTCAGCAATTCTGAATCTGGAATAAGGTAGCTGCATTTCAATGTACTAATCACCCGAGTTATCAAAACAAATGACTGATCTGCTAAGACAGCTAACATTACTTCTAAGCTGCTCTGTGGGGTAAAAAAAATGCGAGCTTTTCAAATAACACATTTGCTGTTAATTAGATAGGAACTTGTAAGAAGGCAGCAAAGAAATCAAAATAATAACTTGGTCTAATAAACTTGAAAGTCCAGACATTAATATCTGATTAGGAGGAGCTCTGAATTACACTGATGTGAGTTACAGATTTGGCTTATTATTCAGCAGGCAATCTATATGCAATATTTAACAAATCAGTCATTTGATGAATAATTGTTGACAGAGTTTGTCTGCTTCACTACTCTTCACAGAAATGTGTCAATGAGACTAAATGCAGCATATATCCAGGAGGTCTCATAAACTTTCTTATGCTTTTGTATACCCAATTTCTGAAACCCACCAACGAACTTTTAATATTGTCCCTTGTACAGAATCACTTATTAACAGGTCTGGAGGAACCAGAAATCTGCTGACAGCTCCCTGGTGCTGCTATACAAAACCGTTAGAAGAGCTGTGTGTTTGATTTAAGAGTATATGTTGACCCAAATTTGTCTCTCAGCAAGAACGAATTGATCACCATCTGAAAGAATGCAACACACATGATGTAAATGGAAGTAGAAAGTCTCTTTGTTAATAAGAAGAGAGGATAGCTACTATTTGCAACTTGATCTATCTGTCATGTTTCATTCATGAACACAATGACCCACCGCTTACTTTTCAAGCGTACAGCCCTCAGATATTATTCAGTGTTTGGTAGCTTTTTGTGGATTCATGTGATAAGAATCTGCTTATCTTTAATTGCTCAGATGTTGCAGAGTGTCCTCAGTCAAGATATAGGCTCTGAGACAGAGAACAACAAAGTTCTCTTGCTGATTTATGGCTCTGCAGCTAATCGACTTTAAATTTGCAGGGACCTTTTGGCAAATAAACAACAGCCGCTCCAGAGACAGAACCAGAAGCTGTGGAGCTAAGGCAGCATGGCATGGACTCCAGAGCTGGAGGATGAGTACACACAGGGAGGAGGATGAAGGGCTACCTATCAAGCCAATTACAAACACAGCAGCTTCTCAGTGCTGACTATGAACAGCAGGGGAAAGCAGGCTTTGCTTTGTCAGTTTTCAAGCAGGAACTGCTGGTTCTACATACCTAAACCAAACAGTTCCCAGCCACATGGTTCTTGTTGTGAGCTAGACATTTACCCTTGAAAGAGCTTTGAGACCTGGCACAGAAATTTTTTTTTTTGTAGGTTAATTTGGATTCAAGCCCTCCCCTTTACTGTGGAATAGGAGAAGACAAAAATCATTCCACCCTCCCTGTAAGAGTAAAGATGGCACTTCCCATGAGCAGGCTGGCAAGGCTACCCTTGCCACTAGCCAAGAGAAGAGCTGGCCTGACTCTGAGTGAATGTAATGTTTCAATCTTCAGTGAATCAGCTCAATGGTTTGCAGCATAAAGTGATGGAAAAGGTGTAAAACATAAAGCTGCACAGTACTTTTTCAGATTTCACTTGACATTCTTCTAAATTAGCAGTAAAGCAGCTGGATCAGTTTAGTAAGTTTACGCTACTCTGTTTTGCTTAAACTGCAATTTGTTTTGTAGTGATATTAATTTGTTGAAAGTTCTTACTCCAGGCTGTAGCATGTACATTCACACATGCATGTGCACATGTACACATACACACAGGCACACAGAGGGATCAGGATTTTTACCTTGGATCACTCCCCTAGTCTGCTTTACTACATAAGACCAAACAGTTGTTTTAGCAGAACTGATGCAAAGGAACAGAAGCAAGTGGCAGGAAAATATGATGCTTAAACTAGTTTCCAGAAAATGCGTGTGAAATGACAGATTAAGATGCTCTGTTGGCCATGGTCTGATAGTACAGACACAGAGCTTCAAATATCAGATCATAAACACTGCAGCCACTTGCAAAATGTTTAGTAGCTTTTGCTGGTTCAAGTTAGTTCGGGATATTTCCGTTAGATTAAACCTCATGCTGACTGTTCAGGCACTAACCATCCGTTCCACTTTAGCTTTTTGCCTGATCAGGTGTTCCTTGTTTTTCCACAGTTAGCAGGAACACAGAATAAAATCTCAGAGCCAACAAGCTCCATATCACGTGCTAAAATTTAAAAAAAAAAAAAATGCATACAACTCTACATGTACACCTGATCTGATTTGTTTATATATACCTTTGGGTGTTCTTTGTTTTATACATTTGGGAAGGAGTGAATGGAGGCAAATCTGCACTCAGAGTGGCAACCACAGACAAAATCTGAGCAGAGGATCAGATTTCAGTTTATAGTTTAGCCATTTACTGGAGCTGGCCAACATTCAGTGGAAACAGAAAAATCTATATGCGTATTTGTGACTCTACAGATAGAGTGTGTTGAATATTAAATGTTATGGTATGGCAATTCATCTCATATCTTTTTTTTTACACTAATTTCTGGATGGATTGCACAGAAACATGACTTAAATTTGTTATCAGCTGTTAATAGGCTGGCATTACTGATTTTGTCTCTATTCCAAAACTGGATTATAACATAAACTATGGGAATGTTCTTAATTATTCACATTCTCTCTAAATATAAATTGTTACTGATTTTTACTGGTATCTAGAATATTACCATTAACATGCTATGATAAAAATGGTACATTTTCCACTGTGGGAAATTGTTCTCTATTAATAAACCAACCAAGTAAATATCTGCTACATATTACCACCAGCGTAATTCAAAATAATATGCACCAGTGAAATATATGTTTGGGTTCTACCTGCCCTCTTGTACACTCCCAGTAGAGTTGTTGCTCTGTATCACAAGGGAAGGAGTGTCAAAAACCATTCAAAGCTTGTGCATGCAGCTTGCTATATCGGGTCATATTTGTACACTGTAAGTGATTCCAATCAAACCAGTGGAGAAAAACTGTGTCTGTGTTACCCGAGTACAGGTCTTCTTTATCCACAAGATGGCACTCTGTTTGCCACTTCTGTGCTAGACAGGACTGAGTACAGATGAAGTATAACAGGAGAAAATTAATCCAGCCATACAATACAGAAAAAATAATGTTTATCGTCATTCTTAATTTATTTAAAGCAAAGTAATGTCTCATAATTTTTATAGCTGTGTATTTCAGCTCTATCAGACTCTCCTTATAAGGGACTAAAGTGGACATTTTTCTGCAATGTCAATGCAGATATATTTACATATCCACATTTTGCCCAAACCTGCGCATTCAAATTCACTGTCAATTTGGCACAATTTCCACATAAACCTAGAAATGTTACAAACTAACTCAGAAGTTGCTGAAACTTCACAAACCTTTCAGCAGGACTGGCAATTGGTACCATTTAGTAACAATCAGAGATAGGTGGTTGTCACTTTAGTCTGGGTTGTAATAAAAATATTTTAGGATTATTATTTTTTTTAATATAAGATATGACAGAAGCTTTCAAAAGGAGTCCAGCAAAGGAAGTGCAAAGACCCTGGTGGCATCATGCACCAGTTGAATCAAATACTACACAAGGCAATCTTACAATCATTTCCAGAGTATCCTTCTTTAAAGCAATAGCACTTTATTTGATGGATCATACTAATTGCTAATCTCCATGAAAACCTGTTTTATTGCAACAAGGAGAAAAAGGATGTTGTTAAAAAGTAGCTAATATTGGCTCCTCTATTGTATAATAGATATATATACTATACATGTATAAAATAGAATATTTTCTGCTACGTTTGAAACAATCGGCACAGAAGAACAGCGACTATAGAGCAGACATCTTACTCATAACACAATGTAAAAATTGTAAGTCCTAGGCAAGTACAGTGACCCGCAGCGATTCCTGAGGAGGTGTTTACAGAGGTCAGCGTGGCAGCAGCGATGCTGAGCACGGTGGGGGCAGTTCTGCGGGCAACATGTAGGGAAGAGCGTTTATGCAACACACAAGTGTTGATCACTCAGGAAGGATAATTGCTGCCAGTGATTGCTACCAGGATAAAGTGTCACATAATGACTTTTCTTGAGGAAGGCATTTCATGCAGAATCACTTATGGTATAACCTGTGCCCTTCAGTGCCCTCTGCCCGTGGCAGAGCAGCTCAGCAAGACAGTCTAAGCTAAACATGGCAGGCACGGTGATGAGGCCCTGACGGCTGCTGTTACAGGATGGGATTGATGGGGCAGGTGAGTTTCTGAAATGGGAATTCCAGGACAGGGAATTACAGAGGGTCTGGGAGGGATGGCGACAAGAACTGGGATAGGGGGAGCTACCAAGAACAACCACCTCCCTGCACACCCTGACGCTTCCACTGCTGACAGCGGCACCCAACAGGGCACCTTTCCATGCTTTGACATAGACATGATGTCTAAGCAAAGGGCCAGCTCACTGAATCCATGTGTGGGTGCCCAAGCCCTGGCATTCTCCGTACCACAGCTAACCATTTCTAGAGACCCAAACCACTAGTGATGGGATGTCCTGCATTTAGTTCAGGTTAATTATGACAAGCAGCTGCTGGCCCAAGCAGTTGGGAGAGGCTGCAGTTGGGAGGGGCCACAGCTGGGATAAACAATGGAAATCGCCAGTGGGATATTTGATCTCATACTGATGTAATGCCTGCTGTATAACAGGAGGGCTGGCCTGGGGCAGGGGTGTCTGTTTTCAACTTGTTTCAGTGCGTAGATTCAGTGTGGCTGGAGCACGGAAAGTGGCATCTTGGGCACAGGTTAAAGCCTCCCAATGTCTATCACTTGCTTTGTATATCATTTTGTTGGAACTATCATTAGTACTATTGTTTTACTAAACTGTCCTTATCTCAACCCATGGAGTCTCACCTTTTTTTTTTTTCCTTCCTCCCAACTCTCTTTTCCAACCCACAGGAATGGTGGATGAGCGGCTACGTGGTGTTTAGCTGCCATCTGAGGTCAAACAACGACATGGGCCCATCTTTAAAGATAGGAACTGAGAAGAAAATGACCATCATGTGGTGCTGATGTCATCTGAGTTACAGCTGAGTCTAAAGCCAAGACCTACTCTGACAAAGAAGAACCAGTATGTTTTTTCCCAGCAATGGCAGGGAGGTCCTGCCATGCTCTCATGCGTACTTCAGTGGCAGGAGCAGCTGTACTCATATAAAGCTCTGTGCAATCAATTAATCCAGTCAATGAGAACAGCAGCATGAGTATGAACTGGGTTATGTAGCTTGCATGTATTTAGTATAAACTGATTTCCAGAACTATGCCGATGTAATTCCTTTTTTTCACAATTGCTGCATAATCTGGAAACCCACACATTTAACATCTTTAGTTATATCCTAACCTTTCTCTGCATTGCTTCTTTATATTCTGAGAAAAAACCTTGACTTGTCAAATTCTACTAACGACTATTTTCATCTACAGGCTGAGATTTGTGCTCCTAAAGCTACTCAGCATATATTTCCAGTTCAAATTTTTTTTTGATTCAAAAGCTAAATTTTCTTTCAAAGAATTGTTCTTCTGTATGGTTTAAACTAATTCTACAAACCAAGTATTACTCCCTAGTTACTGGGATTAGGCATAAGTACCAGTTTTTTCCTATGAAGACTCCAGTCCCTCAAGAGTGTAGTTTGCTTCCTCCGACTTTGACTTGTGGATACTAATCTCATACTAAGCTCTGGTTTTGCTTGTTGCAAGGGATTTTTTTCTAATTTTAGTCTGCAACATGTGTGTCTTCTAAAATAAATCCAACGCAAAGACAGTAGAAAGTACGAGAAGCTGACTTCAGCTGTCTGTGGAAGCTGGAAATCACTCAACATTCTTGTTAGATTATTTTCCACATTTTTTCTTCCATGCTAGTCTGCATGGGAACCAACGAAGTATCCCAAACCTATCTCCTCTTCCACAACAATAATGAAAAACTATTGCATTGTATTGTAACTCACATTCTGTTCCTCCCCTGGAGGTATTGTTGAAGTTTGTACTGGAGTACAGTATTTTACATCTATGCTGTTCTCAGTATTTTTCTCTTCTGTTTACAGACAATTACTGAGAGAGAATTCCTCCGAGAGGATTGAACTCAAATGTTCTGTGCCTTGAACTCTGACTTTGCCCTGTGCTGAAAATTTTTGAAAATCCAGATTTGTCGCTTCAGAACACTTGTTTTTGTTTTCTCCTTGCTTTACAAAATTACTGCTGCAATTCTGGTGGACTAGCTGTCAGAAGCATATACTTTGATATTTTAGTTCTAATGAGGGTCTCAAAATTAGAACAGAACCTTTATAGTGACAGTGAATGATGACTCACTGTACAAAAGAGTCTCCTAGACAGATAATTATTTAGGCATGTATTTCAGGGGATCATCCATTAGGTGTCTCAGAGGAAGAGATTATTTTTTTATCAACAGGGAATACAAGACAGTGAGTTAAATCACCTTGAAGGCAATACTGACTCATAAGGGGTAATGGGAAGTGATTTAAGAGATACATATATGTCCTGCCTAAATCTGGCTTTTCTTATTTAGTATGTGGCATTTGAAGCTTGCTAACTCTAAAGATTTTCTTGCGCATATAGCCATTTGAAACTACCCACTAGGCCTGACTTTAAGGTTTGTTGCTTAAGGAATGAATGGTCTCAGCAGTGACTGTGGTCTGACGTTGTCACCCCAGATCTTGCCTTGGGAAGAATTATCATTACGAGCTCAAAGGGACTACATAGCGTAAGACAGTCCAGGCTGCCGTCAGTTGTGACTACAAACTGCCAGCAAAGCAGCCAAAATAGCCCTAGGTTGTATTTATATTCCATTTCATTCATCCTGAAAGAAAACATCACAGGCTGGAGGAAATTCATGACTCTTTTGAGGTGCTTGAAAAGGGACTTCAAAATGTTGGCTTAAAATAGGCTGAGTAATTTGACCATCAGAGTGACCTTACTGCATTTAGAGGAGCTCTTTATCATGCTTGGTTCTTCTTATGGAGTCAAACTTTATCTTCTGTGGTAACTCTGGTCACCACCTGCTGCAGCGGGACTCATGGGTGTTTACCTGGAGGAACTGTGGAGCCTGCTTAGGACATTTTATGATATGTTGAGCTGGCAGAGTATACTGGAAAATGTGAGGAGGCGTAAATGGATACAACACAAGGATTTCTGATATAAGGCAAACATGTATTTTTCAAATCCCTGATGAATGTTTCCTCTTTCTCCATGATGCATATGAAGTATTTTTCCCTTGAATCTTGTATCCATACGATTTTACCTTTGTAGCTTTTTCCAGCATTAATCCTGCTACAAAAGTGTTGCAGATCATCTATTGGAGCTCAACTTAAGTGATTGTTCAAACACTTGAAATTATGTCTGCATAAGTTTCCAGCAAATTATTTCCTCTTGCCCCTAAATTTATGCCCTTTTAGGTTCTCCAAAGAACATAGAGCATTTCCCTAGTGACTAGTCTCATAAAATGGCCCTTTGAGAATAAACATAGTTTGCAACAGGAGAAAAAAAATAAAATAAATGTAATTTAATGTGAAAAAGCATGAACAACTTTGTTACAGATTAGTTGCTCTGAACAAATGCTGCTATTCTGACATGAAGTTAGTGAGTGGCTTTCAGGTGATGATTCTAGCATCCATAGCAAGTTCTAGCTTTAGAGCTGAAAAATCATATATCCCCTAACCACCTCATTCCTGGAGCTTCTTAGAACTACTGGCTTGTTTTAATTTTTACATTGACAAAGGCATAAAAGGTTCCCTTCATAGGGAACTAAATCCATTAGATAGATCTCTTCATATTTGGATAAATGACTATTTTCTTTTTTTTTTTTAAAAAAAAAAAAGAAAAAAATGAAGAGCTTCTTACAAATATGAAAATTAATGACATTACCTTATATAGTCTTTGATACAGACAGACTCTGTCTGGGTTAGTTTGACTTAATTTTAAATGCTTGCAAGATACCATATTTTCAATTTTTTTATCTAGCATTCACATAGTTCCCTGATTTTTATTTCTAAAGCAAGAAATCTTGCTTGCGCTAAAATAGCTCCATTAAATAGCTCAGATTTGAAAATAAAAAACCCCAAAACATTTATTTTTTTTTTAAAAAATGCCAATAATTGGAGCAATTGTGTAACAGACAATGCTGGTATGTGCAGCCAGCTATCACAGATCAAATCCAGGACCATCACTGCAGAATAAACCCTTCTCCAAAACATCAGCAAACTATATTGCTATTAGGAATGGATGAGTTAGAGAGAAATGAAGAAAGCCAACTGTACCAGTGCAGTCTCCAAATACCAATCTGAGGTATTATTTGGTGTATACACAAATGCAGTGTGTATGACAGACCCAAGTTACAGTTGCAATGAAACAGATAAAACCTTGTATTAAAATCCGAAACTATTAGAGATCTAACAGAGCTCTCTAAGATAGGCTGAATAATCTTACATCATTACCTCAACACATTTATATGATGGTCACTGTTGGAATTACCTACTCTCGGAGGCTGCAGAAATCATTGCAAATACAAAACATAGCCATTGCCAGCCACTGAGCAGATAACTATTTCCTCTTTCAAAAGTCATAACGTCTTATTTCTTTCATAAGAATTGTAAGTTACTAAGTTATGCGTATTCTTGACAAAAAAAAAACCAAACCAACCAAACAAAAAACACCCACAACATTGTGTTTTCACGGAAACCAGCCTCTTTATGTACCTCAAAACAACAGGACATTACTACTTTTCTGTTGTTATTTGTATTGTGAAATTTCAATACAAATTTTTATCAACCTCTTGGCCTTGGAAATATTCTGGCTTCGGATTTAATTTCTGAGAAAAGTAATTTAATTTTCCTTCATTTATGCAATTTTAGTTTAGTAGTTTCAGTCAACGTGTATGGCCATGAAATTTCAGTAGCTTGATTAAAACTAGCAAAGTACGTTACTGTTTGTGCATCTTCATGTTGGGAAAAGAAATGTGAACAGCCTTTTCCTTTAGGGAGTAAAACAATCCAAAAAGTTGCACAGAGTTGCTATTAAAGCATACATCCAGAGAGAAAGTACCAGCAATAACTACTGCTTTCCCAATGTAATGATTTCCATGTCACCATCAAAAGTGCTTGAAAATCCACAAGATTTGTCTGAAAATAAATAGGTTGACTACTACATGATTTAAATGCTTGATTCAGCCTACCGGCTTTGTCACTCATGCTTTAAAACGAAAGGGATAATAATCTGCTTGCCTAAAATCAGATGCATCATTTGGATGTTCCAAACCTCTTCCCTAAGAAAAACCCTTGAAATGAATCTACAGTATAATAACAAAACAACAAAATGAGATTATAAATAGTAAAAATAATAAATCACATACAACTAAACTATTTTAAGCAAGAGCAAAAACCTGAATAAATAGACTGCTCTACATTTTCTGGATACTGAAATTTTGATTGAAATACAGAAATTTGAATTTTCATGAGTGACTTCAAAATGTCAATAGAATGGAATGGAAAGTAGAATAGAAAATAGAAAGCAATGGAATAGGAGCAGAGCACAGCAGACTATTTTAGTTGGAAGGGGCCTACAACAATCTAGTCCAATTGCCTGACCACTTCAGGGCTGACCAAAAGTTAAAGCATATCGCCAAGGCCATTGTCCAAATGCCTCCTAAACACTGACAGGCTTGGGGCATCGACCATCTCTTTAGGAAGCCTGTTCCGGTGCTTGACCACCATGAGTAATGACATACTTCCTAGTGTCCAGTCTAAACCTCTCCTGGTGCAGCTTTAAACCATTCCCACACAATCTATCACTGGATACCAGGGAGAAGAGCTCAGCACCTCCCTCTCTACTTTCTTTCCTCAGGAAGCTGTAGAGAGCAATGTGGTCACCTCTCAGCTTCCTTTTCTCCAAACTGGTCAAGCCCAAAGTCCTCAGCCTCTCCTCACAGGAAATGCCTTCCAGCTCATTCTCCAGCTTTGTTGCCCTTCTCTGGATGCATTCAAGGACCTTCACATCCTTCCTAAATTGTGAGGCCCAGAACGGCACACAGCTTTCAAGGTAGGGCCTCACCAACGCTGAATACAGTGTGATAATCTCCTCTTTTGAGGAGCTAGTTATTCTGTATTATAATGCACCCCAGGATGTTCTCCAGCCACTCCTCCCCCAGTTCATAGTTGTGCCAGACACAACTTCATCTCAGGTGCAGAATCCTGCATGTCAAATTGTTAGATTTCATATTGTTGATGATAGGCCAATGCTTCAGTCTGTCTAGATTCCTCTGCAAGGCCTCCTGTCCCTCAAGAGTCCACAGCAGCTCTCAGGTTTGTATCATCAGCAAATTTGTTAATGGTTCATTCAACTACTCCACCCGGATTGTTGATAAATATATTGAACAGAACTGGCCACAAAATTGAACCCTGAAGAATACATCTGATCACCACTCATCAGCCAGATGTAGCCTCATTCAGTACAAGCCTTTGAACCCTGCCCCTCAGCCAGTTCTTCATTTAGGGCACTGTAAACCCACTCATCCCACAGCTGGACAACTTGTTCAAAAGTCTGCTATGTGGGACAGTATCAAAGCCTTACTAAAATCCAGAAAAACTATATCCACCATCTCCCTCTGGGCTTCTCTTAAGAGGGGAGGAACTGGTCTCAATGAGTGACTGTTGATGGGTTACACTTCATGTGGATCAGGCGCGGTTCTGCTGCTCCGCCTATGTCCCATCAACAGCGCCCCACAGCTGACGGCCCCTGACCCAAGCAAGTCACTTTCCCAGCTTCGAAAAAGCCCTCAAAAATGCTCCTGGTCAGCCCTTTTTGCCGCGATCCCCTTCCCCAGTGTGAGTTTAGCTGCATTGGAGCTGGTCTCCTTTTGTGTATACACATACACAAAAACAAACAAATGAGATTAATAGCTAAAGACAAGGCAAAGAGTAAATGTGAAAACTTCCAGGTCTACAAACACTGTGGTTTGACATGATTTGTTTGAGTCTGTACGAGATAAATTATTATAAAAGCTGCAAATTACAGGCAGACATCGGACAATCAAGAAAAACTTGTGAATTGTTAGATTGTGGATTTACAGAACATATTATTGACTGTGAAAATTCAGATTTAATTCGATCAAAGAAAGTTCACATGGAATCATAAATTTGCAATAGAATTTAATCTAACAGATATGCTAACTTGCAAGAGAATTTAATGTAACACATTCTTCCAAGTATACCTTCTTTATGTTTTATATTTATGATATAGGTTACCTTATAGGAAATGTAGCTGCTGCAAAATTATAAACAGAAGATAAAAATAATTCAATATTGTACCTGACAAACGACTAGAGTTGTTTGCATCATTTTAGTTCAGCTGTTCTGTAATATTCCAGACAACATTTGCATCTTAATGCTTAACTGAATGACCACAAACCCAAAGCTGAACAATTCATTAATCTGTGTTTCTTTTCATTTAACTTCATTGAAGCTTCACTTAGCCTTGTAAAAAGATACACTGAAACCATGCCAGAAATGAAATAGGAAAACGCCAAAGTAATCAACCACGAGAAAGACATTCGAATACAGTGAGAAAATGCCCTTGAGTCTGAGCAGAAGACAAGCACATCAGTAAGTGCGCAGATAACAAGAGATGCAGAGCTTGGTGAACACTATTCTACTTCTCAGCAGTAAAAGCTCTTTTAAAGATGCATGGTGAGGAAGAAAAAAGATAAAGTAAGAAATACTGCATATTTCAAAAAATGTTGAACTTTACTTGTGTTTTTCATTGTGCTACCAATTACTGTGAAGACATCGTTGCCAAAATACTCACAAGGCATGAAAATGCTGTGGGAGATACATGTTCCCTGTTAAGTTGCTACAGATTTCACCGAAATTCAAAGTGGGAATGAAGGTGCTTTAAATCTCACAGTGGTCCTCAAGCATGCGAAGCAATGGTCTGTGAGATCCAACCATCTACCCTAAAACACTAAAGCCCCACTCCTGCTACCTGGGAAATCAATGGCAAATTCAAATAGAATCCAATGAAAGCAAGGCTCAGAGTCCTCATAAATACAAGGGGGAAAATACTACATTTGATGAACAGCTCCTTGATGGAAACTTCACATAATACAATTCTCATGTGTTCACCCAAACTTTAACTTGACGTCATGTTTGCAAATTATTTTGTAACAAACTGATCATAATTTTAATTGACTAAAATATGTCATTTCTAAAATGATAAAAAAGTCTCCGACATCCTATAAATGTAGAAAAAAATCCTCTTTAATTTGTTTTGCTGAAAGCCTAGTACATTAACACCTGTTAAAAAGAAATGTACTAGCAGGGGTCCTAAAAATAAAAACTAAAAAATCACATAAACCATTACATAATAGGATATTAAAATATCCTGGTTTGTCAGTGTTCTTCATACACAATGATGTAGCTCTGCATAATGCAGATTTTAAGAGAGAATATATTCCCAGAAGGCTGTATTCTGTAATGTGCTGTAATTTTTTTATAAAATTCCCTGATACGCTCTTGTATATACATCTGGTAAAACTTGCTTAATAAAATTAAAACTCTTTGCTATATGGGAAGAATGGATTTTTAACAACTGATTTCGAAGTAGCTGGGGGATAATTAAGTGATAACAGCAGCTGAGTTATACGAAGTAATAACTATGTTAAACTAATCTTTTGCTTCTTGACATTGTAACCAATACATAGTATAGTGGATAAGAAGGAAGAAGTAGAAATGATAACACCTGCCATTTTTCCACTGGCCTTGGCCCATTGATCCAGCCTGTCCAGATCCCTCTGTAGAGCCTTCCTACTCTCAAGCAGAGCAACACAGCCCACTTCAGTTGGGCTATTGATCCTGTCACTTTTGTGGAGGGAGAAGCCCTAATATAATCATAAACATATATAATAATTATAAGCATAGAGTAAATAGTGCTGGTTCATTGGTAAAGTGGGATTTCAGGTGGAGGTCCCTAAAGAGGCCATCCTTTTCTTTATTCTAGTCATAAATTCATTAATGACTTTGATGACAGAATAAGGAGACTATCTTTTGGGATTGTGTCAAGCACATATTAATTTCTCTTCATTTCTCATTTTCAGCAAAATAATTTATATTTGATTACCAGAAAAAGGTTTCTCATCAAGAAGTTTATTGAACCAGTGTAAGGTGTTGCCAAGATGCTTTATCAAATCTTTTAGACCACAAGCTTTAAAATACAGCCTGGACGAATAGTGTAAATGTAGTTATGGCACCTCAGCCCAAGGAGATGGACAAGGTGACATCTGACAAGACAGTGCCTGTCAGCACATCACTCCTGTGACTGCCACGAGCGTTATTCATGTCAAAAATACACAGAACACAGTGTCTTTCCAAAGTACAACTAAGGGTATTTCAGATATTATGTAGGGCTAACGTCTAGATGCAAGGAAGTGGTGGTGGTGGTGGGAATAATTTAAAAGGCCAGTGTATTGGCAAAGCTATGTGAAATCTATCTTTAAAAATTTGCTATCAAGCATGATCCACCAGGTTTGCAGGATTACAGTTTTTTAAATGGCTCTCATTATCAAAATTTGAGTGAAATTTGATAAAAAGAGACTTACATTAATTTTACTGTGTTACTTTACTGTGCAGAACTACTCTTACATAGGTGAGACTGGTTTCTTAAGTCACTTGTCTAAAGCAATGGAAATAAAATTGCGCTCATAATGATTGGCATTCTTCTGGCAGCCTAGGGAAGACACAATTTATGATGTGATAATGGACCAGACAGAAGTCACTTAACAGCAGATACTTGTTTTCTTACACTTGGAATAAACTATGAATCTGGCAGCCTTGCTGAAATGGGGAGGTAAAAAAAAGAGTACCGGAAAAGTCACGGGTTTTGGCACAGGGCAGAAATTAAAGAGAAAAAGGCAGCTGCTTACTGCTGTTCATACATGAAAGATGTAGTTATTCGCAACACATGAGTGGGCAAAATAAAATATCATTTGCTGTGACAAGATATCTTACTGTGTGTGTTTAAAACAGAACATACTGTAGTCCAATGGTAACAATGTTTACAAGGCTGAATCTATAATCTCTTTCTCTCTGATTTTCAGAATTATTAAAAAACCTTTAATTTCACAATAGTTTTTCAGAGTAGTGTGATAGATTTTTTGTAAAGACAGAAGCAATGAATGAAAATTACATGTTTGAGACAGTCTCCAAAATTAGTTTAATGCAGCTACTCATTAAACACATATTTTTAGAAAATTATTGAGATTTGCTTTGTACAAAGTTACAGCATTTGCTAGATCCTGAAGAATGAGCAAGCCAAGAAAATCCACTGCAATTTGACCTGAAATTAAGTATTTCTAGTCCAGTGCTTAGGTTTCCTTTGTATTCTTAAGTTTGAGTCTGTACCTCAAAGTACACACAAGGGATGTAATTTCAAATGAAACTAAAACCTTCAAACATGTATTATCAAAATGTGGACAGCTGCGTGTTTATTCTACTCATGCAAGCTCTTTGGGGAGGTGTATTCTCTAGAATGACAAAATAAAGTAACTTTTCACCTAAATATTGTAAAACTGAATTATTCTATAGTATAGATTATTTTCAGATAATAGAATGTTAGTGTGAACTCTTTGTTTATGTACATATACTTAGTATTGCAAATAGTAGAAATGTCAGTCATGTACCGTCTAATGTAAACTAAGTCAATATTCTATGAGAAGGCTGAATGTTGGTTGCTCCCCTTAGCTTCAGCTATTGAAGCTATTATTTTATCCCATTGTGTCTTAATTAGTGGCGTAGAGCTGCTGAGTGACTAATACATAGATTGATGGAATGAGGGCTGCCGTAGTCCAATCAAATGAACAATATGTTAACCTGTGGGATATAAGTTGGCATAAACGTGTTGTTAACCGCCACCTTCATTAAAAATAAAAAATATTTCAAAGATGAGCAACCTTCAAATTCACTGAAGTTCCAGTGATAACCTGGGGTTATCCAAACAACCTTGACTTCTTGAGTTTGGAGAACACCTTTGGAAACCTCATAGAATAGATACTTTGCCTATGACTTTCCTCCTATTACATGCTCAAGACTAAGCCAGTCTTTTCATGGGGAGAGTCAGAGGCTTGTTTTTAAAGACAGTCAAAACCTGAGGACATTTTAATAACTATTTCATAAGAAAGTAAGGTTTACACAGGTTAGATGTCCAATTGCACATTAGTCTGTCAGTCCCTACCAGACAACTTTTACATCCATTGTCCAATGTCATCTAGATTTGACAAAGATATGGAGCTTAAACTCCCTTGTGAAAATGTGCAGCTAACAGGAACAATAGAACCTGCATTCACCCTCCAGTCAGAGTAAGACAGTAGTTTGGGTTTTGTTTGTTCGCTTTCCTGTCCCTGTGCAGCATGCAGTTAGCAGAGAACCTCTCAGCACCAGCCTGACTTGTGATCAGCAGATCCCCTGCATAAGGGATGGTGGGCAGGAAGGTATAGTTTACAAGATGTACTTTTCAAGAGAAATGGTTGAAAAGAATTTGGTAATAGAGAACTTGGGAGAGAGCTGCTTTATTGCCATAAATAAAAGGATGTAGTAAGTGAATCAGTAAGAAACTGGATTTCATTAATTCACTGAGAAGCTTGCCTATTTCTACAAACTGATTTACTCTATGAAGCTAACCATGAGCTTCAGCAGCAGTGAGCAACATATATGCGCATCACAGGAAAATGCATGTACAGCATTCTTTGATATTTTCACATCACTCTGAAACTTGAGTAAATGTATCAGGGGAATGCATGAATCAGTCAGACCTCATCTCTTACAGCCCTCAGGATTTGCTCTGGCACTGGTTTTTTTTTTAAACTTATCTGAGTGTATGGCCACTAGCTTCATACACTTTGTAGACCACAGTCATGATATCTCTTTGCATGCAGAATGTGATGCCATAGGCCAGAGGCTGGAGGCTATGTGTCTCACTCTCCAGTCTTGTTTAATGAAACTGGCAGTTCAGCAGTATTTAGAGCCTCTGCAGCCTCTGAAACCAGGAAGATTTTTCCTTAAATAAAAGGATTTAGAACATTTTGTTACTACATCTATTAGATATCCAAATTACCTATGGGAAACCAAAGTATTTCAACACCTTCTTATCCAGTACACCATGGATTCAGTCAGTGCTGAACTGATGCTGTGACTAATTCTTTCAACATTGTGTTGAGGAATTTGCTTGCATTGATAATATAATCATCACCCTATGAGGATTTATGGATTTATTTTTTTTTAATTACTCATTCATAGTGAAAAGTGCTTGATATTCTTGTACAAACAAAATAAGACCTCAAATTTGCATTTCATTCCTGTGATCTTTTATCTTCAGAGAAGGATTAAAAGCTAAGCCTCTTTACCAAAATCACCAAATATATTAATTATACACCATATAAATAATTTAATTGAGCACAGAGAATAGATTTTCTAAAAGTTTTATGCATATTTCTCTTTATATCATGGAAATTACTGTCAAACTAGAGCAAATTTTTCTCTTAATACTTTTCATGGTGAAAATCTATCCTGCTTAACTATAATATATAACAGGATAATACACAACAAGAATTGCTAATGCTCCCAATATACAGTTATGGGAAAAATCTATTAAAGGTCCAGAACTGAGAAGAGGTTATGATCCTTACATGCCTTTTTTTGACAGATAAGGTCAGACCATCAGCTACTTAAGTCTAACTTCACTAAAGTCAACGTAACCTCATCCATATATCAGAACTGAGCAAGACTCAGGAGAAGCGTGTTAAAGATATCAGAGTTGTGGGAGTAGAGGGAGATGGAGAAAACATTATGACCTTAATGTTGTAAAGTATTAATATTTCTAATGTAACCAGTAGCCTTCAGTTGCCTTTCGGCCTTAAATTACATGAGATGCAAAGTGGATACTACAGAAATTTATATAAAAGCTTTAGCTACCACATGCAAATTCCTTTTATGTTTTCAAACAGAGGATGTTAGGTTCTTACCCAGCCCCAAAGTTAGAATTTCTACTCTGAAACTTACCCACAGTTGCTTAGTTAAATAGGCTAATTACATTCAGACATTTAAGGAAACACTTTTTTTCTGAATATCCCTTGAAAATTATAAAAACTGAGAATACTATATGTAAGTGCTTTCATGTACGTTCTGGTTTTGTGACTGGACAAGTACTATGGATAATAAAGGGTGTGTTCTCCTAGGGTGTTCCCGTTCACAATAAGAGGCAACCTGCACACAAATACAAGAGAAACATACTGGTGTATATTCATATATGAATTTTTTCTCCAGAAGTCTCCTACCCTTTTCAGCTGCAGATACTCAGTTTTCTTCTATGAATGTCTCATAAGCTAGAACGGCCATGGCAGGGCCAACAGTAAGATCAAAACTGACCATGAACAAGTCCCATAGCTGTGGGTTATCTCAACTGAGACATTAGGACATACTTCTACCCTCTTGAATTTGTGAAAGAATTTTCTGAATTTTTAGCACAAACAGAAAGCACAATCCTGTCTATATTAAATCTCAGATATGTGTATTTTAACTAAAGACATCTGGCAGATCCAGTCAAAACCTTTCTTTTCAGCCCCTGACTGAAGCACACTAACTGTGTAGTACTGAACAGCTGTTGAGTTTTATAAAAAATGGATGATAGCTGTGTATGTAAACATGTCTCTCTCATTGGTTACTGAAAGAATAAAGAAAGTGGGATGTTAATATGAGATATGTTATCAATAAACAGCAATTTCCCTATTTTTATTATCCCATTCTTTCCTGTGTCCCTGTCAAAAGTGTGAAAATCATCTATCATTTCCTCCAAGCGCAAAAAAAATTCAATAAGAAAGAGCTTTCCCTAGGAGCAGAGTTGCTAAAAATCACTTGAATATTTTCAGATGATCACCAGAAAAACGAGGTGCTCAAAATATGACAAAGATAACAAACCTTTCCTTTTACAAGACGTTTGTAAAGGATGTATTTTTATTGTAATTTTTACAAATGTAACGCTCAGTCTCTTCAAGGTTCTCTAGTGATCATACAATTATTTTCCTTCATGTCATTTTGAATGATTTCCTATGTATTGTTAACGCCTTCTCAGAAGTGTGAAGTATGGACTTATGATTTCTCTCTGTAAAACTGTAATGGATCTTTTCCTTAGTAACAGTCCACTGCAGTAAATGGCTTAGTGTAGCTGCTGCCTTACTAGAACACTATATTCTTAAAGCTAAGCATACCTGATCTTGAATTCTGATGCTTTGCATAGTATATGAATGAACACAAATCTGGTTATCATGCAGCATACACAGGTTCTAATCCAAATCAATACATCAAGAAATTTCAGAAAGAGTGAGATAGTGTTTTTATCTTATTCTTTAAGACACAGTATTCTTTAAGCATTATTCCTACTAGATGCCTATGAATTAAAAAAGCTATTTTCTTCAAAGTAAGCACAGTATCTATCATGTCACAACCCTCTATAATTATAACTAACAATGTATATAGTATTATTATAATTTATCCTTTACAATAATTATATAGTTCTATTTTTTTTGTATTGCTGTGATTTTTAAGAATGATGCTGATTTGAAAATTATGTTTGCACATTTACTGGCAAGCCATTTCATTAATATTAGTGTCATATGTGCAAATAGCACTTTGTAGAGTAAATAAAAAGACAGGACTATAACCTCTATGGATTTTATTATCTGTCTTTTCTGATATTTTGTGCAACAGAGCAAAGAAAGATAAAAAATGTTACACTGGATAAGGCCTGTTATCTACCTGATACCAGTATCCTGCCTTTGGGATCATTCTCCAGTACACAAAGTGGCTTCAATTTAAACTTTTTTTTGTCCATGTTTCCTGAACTCATAAGATATAACTATCTGAGCATTCCTACCAGAATAAACTTCATAACAATTCTGTGAGAAAATTGAAAATTGGACCTGAGTCATCAGTTATAAGACAGCAAAAAATATATGAAAAATGGTTTCCATTCATGTCCTGCATAACTTGTTCACCCAGATCAGCAGGAGCAAGTATATGGGCATGAAAAAAAAAAAGTAAATTATAAGGCTAAATAATGCTGAGCATATAATGTAGTAGTATTTTGTAGTTATAATTTTATATGTACCTAAAGTGAAATTAATTACATGAGATTCATCTCAACTTTACAGAAAGAGAAAGAAGAACCAGAAAAATGAAATTATTCTTGTCTTATGCTAAATAATAACCCAAGTTTGAAAACAGAATGAAGAATGATGTGACTTTACAGAACCTTGTAATGTCATTTATACCAGTATAGATGGAAGCAATGTGACTGCATCTTCTTGGGAGTTTTCCATTACAAGTTTAGTCTCCTGTATATGATATCTCAAGGCAAAATGAACAGCACACATAATAGCTAGGAGACAATCCTTTTTCATACCACCTGTGGCTGAAATGAAGAACCTCTCTGTTTGCAGCTGTGCAATGTTTAAAAGTGTCATTGGTATGGTCACAGGATGTCTTTTGAAATCTTCTTTAGAACTGAGTGAAATACTTGGATATTTTGAGGTACATGATTTGAAAGTTTCAGTGTAATGAAAGAGAAAAGCCAACAGCAACCTACATAATATTTCTTTCATAACAAAAATATTGCCCAAATTCCTTCCTATCATTTCTCCTAAACTATTCTCTTTCTCTTCACCAGGATGCTTCATCTTCAGTCTAATAAGCATAAACTCATCTGAACAGAGGCTGCAGATTTATATGTTCCAGTAAAATACTGTACCTGAGTAACTACACTCAACTTGAAAGTAGTGTTGCTACTTCTGTAAACAAATCTATAGATAAATTTAATGAGTGATGCTGAATAGCTTATAAGAAAATAATTTTGATGGCAAGCTCAAAGCTCGGAGTCAAACAAAGATTTTACTCGTTTGTATGGTCCTGTTGACTTCGGTGACCATATTTATTCTTATACTCAGAGAATTGCTCTCTTGAAAAACTGATGGTCTTAATGTTTTAAGCATTCATCCCAATGCACTGCACTAGCTGAATGTTTTTTTTAAGAGAGCATTTTTTTCCTCATTATTTATTGGAGTCTCCCTATCTTAGGCAAGCAAAATCAATGAGCCTTTTTCTTGGAATAGAAAAAATGGAAAGGGGAGATGTGATAAAAGACCACATTCTAAGAATGTGCCTGCAGCTATATAAGTGAGTGCTTTTGGATTAGATACAATCCCCGTGTCACAGCTCTGTATTCACTTTTAATGCTAGGATAGAAATCATACATTTGGTCATCCATAACAAATGATACTTGTTAGTTCTATTGTTATTTCTTATTTTTTTATTCCTCACTATAAAAGATTAAATGCTGTCAAATAGACTAGGGCTTCAATTCTTTTAGTAAATAGAATCCAGTGTTGATCCCAATGCATTTTTGAAATTGGGAAAGTTCAGAATTTTGATTATTGCTTTTGCTTCATAAATGTCAGTCCTGTTCATGCTTAGCTGTGAGCATAAGATGCTGTTAGCTACAATTCAGTGAAATTTTCCAGCATACGACAACACTGAACTGTCTTATTTGATAACTGCATCTAGTTTATTCTTGGAAAATAAAAATATCTTTTATGATTCATTACAACTTTCCTTTGTTCTTTATATGATATCAAACTATTAAATGGAAATTATCTCAAAATATTGCCTGCCAGTAACCTGACGATCAATGAGAAAACGCAAGAAATCTAATGCACATCCTGTACAGTAGGTCTCTAAACCTACTCCTGTGTAAGTCTGGCAGAATTTATTATTAATTTAAAAATTTAAAATGATTATTTATTATTAAAATACAAAATAATTAATGGTTAATATATAATTTAAATTCAGCAATGTGAGACATGAACTTTAAGATTAGTTGAAATCTCACTGATTAGAATAGGCTTTGTCGGGATCCTCATAAACAGAGAAGCAAAGGAGTGACTGTATTGATTTAAAACTTCCCCACCAGGTGAACACATTCATATAGATCTGTTAAGTCATGTCAGTCAACTTTCAGTGTCGGATGTAAGTAAACCTGATTGGGAATTTTTCATTTAAGTATTATTTAGTGAAAAGTATACTTCTTAAAACCAGTTTTTTAAAAAAGATGATAAAATATTCCAAATACTAAATCAACTCAAAATTCATTGAAAAGCAAGACAAGTGGGGTGGAGATTTGGAATGACATAAATTAAAATATTTAAATTTCTTGAACTAAACCAAAAAATCGGAATCTATTCAGGCTCAAACTGTGCCTGCTCATTGTGCCACAGTATCTTATATATGTTGTAATCTGGGTTAATGCCTCACTTCTCTTGAGGGCCTAGACTCATTCTATTCTTGGCAACATGATTTTCTTTGTGCTACTCCGTAAGAATCACATGTGCAGAGCTGTACCTGTGATCTTTGTTGAGTACATGGGTATTGTATTAGTTCTTTAGGGATAGCCCTGTTAATGTGTCAGTGCAATGAAGCTTAACACACTGGGCAGCAAAGTAAAAAACATCATCATGGACAGCTGCTTGAGACAAAAGGGTAAATGTGATGCGCCACAAAGAATTTGCAGATAAACAGTGTTTCCAAGGTAGCATAAGTTACAATCTCTTTGGAGTGAGTATCAAATTACTATTTGATAGCTTGAAATGTGGAGTATTGAAAATATTTCAAAAGCTGTTAAACACAAATAAGATTTTTCTCCTGCACTTTGGGGCATATTTTGCACTGCTTTTAAAACCTGATTTTGTTTAAACGAACTTGAGCTTCTAATAAAAAGGACCTCAGAAGGGAATTAGGCTTTGAATGAGTTGACGGCACATCCTGCAGTTCTCATTCTAGCAAGAACCAAAGAAAAGTGTGCTGTGGAGACACAGGCTTTGCTAAAGTCAGTAGTTCATTTCACATTCAATGGAGGCAGGATTTCACTCTGTGTTTTTCTTGCCTCTTTTCTAACCACAGTCTGGAAGACTATGGTAAATAATTGTCATAACTGCCAGAAAAAAAACCTAGAACACTGAACATAAGAGCATATGTATTCTCCAAAATGGTTCTTGCACATGAAAACATCTAATAAAATCTCTTGCAAGTGCTCAACAGTGCAAATGAATCCTGATGCATTTTTCATAAATAATGAGCATTGAAGAAGAGAATTCAGGCGTTAGATTGAAATCAAGACAAAAGGCTTTATAAAAGGAGTTAAAGTCTCACAGTAGCTCTGTCCAAACTTTTCTATGGAACCTGATGTTGCATCCTTTATGTACAAGAAACTCTCAGTGATCTCAGCAGAAGCTTGATGGTCAGATGTGAAAGGAATGCAGGACTGTGCTTTGAAGTGATAAGCCTAAAATAGTCATGGCTTCATTCTCCAAACTTAATAAAAAATCCTCAAAAGTTCAAAAGTCAAATGACAGCATAAAGACCAAATAAATCTTCATTTTGCCATTTAGAAATTCAGAGTTTTTGCTAGTATCTCACCAAGTGAGATTTGGGACCAATTATATCCTGAGCCAATACTTTGCACAATCTGGACCCACCAGAAGGCTGAAACAATAAATGTACAGTATGTCTCCTTGAGTGTTATCTCTCATGGTAATGGTGAAGGATTTTTAGTTATACCGAATATTAATAATACCCAAGAAATGATTACAGAATCTGAACTCCAATCTAAGTCTACTGCACAAAGTCCAGGTCTTGCAGAAAGAAGAGCCTTTGCCATATCCGTCATATTAGAGAAAGTCTATATCCATGAAAGATGTTTTTGAGATGTTCTTGTGATGATAAGCAGGTCCAAATTCTTTATTCTAAGTGGTAGGATTGAATTTGTATCTTGAAATAATTCACAATTTTGAAAAACAGTTGCAATTAAAAGTTACAATTCCTCATGGTATTCTGAAAGCACCAGTATCTTTACTTTGTGAAATACTTTTTTTTACCTTTTTTTTTCCCCAAATAAATTATGGAGGTATATACAATCTGCTACAGACAGGATGAGGAAATACTCAGGAAAAAAAAAAAGATAATTTCTCCCTACCCATAGGCAAAATAAAGTATAAACACAGCAACATAAATGCAGTTTTATATCAAATGAACCATGTAATGGCTTTGAATAGAATACATATGTGAATGAAGTTTTCTGGTAATCGCTTGTAGAAATGAGCACATCTAACGTGTTTCAACCTTGTACGACTGATGTAACACAATGCCAAGCCAGGCAGGTTAACACTTAATTGCCAGGTTACAAAGCTGAGAAATTAAAATTCCAGGGAGAATTTCATTTTAGTTTGTTTGACAACTATGTTCTTTTGTAGCTAGAAAGCAAGCTATAGAAAAAACAACACATTTTATGTGATGTATCAGACATAAGACTAATATATCTTACACATTAATTTAAAACTAAATTGTACTTGTATTGATAGATGAACTTAAGTCAATTCTGCTGACACATTCATCTCACATGCAGCATTTTTAAAAAAAATATGCTAAATTCTGATACAAGACCTAGTGAATATTGATCTTCAATGATCACAGAGAAGCAGTGTGTCATTGTTCAAGTGATAGAGGGGGTTAAAAAAACACCTTTAAGCCAACATAAGACTCATAAAATAAATGTAATTGATTTTCTAGTAATACAGTATTTCCTTCAAAGGAACATAGAATTCTATGCCCTGTATCCAGCGTCTGGGTAATGGATGCATCCTTATACCGCCTCACTGCTTCTCCTGAGAGTTTGATTGATCAATGTGTTTTATTAGAGAATGATTTCTCTGCTATATCTGAAAGATGTCTGTACTGCATGAAGTCATATTGGAGAAGCCTTTTAAAAGCCCCTGCAGCTGTTCCTTAAACTGGGTAATGTCTTACCTCTCAGATGCTTCTCCTGAAATCAGTATGGCATCCTTTAGGGTAAGATACTACTCACCATAAGTAGACGTTTGTGAACATGAAGAGAGCAGACAGAATTCAAAAAGGAGAAGCATATTCTATTGCATATATATTAGATTTTATTTATATGGCATACCTGGGTGTTGCTCCCAAATGTCTATACTTGTATTTTTTGTGATGTAAGATATTCTCAAGATGAAATTATGTTTTGAATGTTTTTATTAAGGTATATTTTATCAAGGCCAATGTCATTAAGGAACAGTTATTTTGTACCTAGTGGCAATGCTGCAGCCACACAGAAAAATATAGTAAATTGGCCAGCTAGCCTACCAAATAGATTCCATAAGACTTTTTTGTGCATTAGACTTTTACTATACATACGAATATTAGGTGTAGTGGCAGGAAACAGTGCCAAAATGTATCAAAAATCATAAATTATGACAGTGAAATACCTACACTGAAAACACAGTGTCCACAAAAGAGTTTTCCTCTGCTCCCAGAAGAAAAGAGCCAAAATCTGTTAAGGCATGAGCAATGCCAGATAACTAAGCAAATGCCGTTCACTTAGTAATGCTGATGCGTTCAAAAGAGAGGCTTTGATAACTTCTCTGATGAAAGACTCTTCCTGCTGAGTGGCTGAATCAAGACTACTCTGAAACATTGCTATGAAACAATAATCTAAAACAGACAGTGGGGTTATTTCTATGGCACTGTACCCCATACAAAGAAATAAGTACAGGTAGGGAAGTAAAAGGTATCAAATAAGCTTTCTCCAAAACTGCACAACCTGAGATCATATACTATGCAACACAGCATTACAATTAGAAGTACAATGAGTAGGATAAGAAGTTATTTATCACAAGGTGAACATTTCAAATCAAATCTAACTTGGCAGACCATGACCCAAACCCATATCATCTAAAAGAATTTGATGTGGAATAATGTAGCAATTTCAGTCTATGATCTAGTGGGTATTAATTTGTAAAACTTCTGTTCAACTGGCACTAACTAAATCCCTGCTATACTAATGCAGCAGCACAGACCGAAGCATGTGAAAAATATCTCCTGATGATGATCCCACTGGATCATTCTACATATAGGATTTTTTGATGGCCTGAAAGGCTGAAGCGATACAGGTTATCAGACATTGTTCAAAAGGAAGAACCCTCACAAATTTGAAAGAAAGAGAAAAATGAAAAAAAAAAAAAAAAGAGTATTTGAGATATTTTAAAAACCCAAACTTCTATGAATCTTTACAGCAAAAACAATACAAGAAATGATGAGCCTCAGGCTTTTCTGCAATGATCTTGCTCATAGTGTCTTTTATATTCATTGCATACTGCTTTCACATCAACTGTACAGGAGCAAGCAATGTACCATGTTTTATTATGTCTTATTGTGCCAGCAGTATGAAATATAAGAAAGCTGAATGAAAAGCATTATCAAATATATTTTTGTGTTAAAAATTCATGAATTGACAAAATATTGCAATATGCAATACTTAAAGAGCTACATGTAGCAAATAGAGTTTTAATTAAAAGAAAGTCAGAGGCTGGAAATTATGTCTGTAGATAATGGTTGTAAGGGGGCACTTATTAATATTTTAACTCAAACCTTGATAAGGGACGTGTTTCTTCACCTTGAGGATCTGTTCACCTACTGAGAGTATATCACATGTGAGGCTGCCTGCAAGGCAGAAGGTCAGCATCATTTCCTTGATATGTTGTTCTTGCTTCTCCCAAAGAGCATGCTGAAGGATGTAGTGCCACAGGAGTTACCGCACTTTTTGTACTGTGGGGCACTCAAGCACATCAAACCCTTTAGGAAACTCTATAATTGGGCTTCCTACCTCCAAAGCTCTAACTCTAGAGCATAATTTGGTACTAAAGTCATGAAGCATGGACTGCCAGCTACACAGAATCAAGCTTATCAAGCCTCATGAGGCTCTAAATAATTATTTTGGAACCAAATAAAAAGATTGCGATTTATTTTAAAGGAAGTCAAGGGGAAAAAAAAATTTAAAAGCTGAATCAAGATACAAACTGGATCATGAAATAAGAACATCCCGATATTCGTCCAAGAAGTTCACAGGTTTTTTTTCAGTCAGATGCTCAACCTGTGCAATGTCACATGTATAACATTGCTTATAGCCCTTATAAATGTTCATTAATGTGCCCTGATTAATTCCTACCCGTCCCCAGTCAATTGGGCTTCACAGCTCTGGGCTGGGAAGGTGTTCAATGGAGCTATACAACATTTTATATTTCAAAAAGTATATCATTAATTGGTCCTCTGAATCTTTTTGGTGGAGAAAAGATGATGATGTTTGTAAACTTTTTCCAAAGATGGCACTCTTTGAACGCCACAGGGAAAAAAAAAAAAAAAAAGTAAGTTACTTTATTAGCACTGAAAAATCCCTTCCTTGTGGGCCAGAGAAAGCCTTAAGAGTTAAAGGCCTTGTGAGATAAAGAAATCACCAAATAATCACAGATGGAATTAATGACGCAGTTGCACAGATAGTTGTACAGGGAATAGAGTCTTCGTACAAGAAAAGCCACAGTGCAGTGGTAGCTTTAGGCACTGCAGCTGGTTGGATACTGTGGCAATGTTGCTTATGAGTGTACACACACATGAATACACTCGGTAGGACTCAATGATCTTAAAGGTCTTTTCCAACCTAAAAAGATTCTATGATTCTATGAAATGAAACCATATTTTTAAACACACTAATGGTAAACTGTATACTGGTTTCTCCCTCCTTCTCTTTGATCCTTTTGTTTCATACTTGCTGTGTATTTGGTTTTTATTTAGCCAATCCATTGCTCTATTTTTTATCATTTAGAACAGTTAGCAAAAAAAACCTAGAAGTGAATCTGTAAACACTGTTCTTTCCCTTTCCAAATCAAAATACTCAAATTCATGCTAATCAAGAGGTTTATCAAGAAGCCTGTCTCATTCATGGCACTAAACAGCCAGGAACATCCAAGCTCAGAGCCAGGACAAGCTGTGGGGCAAGATGGAAGGGGGATTATCAAATCCTGCAGTGTATAGAAGACCTGCAGTACATGGTAAATGGAGGAGGAGTTCAGCTGTACCATACATGGTAGTACTGAAACACTGGTCAGAAGAAATCAAAACAAAAACAACCCATACAAACAAAAAAAACACCAAAAAACCCAAACCACAACAAAACTTTGCTTATCAGGCACCAATTTTCAGGAGACCTGATAAACATGCAGGTAGCGTTCCTACTGCGTGCACCATGGGAAAAGGTGCATAAGAGGTGTTGTGGGACTTGCGAGGATAGGAAACATTTTGATTGGACTGCCCTGTAACTAGTTAACTTTTTCTTCGTTGCCTGAAAAAGGTAAATCGATTTTGTTTATATCAGAAATTTGAAAATGATATCATTAGAAGATATCCAAGTTAACGTTATATAAACTAGTCTAAGTAATGAGAGCTGCGTAGCCATGACAAAACAGAGATTGGGAAGATTAATTTACCTTCATCTTGGCAAGGATTCCCAGTATCCAAGACAGATCATTTAAAATTCTGGTGTCGCTACGGTACATTTCAGACTTGCAGTGTAGACACTTTTTTGATGTTACTTCAATGATAGAAATGAGGATAGAAATGAGACTGCTATTGAGCTTATATGATGTAGTCAACTGTGCAGTGACAGATTCTCCACCTTTCAGAAATTGCAGTTCAAAATTAGACAAGTCTGTATTAGTTTACAGATCTATCCATGTTTCTGGTTTTGGTTTGATTTTTTTTTAAAAAACACATCTAAGCAAATCTGTTCTTTCCAACAATTGCCAGATACCACAATTCCCTGTTTGTCATCACATTTTCCCTTCTCCATCTTAGATGACACTGTGGTGTGCACATCAGAAAATCACTGATTCACTCTCTCAGACTAGAAACATGTTACTAAAGGGAAAAATAAAGAAGAATCACTTTTCAGCTGATGGTACCTGTTCTGGAAATCAGAGCAATTGTAAAGATGAGAGTTCAAATACATGAAAGAATCCAAGTACATAACTTCAATAACACTCCTCAAAAATCCTGCTGAATTTACAGTGATCTGTGTACCTAAGGTTTTTTTCTGTTTAGTTTCCCTGTGGGTCTGATCCAGCAGGCAGATTCAGAGTCCACCTAACAGGCACTCAGGAGAGTGTGCTTCACAAGAGGCACAGTAACCATTTGAAAAGCAAGGAAAAGATGTTATATATGTGCATATACATATGTATACATACATAGACACATTAGTCAAAAGACTAGTGATTTCTCCAGAAAAAAGAGAGAAAATATTTCTGTATATTACTTTATATTGTTGTTAAGTTAAAGAAGAAAAAAATCCTTAAAACCACAGAGAATATTTTGGTTTAAAGTGCATGTCTTGTCTCCCAGTGAGCTCTAGAGTATCATCCTCTCCTCTTTTCACTTTTCCCGTCCAACAAGTCTTAGTTGGTTTGGCATACAGGAGAACTTCAAGGCTGAGCAGGGCATAAAACCCAGGTCCTATCTCTTTGTGGATGTCTGTACTAACCACAAAGACTTTTTTACAAAGGTAACCACGGCACTGTGGTGCCAGCTGTGATATTGAAAAAACAGTGAGCTTAGCTAAGCTTTTGAAAGAGCTGATGTGAGTGTTCAATTGCAGAAAAGGACTTTAGATGCTAAATGTACCTTCAAACATATGCATATGCTTAAGTGACTCACTCAGAGCTGTGGATCTCATTCCAGAAACCACACATATGCAGTGATGCTCGATTCCCATTGTGGACTAAACTCTCTTTTTGAACTGAAGAAGAGAGGTAAGGAAGGAGTAGGGGAGATTTATTACTTTCAGGTATTTTAGAGCAATGACACTTTTTGTCTTAAGGTATCACTAAGCAGAGAATACAACAACAGAAAACCCAGAACATAAATATTCACTCAGACTAATTAATTAGGCACCTCGATTGCATGGTGTGGGTATCAAATACATACTGTCCTCGAATTTCAAAAGATCTTTTATCTTGTTTCTGTACAAGAGTAAGAAAATGCAAAGAGCATAAATATTTCAAAGTGCTTATAATTAAAACTTCATGTGTTTGGCATGAAACCACTCTAGCAAAGAAAGCCAACTGCATGTTGGTTATACTGCCAATGTGTCCCCCTTTCATCTTAACAGTTGGGCAGTAAACATTGTACGGCACTACTTTGCCACAAAAAATATTCTCAGTATGCTTCTGTTAGTAATGAAATCTTGTCATTCTTACTGTAGCATTAATATTAAAAGCAAAACGTTCATCAAGGTCCTCCTCACCCCTCCTTCTTTCTGGGTGCTTTTTTCTTTTGGGGATGGTCTTATTCTGTGAAGGAAGCAGTAATATGCCCTACCTGACTGATGGTATCAGAGTGATACTCTGCATGAGGAAAGGAATTAAGACCTGAAATCAAAGGAGGAATTAAATGATGTTGTAATGAAGATGTGCTGTAATATGAAAGAATCAGCCTGATGGAGCTCTCATTTAATTTAAACAGCACAGGACAAATTCTGCTCTCAATTACATCAATCCGATACTAATTAAATTAATAGGACAAAGCAGAACTTGAATCTATCCCTTCTGGAAGAAAGAACAGCAATCGGAGGGGGAAAACAAACTAATATCCATGCAATGTATTTTTTTTTTTTTTAGACTAATACGTTTAAAATCAAATCTCAAGTGGCCTCAGGAGACTTTGTGTCACTTAAATGCCAATCCCTGCAGTACGCTTTCTAGGTCTTGGAGCTGCTGGTTTATCAGTTCTGGAAAAAGAAGGACTGCATATCCTTCCACTTAAGTGACCACATGCACAAACCCATGACCTGTTCAACTCTCCAGCAGCATCAATTGCAAATATGCTCTTTATCCAAAAAGAAGACTGAAGTGTTTTCACTGACCTCAGGGAAGGCAGCTTTCCAGTCTTTTTTTTTTTGTTGTTGTTTTTCACAGTGCGTGAGCCAAATTTCCACCAAAGTCACATAGGCAGCAAAATGCCATTTTCTTAATTGTCGTAATAGTTAGCAATTCCTTAGTTACTGGTCTCATTTGGATTAAAACCCCACCTCATTCTCGAACTCTAACCATAATTTCCATCTCTACCCTGCCATGTATTTCTTCTGTTCCAGCCTTTAAAAACAATATCAATATTTATAAGAACTAGCTGCTAATACAATTGCATCCATCCACTCTCGCTTAAAGGCAGACAGTAGACTAGTATTTTTCCTCCTGCCCCTGCTCACTGTTACTTACAAAACTCCGTGACTACAGGCTAAATCAGTCCTAATAGCGCTGAGCCAAGGTCCATTCAATTTGCAGAGCTGTGTGCAGTCATTTTATTGTTTTTACTAGTGCAATTATTTTCTTTCACCTACACAGTGAGTCAAGGTTAAGGTCAATGGTATACAATTTGCTTCTACTTCAGTTTAATAAGGTCAAATGCATAATGATTCTGTAGTATATTATAAATCCTTTTTCCACAATAAAGTTAAACTGATTAGGATAATGCAGCAGAGCAGTTTTGTAGACTTTGTGCATATCTAAAATCAGTTTGTATAGTCAAATTCTACGTTTGGACCGTGTTGTTATGTTCATATCCACCACATATTCTCAGAGAATGAATCTAGGTTTCAGTTATATGTTGCAAAGTATTTTCAGCACATTGTCTGCTCAACTCAAAAAGGAAGGCGTTACCATTTTGTCACACCAAATCAGTAAAATTAAGCAAACCATGGTACAAACTCTACCTTAATTCAACACAATTACATCCCATAATATCTTTGTAACTAAAAGAGTCATGATGTTTCTTTGTGGACTCCAGTTCTAAAGAATGTATAGTTTTCCTTTAAAAATTATTATGGAGTAAAAGGCAAATTTTATAGCACTAGTTTTTGTGGTTTTTTTGAAAACGGAAACTTAGCTCTTTCAGTAATTAAAATCAGCATCAACACTCTACAGTTTGAAAAGCAATACTTTAACAGTATATTCCTTTACTCTGAAGGCAATATCTTGGACACGTGATTTGGAAATCGATGGTATTATTAAATTGTGTACACACAATTCATTATACTCTCACAGAAGTTGTCATGGTGAATGCGATGCATGCATGTGAACAAATATTAGAAACCTAAGGCCATTCACTGTCATTTTCCATGATGTAGTACCCACTGATGCTAAACTAATCAAATCATTACATTTACTGAATTAACCCTTTCATTTTGCAAACAAGACTGACTTGTGTTTTGATCCTAAGTGCTCTCTGATTTTTATAGTTTGCCTCTTGGAGAGTTTCCTTGTCCAGTTTCTCTAAAAGGAGTGTAATTATTTTAAAAATATTTCATTAGTTGTTTAATTTTTTATTAATTTTTTTTTATGATAAATGTATACAAGGTCCCTGAATTAACTCCTTTTATATTTTGCAGTGCCTTGTTTATCTGGGATTACATGTTTGAGAATGGCTTTAAATCTGTTCTATGAGCTAAAGATTTTTCTGAAATGGAATTTAACAAAGGAGAATTTTCACAGTTTTAAGGCCTTTCCATGTTTGAATACACATAAAAATTAACTACATTGTGTTTTGAACTTCTCGTATTTTGCAAAGGATGATTCATACTGGCTCCATTTATATTTTAATTCTGCTGTACATAATAATTTTTTTCCTAAAAACACTGATGTTACTGGTCCAAAGTTACTAATGACGACTTGAACTTGTTCATGCTTTCAAAAATTAACTCAGTTTTGTAAACATCTACAAATCTCTCTTCTTTTTGCTGCTCAGTGGTCCAGCTTACAAACAATGCAGAAAGCTGCCTTTTAGCAATACGAAATTCACAGATAGTAAACCAGCCATAGTGCAAAACAGGTTTGTGTAGATCGTTTTTTCCTGGTGAAAGCAAAGTTAGTGGGATTTGACTCCTTTCAGCCCTTATTTCTCAGTTGCCTCAACTGATCGACCCATAGTGACCTGAAGTATCTGTGGTAACAAAGACCTGGATCTCACAGAAGTATCATAGGCTCAAAAAAAAAGTAGTATGTAATTACACATGGTACTTTTACCTAATAGATAAAAACCTCTTCATCTTGTCCCTTAAATTAAACTACGAGCTTCTTCAATATGCTCTTCAGAAATAAGCTCTGGCCCATGACAGACCTTCATCAATATCAATGCTGAATCCATATTTAACCATAATATTTAGATAATGGTAATAAAAGAAAACTTTGTCTAATTTTGGCTTTTTTGATTAGGAAAAAAAACTGCTGATGATACCGATAACATTGCTATTGTATGTGTTTTCTACAGTCTGTGAACAAATCTCTTGGATTTTTAGAAAGATGTATCTGAGTTGGATAAATACAGTTTTCAGGAAAAAAAAAAGCAGACTCAATATATTCTTTAAAAAATGTAACAGCTGTTTGGGAAACAGCTATGTTCATTAGGATTTAAGCATTTTCATAATAATACTTAAGACTTTGGAATACTAAACTCTACCAGCTTCATGCAGAAAGTCAGACTGCTTCATTAGGAAAATTAACAACCTGATTTTTCAGAACTTTTGGGAGAGTTAAGATTCAGAGTACACAATCACACAAAATAAACCAGATTGAGTAAACATTTTCTATCTTACTGTATTCAAGAGATATTTTTCCAACAAATGTTCATTCAGCTTTATTACAGTATTCTTTGATTTTTGACTCCTGGGGGCCTGCAGTGCACTTTTTTTTTCCCTTTCATATTCTTCTTACAAAATATCAAATCACGTGAAAGAATACTCCCCCCCCCCTAATTCAGAGGCAACCTCCAGGCTTTCAACATACCTAGTGCAGTTTCACAGAAACAAAGTTTTCCACTCGATTAGCTATACAAAGACAACAGAACATGGTTGCAGACTACTTTTATAAGCTTTTGCTTGAAAGTTCTTGTTCTTTCAGAGTAGATTTTCAGCCTTTTCCTTGGGTACTCTCTGCAAAAGATTCTTATATGTTTGTAAGAAATAAAGAGGTAGAGTTACTGGTACTGCTAAAAAATATTCTGCATATTTAGATTATGCCGAACCTGTTCCACTAGTCTTCCTTATTCAGAATATTAATATCACTAAGTAGGGAGTAATAAGTGTTTTTGCAATTGTTCTAAATAAAAAAGCAGAGAAACTGAGAAGACTTAAGCAGAGAATCTTTATGAAATCTGGAAAACAAGTACACACCAAAGTGACTATCCTTTCCCATCCCAACTGAAGAAAAATACCTGGAGTTGGAAGGGTCTAAATGCCTAGAAAGGGCCTCCTCTTTTTAAACTAAGCTATAATTTGCCAAACTCCTTTCACATTGATTCATCAGCATATGGCATCATTGTGCTACTAGTCTTTACACTCCATAGATTAGACAAAAAATGTGTGTGTTTCCAGGGTGAGAAAAGATGAAATAATCATCACAAGAATCTGAATCAGAAAAAGATATCTAAGATTATCTGGGCTACAGCAGCCCAGAAGGATGTTTATGCCAACCCTAATGATCTTTCCTTTGGATAGATCCTGGATATTTTAACACTCAGCAATGACAAGCAAATATGGGGTGGACTGCAATATACAGAAGCACAGAGAGAATATAGTGTGATGATTCCTTTCAACAATCTTCTCAAATAATTATTGTCCACATTCCCTTGCCAAAAAGGGGGAAAAAATCCAGAGCTAATGTCAAGTTTTGGTAATAACATACAAGTAGATCCAGCAGGTTCAACTCCAGCTTTAGCTAGTGGTTAGCTTTCTGCCACACATTCAGCAGATTCTGATGTTCTGCTCACTGATACTTAACTAGTCATAATTCAGAAAACCTGTAGTAAGATCTAGCAAATAATAATACTCTTCAAATGGAAATGCATTGGTAGAGAGCACCATAATAGATAAAAATATGGCAGGGACATAGTGTCATTTTCTCAAGACATCATACTGTCTTAAATCAGATCTTCTATTCTCCTGTCCCAGAAGACTCTTAAACAATTTGGTAATTATTTTATTTCCAGAAGCATATGGTAATACTGGTTGCTAATATAGCTGTGGTCATATTTGTGAGAAATTAACATACTAATTACAAGAATTGTCTTAGAGAAACAATATATGCTGTTAATTGTCACGGTTGTGTTTCTTCTGCTTTTATTGAAATGGTAAACAAACGGTAGACTAACAGCACAGAAAATGTGCTACTGAATGCAAAGTATTTTTAAGGCAAGTTTGGAAAAATTAAAGACGATCAAGAACAGAAGGGAATAAAGATGTGTTCTCAACACATGATGTTGCCAAGTTTGATGCTGATGCTGTGTTTGAGTTTTATAGTAAGGGAAAACAGGAATGAGGCTCTAAAATCCATCTGCAAAGCGTTTTAAGTTAGGTAGCATTCCACACAAGGCTGGGTGGCAGCCAGCTGGACGGTATCTGTGGACCATGCAGCAGCAGGAACAACTCACATCGGGAGGCACTGGAACCTGCAGGTGTGCAGTAGAGCAGAGCAAACTGCAGATCACAAACTTCAGGAGCTCTCTTGAGGTATCCAACTAAACATATTAGTATTCCTCAGGCAAAGGTATAGCTTTCTACAAGCAGATCTTTGCCAGGGATATACTGTGGCCAGCTTTTTCAACAGAGATATTCCAAAGTTGTGTCAGTATAATAGAGCAATGTCATGTTTTCCCTCCCATTCTCTGATAATTTCCCAGCAGGGAGCCATGGGGCAGTTTATTTTTTCTTGACAGTGACCACATTCAAAGAAGCACACCATGCCCCCAATTAGTAGACTCGTAGGATTTCAGAGAGGGACATTTTCTTGTGACAAATCACTGTAGCATGACGCAGAGAAGAGGTTTCCCCCTGAGCTGAGGATGCTGTGCAGAGCCCTACACCTCACTGGAGGTGTGCATGCTGGAGTAACATTTATACAGGTGTGCCTTCTAAATGATATACAAATTGAAGTCAGAAGATTACAATTCAGTGTATTTTAGCGTGCCCAAAGCATACAGATATAAAAGAGTCGAACACGATTCCTTCACAAGAAAACCAATTCCTTTCTTTAATAGGAAGTTCAGAGATTTTTCTTGGACTGTACTACAATTTCCTTTAAAGGTAGTTTTATTTATGACTGTTCCCTCTGAGCAAGCATAAGTCAGGGCAAACCCTGCTGGCCTTGTGCAAAAGTCACTGACGTCACTAGCATTACAGCTATGACTAAAACACCTAGTATTGAACCTACTGTCAATGGGAGTTAAGTGCTATCCACTAAAGGGATGTATTTCTTGCACCATTTTTTAATGCAAGATGATGAGTACTCTAATTATAAGATTTTTTTACTGTTGGTTTTATGTACACTGTCATAAAACTTGGCAGACACAAATGGAAGAAATCACTGCCAATAATATATTTTACGAAAGATCACTCTGTTCTTTACCATTGTAATAGGAGATTGACCTTTTTTTTGGGAAAAAAAAAAAAGGCCTCCCACATTTAATTTTTTACCTTTTCTGCAGCAGAATATATCATTGATGAATTTCATATGAACTGAATGCTCTAATTTTTTTGTCTCATATGTTCTCAACTTCCAATTATCTTTGTGTACATTATGGCAAAATTAATTGATGCCTATACATTTCACCTGTCTGAATTTTATCATAGATACTTTTCTTTAAGCTAATTACTTATTGCTAGAATATGATGTATCTACACTACAAGAAAGAAAGTGAAAAAATGATATATAGAGAAAAGCAAGCTGGTTATGAATTGGTTATTACAATTAGTAGTGGTGGCCTGGAGTTCAACAGCGGTCAATTCCTTTTTGACTAGGCTATTCTTTCTGCACATTTTACTACATGGCTAGGCATCTACAGTCAGCTTGCAGGCAATTATATTCAGCTTACAGTTCACTACAAACCTGTGTTCTCTTCTCATACTTTCTGTTCTTCTTGGCTCGATACTATAGAGTTTGGGGGCTCTTAGTTGTTGCTCATAATTATATTGTGAGCTTCATGCTCTCCAGAAGAAATTAAGTACCTACATATGACTGAGGAATGGGACCCTTCCTGCATGTAGGAAAGATGTATGCTTAATTTCGAATAAGGATTGCACTCAAAGTGATTATGGAAATAACCTAGAATGCATTTAAATTAAAATTAAACTGTATTTTCTAAGAGAAAAAATTCCTATTAAAAAAAAGACAAACTCTGAAAACGGAGATCGTATACAGATTCCAACAAGCACAATCATTCCATGTAGCTCCTCCATGAATAACTTTGCCTGCAGGGTAAGTTAAAAGAGTAAATGGAGGCAGAAGACAAAAAAAAAAAAAAAAAAGAGTTAAATCTGGGCCTCATATCATTCTCTAAAAGTCATCCACAGTTTACTTTAAGGATCAATAATAAGAAAACTTTCCATTCAGAATTCTTCCCTAGAAGAAATAGAATTAAAAAATAGATACAACTTTTACAGGTCTGCTATTTGCCATAGAAGTTCTGATTAAAGCTGAGTAAATCCACAGGGTGAAGGAGCCTTCTTTTCTAAATAGCATCAAATAAATCTTACAGGCCTACAGAGAACCTGGTCAACCTTAAGTAAAGAAACAAGCATGCGGCACTTATGGAGAGGGAGCAGCAGCTGCACACGTACAGCTGTTCCTCACTGCCAAACAGGTGTTTCCACTTCTATTTGCTAGTTGGCATTTGCTTCCCTCTGGTTTTACTCTCTTCCTCACTTGCAAAACATTACCTTTGTAGGACATGTTTGATAGGCCACAGGGGGACAATCTGACAAAAAGCAAGTCTGTATTTGGTGGAGAGGGGAATGCTGGCCAGCATGTGAGCAGGTACTTTGCACAGGCTGCAGCAGAAAACACTGAAGCATCCCAGCATATGCTTGTAAATTTATACTCTGGGTGGAGGAGGTGAGTCCCTGGGGATCAACTGTGCATTGACGGAGCAGCCCCATGGAGCTGCTGGAGTAGTACTTATACCAGTGACTAACGATTCTCCTTCCCATCCAACACCCTGCCCTGAGTCTCACTGGGACTCTGGACTGGCCTTAACATCACATGAACATTTTCTGTGGGGGCCAGAGTAAGGGTTTGCAGCCACTTGTCCAAAGCTGATAAGTATCTAAAGGTGCAACTCAAAAACAAGCGATGTGAAAAATGCCAACAGTCGTATGAAACTGAAACTCAAAATCAAGGAAATCCAAATACCTCCCCTTAGATATGCTGAAATCACCATGATACTACCTAGACCTATTACACACTAGCATGTAGAGGAAAGAGATTTGCATTTATCTGCAAGTTACGGACTACATTACAAAGAAGAGATGATCTCCCTAATTGTGTCAATTAAAACCCAGCACAGCAACAATGCTAAATTATATAAAAACACTAGTTCAGAGAACAGTGGTGAACGAAGACCTGAACTATCAGCAAGCATTATGCTCTTTTCCATATTTCAACAAAATACTCAAGACCTAAACACCATTAACTGATAATCTCGTTTAATGCACTGAGGTGAGGTTGTTTTGTAGAACGTGTAATCTCTCCTGTGCTGCACCCATCCTCTGAATACTTCTTCCTAACCAGACATGTGCTGTAGTGTCAAACATCACAACATCATTTCTCTTGCGCAATATCTTTGTTTCACTTTCTGCCCCACAGCTCCATGGAGGGTAGGAAGACATACATATGATTTTTAACTCCTAATCCGTTTATTTCCCCCCTTACATAGCTTGAGGTTTTGGCAACACGTCGTATCACTCTCATTATTCAGGGACTAATCCAAAGAAGCCAGCTGATGTGGAGCCTTGTCGCTGTTCTTAATCTACATGTAAGAAAACAATGTGCAAGCCTTACATGATCATCTTCTCCTCAGATAGTCTCAAAAGCTTACTGAAGTGTGACTTGCCTTTTCTGAGACCTTGTGGGTTGTCTTTAATTGGTTTCTGCTTTTCCAAATGCTATTCTGTTATTTTTACAGTGTTTATACTCTCCTGAGCAACACTGTGCATGACTTTCCAGCTAGGTTTCAAAATTAGTGAGTATAATTTTCTCATCCTTAGGGATATCAATAACAAATAATTGCTTTACTCCAGGTCCACAGTCTACACTTGAAACAGCAATCTGCTGCTAATGCAATATGTGACAATTGCAAACTCTTTTTTATGTTTCAGGGACTCAGGAATAATGTGCATCAGGAAGAATCTGCTTTTTTTTTTTTTTTTTTGAGCAAAGACATTTTAAAAAATATTCATGTACTCTGTTATCATCACATATTTTCTATGTAGGAAGTGACATGCCTCAGCCTGAACAACCTTAGCAGGAGGACTGGCAGAGGCATTATAGAAAGCAGTACTGTGCCCAACATCTACAACAGAGAAAAAAAATGTGAGTTCAGAGACATGGCAGCTTAGAGATATTTTTTATTCTGAAGTAAAATTAAGACACTTTCACAAAGGTATGCCAGTCCATGCTGCATGGCCATATTCTCTCATTGTCATAAACTTTTCTGGTTTAAGTGGGATAGAAATGAATTTGGTAGGTTCTGGACTTTCCTCTACTCCTTACATTACAAAGTTGGTTTTATTCTAAACTCAGAGAAAATTTGACATGAGAGGTGTCTGTGGAAAAAAGTAACTGTGGAATAGAATACCCTTTGTAGACTTTGATCCTTTTCCAGGTTGGAAGCATGACATCCCATTGTATCCTATAAGCTACACTTCTTAGAGAGACTGTAGCTAATATGATACACCTAAAGCAATCCCTCTTTTCTATCTAAAGCCCCAGTTGTGGGGTCCTGAGCTACAACCCTCATAATGTGTAAGATAAGAAAATGCAGCATACATTTGTTTTAAATCACTTGAAAAGTGTCTTGTATCATTTTGGTATAATGAATCATTTCGATTAGGTTGAATCACTGCAGAACACTTTGCTAACACTGACATTTTCCAGAAAAAGCTTTTTTTTCTTTTAACTAGACGCAGTTACCTAACAAGCTCAACCCAACAACATATTCTAGTGCAGGTAAAGAACAGAGCCATCTGGATTCACACACATAATAAAATCAATACCACAGCTTTTATATAGAAGCAAATTTACACTTTGACCTTTCTGTTCAGAGGTTGTGGTTTTCTGGCATTTTTTTAAAAAACAGAAATGGAACAAAATGGAAAATGAAAAGGAAAGAAATACTAGTTTGATGTTGAACACATAAATGTCCCTTTAATCAAATGAGTACAAGCTTATCAAAGATAGGCTTAACATACTGTTTTTTAACAGCATAACACAAATTCAATAGAATTCATTTATATAGTAATGATGGATATATATGAAAAATGTTTGTTAAATTCTACTCTTATAAAGACAAATGTTCTTAATCAGATTGCTACTGAAAGAGGAAGACCACAAAATGGAACTTCTTAACTTCTTATGGTCTAGCTATGAAATATAATACCTTCTGCAGATGTCAGGTAGAATGATTTTTAATTCTACTTTGAAATACTCAAAGTGAGGTGGTTAACGGTTTTACACACTTCATTGGGGACCTAAATAAAGACCTTTTGAAAGAACAAAATGCTGGGAAGCTATAATTTTCACACATCAAGAAGCCTTTGCATTTTGGGGTGCTAAGCATCTTATTTACATTCCTTAAACACCTGGATTGTCGCCATTGTTCATCTGGACACCTAACTTTGGATACTTAACTTTAATCTTGATTTTGTTGGTAAGTTCTGACACTTCTATTAAGCCCCTTATCAAGTTCAATAGCACAAGATATTTTTGCCTGATAGCTTAAAGTTCATAACCCATCTAATGTGAATAATAAACAGATGCAGTCACCTTCTGCTGACATAAAACTTGTAAATATGCAGTGTCAGGTTCTTTTATTGCACAATGAGTTAGATGACTCCTTTGACTTCAGTGCATGAATGAGTATGACCTATCAGGTTAGCACAATAGGTATAGCAGCCAATGAATTGGCCATAACATAGCTGTAATAAGTGGTAGTTTAGAGAAACTGTGTCAAGGAATAATCAAGTAATATCATTACCAGCATGAAGTTTGAATTTTTTATTCAGCAGCACATCTCATGAGGGAATTAACAATTTTAACATAAAGATTAATGTTTGGGGCAACCATTAGGCAAACAAAGGCCTATTAGTGCCCATGAGTTCTTTCCAGCAAGAGAGACATCTACAGAAGTGAATATGAAAGAGGCCTTGAAATGTCCTCTAAGTCAGGACTCTGCTCCTAAGGCAGCTTCATCTGTGAATGTCCTTTCTAGGAGATATTTTTTAAGCTGGGTTTCTTCTTAAAGACCAATGGTGGAAATTCTAGTCTCTTATTCCATCCCTAACAATGAGAAATTTTTTCTTACTAACACAAAATCCCTTGTTGCAGTTGAAATTCAGCTCTCGTTGTCCTATCCTACTGGACATGTAAAGCAGTGTTATATAGCTCCTGCAGCCTCCTGCAGAAAAATCTCCCATCTTCCATAAGTTTTTTCTTTATTAAAGCAAACTAACTTTTCATCAATACCCTATATCATCAACTAACAAACTGATTTCTAGATTCTGGACCACCTAGCTGTATCTTTCTTGATATGGATTATGTTTGACAATCCAGAAACATTGCCTTAGCCAAGATGGAAAATACGCATGGATTTTCTGCATATCCCAAAAGATATCTTGTGACATTAGCCCTTTTTCCCAACAATGTAACTTCATTAAATTTAAGTATTGTTCTTTAAAATATCACTCGGTAGTAACACCAATCATTACTATAATCATAGTTTCCAGGACTTGCTTTCTAAAGCTTTTGGAATAGTTCAACAAGTAAGGTTTGCAAATACAGGGATAAAAGACAAAACTAAGAATTAAAGGCTTAATTACCACTTGGGAGAGGGTACCCAAAAAGCTGGGGAAGGAAAGGTAATTATTGAATGAACACAACCATGAACTAATAGAGCCATGGAGGTTATAAATATCTGCATTCCTGCTGTGTAATGCAAATCAGGTCAGAATTTGATCCAGTTTAGGTTCAGACAATACGAAGACTGGATTGCCATCTAATTCTGTTCTACAGTATAGTTTGCTTGTGCTGGTTCTACCTCTAATCTGTTATAGACAAAAGAATTCAAAAGATGGCTCCAAGTACCAAATTTATTTTAGAACTTGCACTATTGTAGCTCAAATGTATGATTTCTGGGCTTAAAAACGACACAAACATAGATGAATGTGACTTTTGGGTCACCAATATTGTAAATCCATAGCTTCTAACAAGATTCTTGGGGACAGTCCACAATCCTTTAAGATTGTGTGAATTAACACCAGGCACTAGATTAGCATGGGAAGGCTGCAAAGTCCAGAGACTATACCTACCTGACTTAAAACGGTACAACATCAAGTCCTTAGTATCCTGCACTCAGTTCTGAGCAGCCAGCTAATAAACCAGCTACAGCTCTAAGCTTCATTCCTATCTTTAAAATCGTTCCTTAGCATTTGCAATATAATTATTATGGCAATCAGAAGTATTTTTACCTTATAACTCTGGTGGTGCGTACAAGCCCTTCACATTTCATGAACATTTTAATAATATTGCCAGTAACCTTCAATAAAGAATTGACCTTATATTGTATGGTGCATGTTATTCCCTGTTTGTTTAGTCATAAACCTTTTAGTTCTGGCTTGTCCTTAGGAACTAAAACCAGAAAATAGAATCTCAGAGCCCAAGTGTTTTGTTGGAACTACAGTAACTTAATTTAAAAAGTTTACCTACCAAAATGAGTCACAAAGGGAATAATAAGGGTTTTGCCAACTCATTAAATGAATCCTTTGATCTAAGTTAATAGTATGTATATAGTCCAGTATCTACACGGAGTGACACTGGATGTAATCAGAGCATTGTTGGTTATACTGGAGTCATTTTTACTTTCAAACTGTATTACATGTAAATTCCTTACAGAGACATCACAACAGAAGAAGTCAAATTATACGATTATTGTAAATGCTGTCATAGTGAAAACTGCATCAAATAAGTTCCACCCCAAAATACAGAATCAAACACTTTATTTTTAGCCAATGGAAGGTGCATTAGCTTGACTCTAAAATAGATGGACAGCAACTTTTTGCTTTGGCTTCCTTTAATATCATTGATTTGGTACTACCACACCAACCTGATGATATCTCATGAACAATTAGGTAGAATTAGTAGTAGAAAATGCTATAAGAAGTGCTAATAAGACAGACTTCCTTTGAAAAGATACAACTAAAAAAACGTTGATTTTTTTTCCCCCAGATGGTTTTAATTCTCCAACTGTATCAGCAAATATAGTGATTTTATGAGAAAAAAAAACAAAACAAAAAAACAAACCTCACAAATCCATTATCACTCTGAATGGCTACTTTGGATATTGGCCAGATGGAAAATTCCTACCTGTGTAGTTAGAACCGATTCTGCACATGTAACAGAGACACCTGTCTGTCATCTGTCACAGGTTTATGCCATTTCTGTTCCCTAGCTCTGAAGCTCAGTTTCTAGCAAGTCTGCTGCACTATTTTTCAAGCACTCAACAGCCTATCTGGTTAAATGTACAAGAATGATTGTGCTGCATCAGACCAGAGGCCTGCTTAACTTAACCGCTCATACACAGTTAAAATCTACAGGAAAAGAGACATTCAGTTGAATGGTTCTGATTTAATCCAATAAGATTATATCTGCAGTTTTCATCTTGTACCCCATAAGATGCCTCTTTCAGCTTTTAAATAAAGCTGTTCTTGTTTTGTTGTTTTTTTTTTAAGTAAAGCTGCTTTCATCACTAAATAAGCTACTACAGGATGACTGCCAATACCTATGAGAAAGTCTGTGGGTTTTGGTACTTTCTATGTATGCTCTTCCATACTTTCTACCACTAGATATACCCATGTTTAAATCACCGCCAAGAAGTGTCATGGAAGTTCTTGCTATCCATTGCCAGCCTAGCTGCTATTAACAAGAACAAAAGAATGCTGCTCACTCTTCATCCAGAGAGTTCTTGGTGAAGTCATATGTTATGAACACAAATTTGTATAAAGAAGCCAGCAAGAGGACTTTGTGCAGGCACAGTTGCTGGTTTGCCACTGAGCAGGACAGTGCCAGAATTGCAGAACCATCCTCAGAACATTCAAGAACAGATTCCAATGTATCAATATTCTTGGAACATGAATAAACTTTCACCTTTTTCCACTGAGTATTGAACCACAGCATCACAGAATGGTAGGAGTTGGAAGGGACCTCTGGAGATCACCAAATCCAACTCCCCTGCCAAAACAGGTTCACCTGTATCAGGATGCACAGGTACATGTACAAGCAGGTTTTGAAAGTCTCCAGAGAAGACTTCACAACCTCTCTGGGCAGCCTGTTCCAGGCTCCATCACCCTCACAGTAAGAACATTTTTCCTCCCGCTTAGGTGGAACTTCCTGTGTTCTAGTGTGTGCCCGTTGCTTTTTGTTCTATCTCTGAGCACCACTGAAAAGAGCCTGCCCACATCCTCTTGACACCTGCCTTTTAGATATTCATAAGCATTGATAAGATCCCCTCTCAGTCTTCTCTTGTCCAGCCTCAGGTCTCTTAGCCTTTCCTTGTAAAAGAGAAGCTCCAGTCCCCTAATAATCACCTTTGTAGCCCTCCACTGGTCTCTTTCCAGTAGTTCCTTGTGTCTCTTGGACTGGGGAGCCCAGAACTGGACACAGTACTCCACATGTGGCCTCACTAGGGCAGAGTAGAGTGGGAGGGAAGCCTCCCTCAATCTGCTTGTCACAATCTCTTAATGTACCTCAAGATACCCTTGGCCTTCTTGGCCATAAGGGCACATTACTGACTCATGGTTAACCTGTTGTCAACCAGGACTCCCAGATCCTTCTCTGCGGAGCTGCTTTCCAGCAGGTCAACCCCTAACCTCTACTGGTGCAGGGAGTTACTCCTTCCCAGGTGCAGGACTCTATACTTGTCCTTGTTGAACTTCATTAGGTTCTCTTCTGCCCATGCTTATGTGTCACAGAGTCTGAATAAAGTCCTGCTGTCCAACACTGAATGTCCTGCCTTCTGACTTCATAGAGTTTAATGAGAATTTTGAGGTTACAGTGTATGAAAATGAGGCCTTTAGCTGGAGAACTAACAAACAAAACCCTTAGTTATCAGGACGCTGAGATATGCACATTGTAATAACAAATATGAAGATACCAAATAACCGCTATGTGTTTCCCACTTCAGTCTCAGAAAACGTTAATAGCATACACTGTGATTTAGCTCAGAGGTGACAAGGGTAGAAAGAGGTATCTCTTTTGAGTATTGACATCCTGTGTATAACTGCAGACAGTGACTCCGTGATGTTGGGCAAATTGAGTCTGAGATAATTTAAATAACCAAATATAGAAAATCAAAATGCATATGATCTGAATAACACTGTAATGCTTTCTCTAGGGTTCTTACATCCAGCAGTGGCATGTAAATCCTATTTTGTCAAATTTAAAGTGGATTTTTGACAGATTTCAGCAAATGCTTTTTAATTTATTTTTTTTTTTAATTTTTTTTTTTAGGGCAAAGATTAACAATAAAGCTCAATAACTCTGTTTGATTTCTCCACATGCACGTTAACCGATACGGAGGGACTTACGCACCCAACTCCTATTACAGTTCTGGGAGTCATGTACAACAGACTCTGCTTTGTGATGTGACTATAACAGGGAGAGTTTATGTGCTTGAAATAGTTATATTTTGCTAGGAAGAAAAACACTGTGATACTTGAACAGAAGACCATCTCAAAGTGAAATTGCTCAGACTAGTTCCACTTAGCCAGTTCCACTTCTTACCAACAGTTAATATAAAAGACTAAAAACATCTTACTTTTTCTTTCTCTAATGACCTGGGTTTTTTTGATGAGAATCCTTCCTAACACAGTGCTGCAGGTCTGAAATAATAAATGAATAGAATAAAACTAATTTTAGTATCTGGATTGAATCAGTCTGTTAATATTTTTTTATTTAGTGCTGAACAGCATATTATTTAGTACTGAAACCAAAAGTTTCTTCAAAAAGGCAGTGGATAGAAATGCAGAGCTGTATGCACATTGAAAATGATGTGGTGGAAAAACAAAGGATCCAAAAACCAGCAAAAAATAATCGGGAAAAAATTTTGCATGGCTAGAAAGGTAGAGACACAGGTTCTTCTTGCTATGTCTTTCTTCCTTCCAAGCTTGAAGAAAATCTTTTCCACAATCACAGTACAATAAGAGCCCTCAATTTACAGATGAAATCCAGAAGGAATGCAGGTACTGGAGAGGGAGAAGTTCTAAGTTAATTATTTTACATGGCACTGAAATTCAGCAAAATGCATCAATGGGAGATTTTTTAACTGTTATTTGCCATATTACTATACCACTGTACGTTTCTACACTGATAGAAAACTGACATGGCTGGAGTAACAGAGGGAACTGTGAGTACAGAGGGAATTTCTAGGTAGCGGCCCTGAATCAATGTCTATGTCAGCTCTTTCTCATTTGCTGTTGGAAGAGGCCTAGAACAACTGAGAGATTAAACAATACCACATTCTAACTGATCCAGGATGACTTTGAATCTAACTAAACCGAACTCCACCGTGAATTTATTGAACTAAGAAGAGGTAAGTTGTAACAAACAGGACAGAACTGTTCGCAGCAGGCAGTATAGCTAAATAATTTTCATTATGAGAGATTAGCATCATGTCTATCACCACATACTATGTCTCAGCTAAAGGGCAGTATATTATTAAAATGTTCTAACATAAAAGATCATCTGATCATATTCTAAATTTAATCTGCATCCATATGTATGTTATTTACAGCTCTTTCATCCTACAGCCCTCTGTAGAGTATCTGTATGGATGAAGGAATAATGCTGCTGCTATTTAAGATCATTCAGTCTCCACTGATTTGAATAGATCTTTCTTGTGAGATCAAATAATATTATGTACGTTCCCAAGCTATACCAGTGTGTTAACGTTTTAGTTTGGATTTTTCATATCCTGTAGTATTAATCTAGCAAAAGGAGGAGAATAGAAGCACTGCCTGTGTGACCAAGTTTTATACATTTATTCATTAAAACAATTTAATTTTAAAAGTTATTTTATTGAATTAGCTAATAAAAGCCTACAGCAGAAAATCAAAATTCCACGGGGTGAATCAAAAACTTAAAGGAAATATTTTTATTTTTCCTAAAGAATAATTAGGAGCAACTCTGTTATGGGGAATTTTTGTGAGAAAGAATATTTAATAGGGATTACAGTTTGCTGAAAAATTATAAATAGCAGTCAACTCCCTTTTGTCTGACCATGGATATAGTGAAGTCTTACTCACGTTCTCCGATGTAAAAACTATGCAAAACTTAGATTATCAAGACTATGTTCCTCCACAGTTTTGCTGTAATAATACAGTTTCCTTTAAAACAGAGCGAAAAGCCACACAATATCACAACTTTGTTTCAAACTTCTTTTTTTTTTTCCTCATTTTGTATTGGTGAATAAGAGTTATTCTATCGCCTGTGTAGAAATAATAGAGAGAAAATACAGAGATCAAACATCTTCAAACCTGTGAAATAGTCCCAAGATGCAGTAGCAATTACTGTCTGATCTTGAAAGATACTAATTTTGTGTAGATGCCACACCTTTTAAAGCTGTCTTCCAGTTAGAGATGCCAATGTCCTCATATGGTAAAAAATATCTTTTCCCATCAAGGTGAAATACTCTTATTTTTCTCTACTGAACATCACGTGTCTTTCCTCTAATTATTATCCCCACAAAAGGAACAAATCTTTGTTTCCCAGGAACTCTGTTGCAGTCCATATTAGCTGAGGAAGTTATTCTACAATTTCTAATTTTCCCATTTATAATTTACTCTTGTTGGCTATTTGTTTGCCTGGATGTCATACTTCCTGTTCATGCACATAAACGCACAGGACAGTGTCTTACATAAATTTAATACTCAGTAGCATATTGTCCTTTCCTATTCAGCAGGTATCAGTTCTGCTTGCCCTTCAGCATTCTTTCCTCAGTGAAATAAGATGGATTCTTTATTTGCAACAGAAATGTTTCATTTAGGTATTTGTTTCAAATATGGATTTTCCTCCCTAACTATCCAAATTTCTAGTTACTCAGGAATTGGAAGTCTAACTTTTAATGATTTTTATTGGTGAATTTAGCTGAAAACTTCAAATACTGAGGTGAAAGAAAGAGAAGGGAACATGAAGTGAATCTCTTCTGTGCTTTTCTTAGTGGTTGCTACACCTGATCTCTGTGAAGAGTTCCTAAGCTTTTCCCAAAGCTGAAGTTAAACAAATGGATTTCTAACTTCCTGTTGTTTGCTGCTTCTCTTTCTCACATATTGCAACTGCTATGGCTTCTTTCTAGGGCATTTCCCTCCTGTATTAACAGATCTCATAAAACTGTCTATTGCAATTTTTATTTCACTTGTTCCTACCCTTAGTTCTTTTACAACTGACGAGTAAATTTCCTTTGTTCCCACTGCTTAGATTTTTTTTCCTAGCTTTTTTTTTTGAGCTTTATATCAATTTAAGAACCATTTCAAATTATATTTTTATGATCCTTAATTCTTTCCTCTCTGTCAGTATATATCTTACTTCTGATTTAATCCTGTTACTGCTAACAGAAAACCCATACAGTACTTGTCATTTTAGATTATTAGAATTAAATCACTTCTAAGTGCATTAAGTGCAACCCAAGTAGATTCTATATGGAAAAAGAAACATTCTTTTTTTATACATAAATAAACAGAAAAAAACCAGAATAGCTTTAAATCAGACTATGAACTAGGAGGTAGTATAAACTGACAGTTCAGAAACATATACTAAAGACCGATGCATGAACTAGGTTCTTCCATACCATTCTATAAGACTAATTTTCCTGTTTTTATACTAAGACTATGCCTATTATTCCCCTCCTTCCTTATTCAAAAAAGTTTTCAGTAAATTCTGCTATTAGGGATCGAGGAGAGGAATAAACCTATTGCCAACAAAGAAAGCATTTATCCAATAAACAAACTGACTGCATTTTCAGGCTACCCAGAGTCATTTGCTTCAGCAATGTAAATAGCACCATTCTCAGCACACAATGCTCACCAATGCAGAATACACTATAGGAAGCAATAAATGGCCCCGTAGTTGCTTTAACACCGAAATGCAGACAAGTGGTTTGATAAATCAATAGTTGTTTACTGTGTGTGCTGGTGCTATGAATATTCTTTTTGCATAAGCGAGAAAAGCAGGAACAAATCCTAGGGAAAAAAATAAATTAAAAAATCAGCCTTTGATTCCATGAAGTGGTTTTACAAGAGCTCCTGGGATTTTTATTGCAATGTTCATGAGTTTATCAGTATTAATGTATTATCAAGAAAAGCTTTTCAGCATATTTATTATGAGAAGTGGCTGTCAATATGCCACATGCATTCATCAAACGTAGCTGGAATCACTTGGTTCTTGTCCTGATCAGCTTCAGCTCTAAAGCTGGCCATGGACTCCAGGTGCATGTCTTGGTTACTGATATGTGAATGTGGTTTTGCTGTGTTAACACAGTTTCAATCTCCTGCATCCATACATTCAAAGCAGCTACACTTTAGTGCCTGAGTTTGCTTGCCAGGAAATCAAGCTACTCCAGCTTCAAGCTAAACATGAACCAGCAAGGTGTCGATCTAGAAATTTGAATACCATACTGCCTACATCTGTTGGCTTCCCAAACCCCAACACCTGGAGTGCAGCTTAAATGATACTGAGAAAGTTCATAGTAATTCTGATATGGGTGATAATGAGACCAAAACCCCAGAAAAGAGTGAGAAGTAGGCCTATAAGTCAGCTTCCCCTCCCATACCTAGTGTTCTTGGAGAAATGTTGATTTCTCCACCTTTCTTACATAGCCCTTACATAGAATCATAGAATGGTGTGGGTTGGAAAAGACCTCTAAAGGTCATCTAGTCCAACCCCCAAGCAGTAAGCAGGGACATCCTCAACTAGATCAGGTTGCTCAGAACCTTAGATGTAGACTAAATACTGGGAAGAAATTCTTTACAGTGAGGGTGGTGAGATACTGGAACTGGTTGCCCATTATAGTTGTGGATGCCCTGTATGTGGAATTGTTCAAGGCCATGTTGGACATGACATAGCTTTTATTCCTGTCTCTAAGAAGACCACCACACTAGTTCTGTATACCATATGATATACAGATTAAGGAAAAAGAGCTGTGGATACCAGTTGTATACACAGGGAGGAAGATTTCATTCCTCCAGCTCGTCCATTTATACATCTTCAGTCATCAAGGTTTACGACTAAAAGTGACTTTAAATCTAGGTCTGTGGACTCCTAGTATTTTAGTGCACACTGTAGAATCACTGGCAATGTCACTGTTCACGCACCTGAAACGTGCACACAGCACCTCCCAACTCAGCCTAAGTATGAACTTTATGCTATCTTTCAAATGATTAAAAAAAAAGGCAGTAAAAAACTTTGGCCAGAAGCCCAAGTGTGTTCCCAGGCCAGGTACACATTTCTATGAACATCTGGAAGAATAGAATAGAATATTTTAGTTGGAAGGAGTCTACAACAATCTAGTCCAATTGCCTGACCACTTCAGGGCTGACCAAAAGTTAAAGCATATCGCCAAGGCCATTGTCCAAATGCCTCCTAAACACTGACAGGCTTGGGGCATCGACCATCTCTTTAGGAAGCCTGTTCCAGTGCATGACCACCATGAGTAATGACATACTTCCTAGTGTCCAGTCTAAACCTCTCCTGGCGCAGCTTTAAACCATTCCCACACAATCTATCACTGGATACCAGGGAGAAGAGCTCAGCACCTCCCTCTCTACTTTCTTTCCTCAGGAAGCTGTAGAGAGCAATGTGGTCACCTCTCAGCTTCCTTTTCTCCAAACTGGTCAAGCCCAAAGTCCTCAGCCTCTCCTCACAGGAAATGCCTTCCAGCCCATTCTCCAGCTTTGTTGCCCTTCTCTGGATGCATTCAAGGACCTTCACATCCTTCCTAAATTGTGAGGCCCAGAACGGCACACAGCTTTTAAGGTGAGGCCTCACCAATGCTGAATACAGTGTGATAATCTCCTCTTCCAAGTAGCTGGTTATTCTGTATTTAATGCACCCCAGGACGGGCTTTGCCCTCTTGGCTGCCAGGGCACACTGCTGGCTCTGTTGAGCCGCTGCCAGCCGGCATCCCCAGCTCCCTTTCTGCGGGGCTCCTCTGCAGCCACTCCTCTCCCAGTTTATAGTTGTGCCCGGCATTACTCTGTTCCAAGCAGGATCCAACACTTGGACTTGTTAAATTTCATTCTGTTAATCATAGGCCAAATGCTCTAATCTACCTACCTTCAACAATTCCTCAAGAATCAACAGCATCTTCCACTTTACTATCATCAGCAAACTTATTAATGGTGTACTCAATTTCTCAATCTCATCCCAATCCTGTGTCTTAATTTGACACTGCTCAAATGACTCAGATAAAATTGATTGCAATATTTAAAGAGAAAGATCCAAATCTACTAACACTGTCACCAGTAACACTCACTAGGATTTTTGTGCAGCAGCCACACAATTTGTTCCTCAAAAAATACATCAGTAGGAAAGTCATGTGTTTCAGCTTTTTGTACACAGCAGTATTCTTTTCTGAGGGTGGCATAAGGCACTGCAAGATACAGAAAAGTGTGATTAGAGTTTGAGTGCATTTTCATCTCCTGCCAGTAAGTACACCATGTATTCCTGGCAGCTATTTGAAATCCGTGATCTGTGTGCTCCTTATATGTATTCAGAAATTGTTTATATTGATGACTTTCCATTATACTTTAGATAAGAATGGATTTGTTTCAGTGAAGTGATGTTTGTGCTTACGTAGGACTATCCATCCTTTCTGCTGTTTCAAACATGATGCAGGGCATAATCCAACTACCTTACAGGGTCCATCAGCATTCTTGTAAGTGGTTCTTAAGCTCTGGAAAGTTAGTGCACAACTGTCTTATACTGAAGAAAAGGGAAGCCAATATGTACAAAATACATGTCCCACTTGCATTGCATGTAAGCAATCTACAGTTTCCTCTAATTAAAACAAAGCTTGCTGGGAAATAACTTTTTTAATCCGTAAAAAAAATACATAATTGCAAATTAGGTATTTTTTGTGTCTTCTGAATATTTGAGGAAGGAAATAAAATTGTTTCAAGGTGACACTAAAATTAATTTCGATTTAATTTTGTGTTCAACATCCAAATTAGCATATCCAAATTTCCTAACTGCTCCATTCTGATTTAATTTTGTAAAGTCATATTTCAACTGAAGAGATATTACCACAAAAGACTTTGTTTTTTGCCAACACTGTTTTGCAAAAGAACTCCTGCACCAGGGGCTCTCTGATCAGCCCTTGGAATACATTTACATCCCAACTGGGAGTTAATGTATCTACATAGACTCAATTTAACTTCTTACTATAACTTCACAAATTTGCATAGGTTTTATCTTCTCACATCTGCTTTGAAAATGAACACTGATAGCTAGTAAACTCGCCTGTACTAACAAGTATTTCTAAAATCATCTGGATTTATCCAAGGGAACCTGAAAAGTCATTGCAGATTCCATTCCACCCCAATCTAAAAGGCTGCAGCTTCTCAGCAGCATGTCGCTCACTTCAGCTGAGTCAGGAGAACAGCTCAGATTAACACTCCTCAGCTATTGCAATGTAAAAACAACAGCTTTAATTTAAGCATCTTTCCTTGACAGCTGAAGGTAAGCTTTAACTTACTCCTTAATGTGCAGGATTCAATGGAGGGCAGCAACAAATCACTGAGAAGACATTTTCTCCTTAAACTGCTACAACCATTTCCTCAACTACTGGCAGAGGAGAACCTCCATTGAATTTCACCTGTCAGATGAACACTCACCCATTTGCACCTCTACACTTATCTCCTGGCAAAACCAGACTTTTCTTATCTTCCCAGCTGAAGGAACAAGGGAAGGACTGAATGTCTAGCTTTGTACTTTCTCAGCTGATAGGTTCATCCTACTTCCCTCATCTAGTTCAAGGTATTTGTGCATCACCAAAAGAGAAGTGAAATCAATGCGTGTTTGAGAAGGCAGCATTTTTACCCTAAGACAGTGATACCTTTTTTTTTTTTGTATTTTTTTGAATGGGAGCTTTCTAGCAATACTGTCTGGGACAAAACTGATATATATTTTGTTTGAGATTATTTTGTTGAGGCAAGCAACAAACAGTTCAAAACCAACTGAGCAGTTATGCAAACCCATCTGACTACCTTACAGAATAAAACTGTCTTCTCACTATGGTATCCAAACAGGATAAAAGCAATTTATTTCAAACTTTATAGTAGGAACAAAGAGTTAATAAAAAATACAGTGCAGAAAGTGCTGTAAGTCTATAAGCACGTACCTCCCTTGTCTGCCATGGGTAAATGATGTCTAATTACACCTTTTCAGCAGGCCGTTTTCCAGAGAAGTCCTGTTATCAATTTTTGAGCTGCCAAAAGCAAGGAATCAAACTGTGAACCTCTAATCTTCCTGTCTGGGCTGCCAGCAAGGGACATGAGGTGCCTCTTGGCAGTTGTCTCAGTCCCTGTTGCTATGGGATGAGAAACATCAATAGTGCATCCTAGCTACACAGAAAAAAAAACCCTCTTCCACTGCTTATTCCCTTCCTCCTTCATGATCATTGCTAACACCACAGCTGACACCCTACAGGCATGCTTAGAATACAAAATTCACTGTGCTTGCTGATGGGTTATTCAATCAAAGCCTAATCAAATTAAATGCAAAGATCCTGCACAGATCATAAAAGTGACAACAGGTAGAGGAATCCAAGTAGCCTAATCAGTGAGGAATGGAGTACACCTACATGAGCTACACCTACAACTCTCAGAGTAGAATGGTTGTTCCCAATGTGATTCAGCTGATGAAACTCTCTCAATAACACCAGATAAATGAAGAAGGATTACTGCCTAAAGGGATATAGGACTTATTATGGAATGCCAGAAGGAAGACAATATTCAACGGAGCAGACAGAAATCGGGGATTATACAAAACTTCTTATGGGATGTTTTGAGGAAGGGACACAGAAGGAAAAAATAAGAGATCAAAGCAAACTGGATCAATTTATAATGACAAATTAAATCTTCCTAACTAAAAGTTAGATACAAAAATAAGAACTGAAAGTGTGGTTATATACCCCATCAGTGTATTCATAAAACCTGAATTGCCCAGCAGCAGCAAAGAAAATGTACACTGAAGCTCTATTGCAGGGTTACTGTCTAGAGCTTCATGAGGTCATAACAACCAGAGCTCCACCACATAAATTAATTGCACTCTCTAATGCCATATTTATCTGGATACTTGATTCATAAGAAAATGAGAAATTCAAGAAGAGAAGGTTAAGAATTGCACTACAGTGCAGGAACCTGAAGCAAGAATTCATGTAGGACTTAAATGGAATGACTTCAAGATGCTTTCATGCTCAGCTCCAAGGATTTAAGAATGAATGGTAGCAGAGAATTGAATATTACCTGTTTTTCTAGAAAGATCAAAATCTGAGAAACCTCTACATGAAGACTAAGGGAGTTTCTAAGTGTGTTTTGGATGTTATTAATTCTGCAGAGGTCAAAGAGCAACTTGTTTTTGAATTAAGATTGCATCTGAAGAGAAATCTGCAGTGGCAGCTAATCTAGAAATTACTTTCCTGATTACCTGTAAGAATATCTAAATGATGCATCTGTCTCCCATGATTGCACAAAAGGGTTGTACAAGCTTGTTTCAAGGTGAGAGAATGTGATCCTTTCCTGATAAGAGGAGAGAGAGAATAATTTCACAGAATATGAAATTGGTTAGCGAAATACACCTTAAGCACATGAGAGAACTAGAATGAGCTCCTTTGAATGAATCACCAGTAGTAAGAGGCTGGCTTCCTTTAGCAAAATGACTTTTAGGAATAGTAAAATGAAAAGATAGAATGATATTGGGGTGTAACTTACCCTAACTCTCGTTTAGCTAAAGTCAATATCTTGAATATCACCTTATACAAGTATTGCTAGGAGTTTTCTTGCTTGATGGAAAAAGGCAGAATGATGATCTCTGTATAGAGAGCTACTGTCAGAAACAGTAGCTAGAAGGCTGCATTAACAGAAACCACTGTTCCTTGATGACCATCTATTCTTCCCTCCCCTCAGGATTTTTGAAAAGGTACTTTAGATTCATAGATGTGGCAGCTAAAATGAGCAATTACCATCATCTACTCCAACTTCATGCCTCCCACAGGCCAAAGAACATCACCCAGGAGTTCTTACTTTGTGCTTATAATTGTCAAGCTATAATGTCTTTTAGAATGCTATCTACTTTTGATTTAAAGACTTCAAATTATCATTAGCCATCCAAAGAAACTAAATTAAAAGCTAGACTTTATAATAGCCGTTAATAAATGTTTCGTTCGGTTCATTTGTAGGCAAGAGTACTATCAGCTTGAGGTACAACTGTAGCCAGTTATATTACTGAGAGTATTTATTTTTAAAGAAGTTACTCAAATTGTTTGACAATGTCATAGGCAGTCAGTGTAAGGAATGCCCTGTGGTATTACATGAGCACAGCTATTTAAATTTGGAAACAATATTTTTACTGAACTGTGAAAGGCATTTTTGGGAAAATGGAGGCACTCTATACATCTTGTTTACATGTTTTAACCATGGAGATGATCTATAGTGATATTGCTCTATTCTTGTTAGAGTACACAAGTTTCCCTGGAAAGGTTTCTGATAATTTTGGAGAGCTCCGCCTTTAACTTCCCCTGAATACAGCACAAAAGTATTCATCAGTTTTCCTGTCTGTTGAAGAGGTAACATGCGATTTACCATGCAGGGATAAGAATATATTTATTTTCCAGTGACAGCTAAATAATCAGCTATTTTAATTACAGATAATGGCAGTATGATAATACTATGTACCACTTTCAGTGTGGAAATTTCATATTCACTTGTCATCATTAATAAATACTCTATTAAAAGACTGGATTAACTAAATAAATCTAAATGCTCATTATAAAGTTGAACTGTCATTAGGTAACAGCCTATAACCACAATTGTTGTTTCATTATGTATTCAGCATTAATATGTGTCTAGACTTTGAAAAACTCCATGCATGACTTCCTACTGCAACCCTGTAAGACATTTATCTTCTGTAAAAAAGTTTTGTTCATCCAGAAAAACAATGACACCAATGCCATTAATGTCAATTCTTCCTTGGAAAAGAGCTCATATTAAGCATATCTTGTTAAAAAAGCAACCTCATTGATCACAATCAGGGAGAAAAAAAACCAACAAACTAGAATACTGATTCAAATCATTATAATGTAATTTTCTTATGTTTCAATTGTTAAGAATAAGCTCTACTGTAAAGAACACGGCTTATAACTTCTAATTTAAAATGAAATTTGTTTTTAAAGACAAATAATATATAATACTGCAAGCACTCATATTTAAATATCTTAAAACTATTTTTGAACTTCATCTTATCTCCCTTTTCTGCCAATAATCTCAAGTGTCAACATTTTCTTAATACTGGTACTGAGCAAATTCAAAAGGAGCTCAAAAAGTACTGCATGATCTTTAAGTCTATTAGTATGTGCACAAATGCATGCTTATACATACAGAGAGCTACGTCAAACCTCTCAGTTCAAATACAGCTCTAGTAGTTCATCATTAAACAGAAATGAATGAACCTTACAGTAGATACGAGTCCAAGCTGCAGGGCTTGACTTTCCTGAGAGGGTATTTGGATGTCTATGTGGTGTCAACCTCTTGCAGCAGAACTAGTACAGACGTGGGATCACATGTAGCATCAAGCTCCTAGTTCTTATAAAGGAAAATTCCTAGTCTAAAGGCTAGATGAAGTCTTTGGTTCAAAAGTCATGGTGCATTATAGAACAGAAGCCTGTATCTTTACTCCTGCATGAATTTCTCAACCACTGCTGCTTTGGAGGACAACACTGTTTTCTCTAGCTACAGTTCAGCAATACCTAGCTTATATGTTGTGTGTGGCCTTGGTGTATAAAGCTACCTCCCATGGTCTCATGAGAGCTCAGGTAATAAGAACTGCTCCAGGCTGCTAGACATTAACTGTGTGGTTCACCTGCTGTGGGTCACCCACCGTATTCTCGAATGTGAAAGATGTACTTCAAACGTTAGGCTATTGATTCTCTCCCCTCCTCCTGAGAGATACTCTCAACTCTTTGATATTCATAAATAATAAAGGAACTTCAGATACACCACAGTCAAAAGTGGATACCTTACAGATGAAAGTGAAAAGATAAAACATATGGGAAAATAAAAACAATTTCACAAAAAAAACCCAGATTATTTAAATATTTGCAATATGCTTTATTTTTTGAGGTTATCAGGAAAAATGGATTACTTGCTTTTAAAACTATGCTGAGGTCCTCTCTTGGATTAGAGAATCAGATGTCTAGGTCTAGTATGTAACATTAGACACAACTATTCCTCAGACCAGAGAACATTTCAGTGGTCTGAGTAACCAGATGCAGACACAATAGCTTTCATTGGTTTGCATCTTTTAAACTAAGGAATCATTCGACACATGAACTTTATGAACTTAATCAAACAGTTATGTACACATCTGATTGTACAAAATGATGGTATAATCCTGTTTATAGTGAAGTAAACATTTGCTCAGAGACAACACTTGTAGGTCTTTATAGGCTTTTACAGTATTTTCTCGAGTGAGACAATGTAAAAGTATACACAATCATCTGAGAACTCTGCTTCTCAAAACCAGTAATGATTGTACTAGCACAGAAGCCTAGGCATCAAAGGACCTCAGTAATTCACATATACTAACTTCCATTTTCAGTTTTCTTTAAATTGAGTTGGACTTTATGTATGACTGAAATTAGAATAGGTCAAAATATTTAGTGATCAGTTAATACTATGCCTTTCTGCCACATCAAGGTACAAGAAAAATTATGTAAGGCAAGTATTAATTGCATGTCTAGTGATAAACGTGCTCGGTTAGGCTTGTGGAAACCTGACAGAATGAAGGAAATGATCTCTTTAAGAAAGGGGCCTATCTCACATAAAATCTTTCCAGAAATGTCAATGGAAGTGTTACATTGAGAAAAAAATCAGTTTGAACCAAAGATGTAGAGTAAAAAGAGTATCTTCTGAATTATGCTAAAACAGCGACTGAAAGTGCAGTATGGGCCAAAATCTTCTCTCGTGCATGGGTGCCTGATTTCTACTGATGGTAATTTTGCACACTTACTGAAGGAAAGTAAACTTACTGGTACTGTGGAGGCTGGTTTCCCCTCTCATGTTAAATGCCAACGTCAGCTGAGAAAGAATAGACCAATTTTATGTTCATTCAGAGTATAATCCAATTAATGAGCTCCCACTGGTGAGGCTATTACTCATCCTTCAGAAGTTCTTCTCCTCTGTATTCTATGAACCATGTATGAGTTACAAGTGTATTTATTTGTATGTGGCATTTCCTTTTCAGCAAACACCTGAGAAATGCAGTGCACTAATTATAATGCACAATTTGTTTCTGCTCTCATTTCAGAACAAATTTTACTTCAGAGAAACTAGGCATATAGAAACACCCAGAATTTAGACATTGACTTAGATGCTCTCATTTCATGTAAAAGATTAAAAGGTCTAACTACAGTATCAGCATTTGTTCCTTGCAGTCAAAAAAAATCATATTTTAACTAGTAAATTAATGGTGTAAATCTCAAAAGCCAATCTGAGATTACCAACCTAGATTTTAATGTATTTTTCTTCCAGATACAGAGAAACGGACAAGAGAACTTTGAGGGAAATTCTTATTTCAAGAGGCTTTTGCACCAGCTCAATTCCACTCTGTTTAGCAGTGGTAATCCTCATTTACCCCTTTGTGAACGTCAGAGTCAAGCCATTGGTTTACAAGGTTTGCTCTGTAATTAGGTAATCACACATATGTAGCTAAAAGCAAAATCATAATACTCTACACTGAAACATGTAATTGAATCCAGGATTGGGTCGTGTATTCAAAAGCCACATTTTGTCTTTTATACAAGTATTTTCAGACTTTTTTTAGTATGCAAATATACAGATGTGCCTACAACGTTGCACTTTGCTGAATGAGTTACGTCAGATTAAACAAGTACTGCATCTTTCTTAATTACAATACTTAGAAGAAAATTGTAAAGCATGTTGCCAGACAGTTAATACTTGTGTTTAAAGGTCATATTTGTACAGATGGGAGAAACTGGCTAGGTTATCAAGATCTGTATTTTCCTGTGAGGCAGTAAGATGGTCACGAATCCTGAACTGACCCTATAGGTTGCTGGTAAGTGTATGAGAGCGACAGAAGAACAAGCATATTGCTCATCAAATGACTTCTCCAGACAGCTAGGCAGTATCTTCCCACCTAAGGTTCCAAACCCAAGGTACCTGAAAGATAAATTTGGGAGGAGCTTCTTTTTTCCTTGACCCTTAATCATTTGCTTAGTAATACAGACATTGGGATTTCTACTCAACATTATTTGCATATAGAAATGCTTACAAAAAAATCTGTATTGACAAAATATGGAGGCTGCAGGAATGAACATAATTCAATGAAAGGCTTATTTAAGAGACTTTACTTTACTTTTGGCTTTTGTGCTTGTATTCTTTAGAGTATCAATAAAGTTTTTAAATATTTTGTTTGTTTTTTTTCTCAAGAAACAGATTATTGCAGTCTCAAGTTTATTAGTCTAAATACAAGATATTTCTAGTGGCTTCATGCAGAATTCAGATCATTTTTTTTTTAATTTGCAAGAATACAATTCCATGAGTTTCAGTGGAAATTACATACGAGAAAAAGTGAAAATTAGGTCAGAATGTGGCCTTTGTCTATTTAAAGAAGATGCTTCTTAAGAGTAATACTTTTACAAGAAGGCTTCAGAGAAATACTAATCCCCACTTAATTTTACCCTTTGTATTCCTAAATGCTCTAAGGTGTTTCTCTTTCTCCCTCTATCTATATCCTCCCATGTATTCTGTTTTCTGCACCACTTTTTTTCTGCATTGCCACATAAGATCTCTTACTGCTGATAGTTTGTTTCTTCTCACGTGTACTAGCTCAAAGTAGTCTCCCTCTTTCTTTTCACTTCATTGACTCTCCAACCCATTTCTAAACATATCCTTGCCTTCCCCCTTGTCTACAGCTCTTATCTCTATTTACTATTTACAGCCACTCTGTAGAGCACTCCAGGACACAGCTACACAAAAATAAATAATATAATAAATACAGGCATGACTTTCACTGCTTGGATTTGAAACATTCAGCTGTCCCTGAATTATAGTTTTGGGTCCACAGACAAAAAGCCTCCTGCTTTTACTTAGTCTCCATGGGATGTGGTTATTTTACATTGTATTTAACGTTCCCATCCAATGATCACTTTGCCACTTGTAGAATCCACTGCTGAACGTGAATGCATACAGGGTATTAGATAATTACATTTCTTATTGACTATCATTTCATCCTGAGGTTTCTTTAACATGAATTTTTTAATGTAGCTCTTTTATTTTTAATATGCATTAGATATTTGGACATAATGTTGTTTCTGGGGAACGTGCCTATGTGTTAAAGTTTGATTACTTTAGGCTGGGAAATAGTGGAATTTGTTGACTGGAGTTCCAATAAGCATTTCATCTGAAATGTAAGTGCCAACAAGCAAATCCCAGGCCATTTACTAGATCTGGTGATAAAGAATGCCACTTTCCCTCTATTTGAGATAATGTGAAAATGTGCGAGTTATCAAAAAATAAATGTAGATAGAATTGTACCGGAGTAGGAAGAAGCAGAGGGAAAAGACTATGAAACCGCATGCACCCTATTCACTTTCGTAACGTGACTCATAGAATAATGAATCACAGTATAGTTGGTGTTGGATGTGACCTTTGAAAATCCTCTAGTCCAATCCCTCTGTTTAGGTAAGGCCACCGAGAGCCCAGGACAATGTCCAGACAGCTTTTGAGTAGCTCCAATGATGGAAACTCCACAGTCTCTGTGGGCAACTTGTGCCAACACTCATTTTTTAGTAAAAACTTTTCCTGATGTTCAGATGAAACTTCCCATGTTTCTGTTTGTGCCCATTGCCTTTTGCCCTGCCACTGGGCACCACCGAAAAGAGCCTTTAATTCAGTAAATGCTCAATATAATACAATGTTAAAGATTTTATTCTAAATATATTTTTCATCAAGTAAAAGAAAAAGACGCTCCTTTCTTCTGTCTCTATAGTCCATAACCAAAGTAGTGAATTCTTGGAAATTAAGGGCATCAATTAAAGAAATTATTCCTCCAAGTCAGGGATGTTAAGAGTTTACGTAGGTGTTTGGGTTTCAGAAGATCTCTTCATGTCACTGGAAAGGTTGCCAAGTGTTCTGTTATGTTGGGAAGGGAGAGACACTGTGGCACCTCTTCCAAATAAAACATGTGTTTAATTGATCTGGGACACTGAATGTATTCTGATCTTCTCAGGGTGTGAGACTTTGCTCAAAACATGAACAGATCAGAAGAGCAGCTATTTTATGAAAATTGCTATCTGTTAAGTAGTCAGCCAAAAAATTTAAATAATTTTGGTTTAGACTACCTACAGTCAAACCACATGACAGTTTGGCTTACTAGCAAATGTTTTTCCACATCCCTTACACACCTACAACAAGAGAAATAGAAAACATGGCAAGGCAAGTAGTGAAAATCTTTTTTCAGTAGCACACAAGTTACACATTCATAGTTATTATCAACTTCTTTTCCTAGAGGAGAAGGCCAAGTCTTTCACTTAGGAATTAAACAAGGCCTTATTTAAAACCAGTGAAAAGCAAATATCTAACCCCTGCTTTACTATTTCCAGGGGATTTGAGCAGCAGACTGTAAATGACACTAAATGACATCTTAAGGGGTAGAACAGTTATTAAATACATGCTGTGGAAGGAAGGTTTCTTTTGTTTAGATGAAAAACTGTAAAGTTTCTCTTTGCTAAATCAAATAGTATTATTAGTAACACTGCCAAGGGAAATTAAATGAGACCTTTTTAAAAATTACTTTTCATGGAAACTTACATTATATACAGCCTTATTTTGTTTGCAGTGAAGGAAGTTGTTTTGTCTCTAGGAAACACTTGTTTATAGTAGCAATAAACTTTGCCATCCCAGACTGCTTAGAAAAAGACAGTCAAAAATCAACTCCACAAAGGACAATAAGAAGAGTCAATTTACACTCTTCCTCAAGCTAAGAGTAGCAAGGAAGGAGATATGTCTGAGTCACAATTTCTTTTCTGTACTGCTGCAGAGGTAGTTCAGCTATTAGCATATTGTAACGCTATATTGCAATGTCTGTCTTCAGTCAGCTAACATCCTGCCTGCTCCCCATCAGGTACTGCCTTGCAGTAGTTTAAACAAAAATAAGTATTCTCAAAACAATATAATAAGCAGGCTTGTTAGTTTAATCATCATAACTTGGAAATTTCCTTTAGTGCTTTTTAAGAGTTGATCATTTAAATGAGAACTGTAAATTAAGATTTTATTTAGGAAAGAGCATGCAAATGATGGGTGTACTGCAGAGTCCACATGAGGACACATGATGCTCTCTTTCTGCTCTTGCCATACATAAAAATCAGGGAATTTATAAGAAAAGCCTTATTATGGTTTGAAAGCCCAGCACAGAGATTAGCCATCAAGAAATTAAGCAATTTCATTCTCTGAAGCTTGTAATTTGGGGGTGACCAAGATTCTTTTCAGAAGGACTGAAAGACTAACAAGAAAAAAACACTCAAAGCATCTTCTAGATCTTTCTATCGATGGAAGCTGCAACTGTCAATGACAGTCCTTGCTTTGAAGCAAATTACAGTCATCTTAATTGAGTCAAACTTCTAAGTACCACAACCATTTTAGTGACTGTGATTCACACATTAATTTTAATAGAGGGATTGAGCACTTTTTTAATAGAATAAAATATGAAAAAGCTGCAGGAAAGTGCTGCCTTAGATACATTTGTGTTATTTCCTCCTAGCCATTCTCCTAACAGGTCTTCTGTCACATCATCAAAGGTAATGCTAACCAAATGCACAGGTTTCATCAGCTAAGGTGGATTAAAACAAGAGTCAATTCAAATACTGCATAACTTTTTTTTTCAGGAAGAGAGACTATCCTTTGTTTGGCACACTACAGCCGTTCCTCTAGAAGGTGGGTTCCTTTATTTTTTAGTTCTTGTTCGTGTGAACAAGAACACAGTAAGAAGACAATATAAAAGAGAACATTCAGGTATGTGAGGAGGATAAGGATTGAAAACACATGTTGCAATAAGACCGAGCTTATTACCTTTTAGTTGCAACTGTTAACTGAATATATTAGAAAGATACAAGAAAAAGAATGCCTATTTTGTCAGGAAATTTTACTCAGCCTCCTTCCTAAGAAATTTATGTGTTTGTTATTATTGTTATTTGGACTCTCAGTTCAAATGGAGAGACAAGGTAAGTTTTGATTTAATCATAGACCTTCCTTATCCGTAGAAAAAAACAAATAAACAGAAAGACAGATTTAAATGTAGCTGTTCAAATTCGCTGTTGTTGTCCTGGTTTCTTAGGTAACTTAGCGTTTATGCGATGTCCATAGTGCTTACACCAATCTTAATAATTTTTCTTCTTATATTTTTCATATCCACAGCACTCACTAATCTGTGAGTGCTACTAAGATGCAGCAAAACAACTACAGCTTTCCAGGTATCAATATTAAAATTTGATTATCATTGCTAATTCTTTAGAATTGACATAATAGAGAAGGATGTGAATATTTTCTTTGATAGTGACACATCTGCTTACTACTTCACATATCTTCCCCAGTCCATTAAGCTTTTAAAACAACAGGAGAAGGGGGATTTTAAATGGTTTTCTCACAAATATTCCATCTGGTAAGGTTTAGAATTTAGTTTGTGCCACATATCTCCATTTTAAATGTGTTGCAGTTTTTTGCTGAGTATTAACCAATTCAAATACAGAAGTGTCAAAGTAATAAAGAAACTTACTGTTTTTAAGTTTAAACTTACTTTTCTCTTTGCACTGAGAAATAAATTCCTGTAGTACCTGGATAGCATACTTGTGTGAAAAGGGATTTCCACAATCAACAATAAAATTTATAGACCCTTTGAAAGAACATTTAATAGCTAGCACTTGTGGCAAAACACTGGCAGTGGGGCTGAAGAGGTATTAAACAACTGAAATGATCGAAACGCAGTTTTCCTAGTAATTTTCTTCATGTCAGGAAATAGCATTTAACAGAAAACCAAATAAAGGTCTTATGACTTTAAATATGAACACTAATAACTCAATTAGAAATATTAAAATAATCTCTAATTCTTTGCCTGAAAAAAAATGAGTTTATTCTACCACTAACACAATACTTATGACCTGTTTAGTTGATTAGCCTTCCTTGTGTTTGTAGATACTTTGCAAACAGACTATGAAGTCAGGAGTTGAGGTAGGCAGAAAGGGAGAAAAATAACTGGAAAAAGACAAGATCACAGTATGAAAACTTTTTTGTCCTTCAATATTTAAATAATTAAATGGCAACAATTTTGACTCACTGATAGTGTAATTGAGAAAAATAATCTTTGTACACATAACATAATCTTTATTAATACATAAAATAATTGCATTTAGAAGAGAACCTTGGAGGTCATCTGTTTTAACCACTCCACTCAAAACAAATGAAACTTTAAAGTTTGGTTCAAGTTAAAATTAAGACTGCTAATGGTCTTAAACAATCGTGATGTGAAATCCCTCTGGGATGGGGACTGCACAACCTCTCTAGGAGACCTATTTCAGGGTTGCATAAGAATTTCCCTGGTTGAAAATTGTGATTGCTGTCCTTTTACTGTGTATCACTAAGAACACTCTAGCGTTATTCAACTTCTCTGCAACCGCTCGTTAGGTAGCTGAAGTCAGATGACTTTTTCAAATGGAACAAGCTCAGCCTTTTCAGACTTCAGACGCTTTACACAGACATTGTACACCCCATTCCCCCAGCCATTTAATGGCCCTCAAAGAACCCATTCAATTTGGTCAATATATTTCTTGGGCTGGGAAGCCCCAAACTGGGCATCGTATTGGATGTGGGCTCCTAAGTGCTGAATAGAGGGGAATAAGCATTTGCTTTACCCACCTAACTGCATTCTTCTAGATGGAGTCAGTATGCAGTTAACCTTCATCGCCAGAAAGGAATGGTGATGATGATGTCAGGATAATATTGGAGGGCAACTACTAAAATGAAAGTTTTATTTTACCATTATTCACAGTATTGTTAGGATCTGGAATTTAGACCAGCTCACTATCCAAGGAGAGATTTTCAAGCTGGTGATGTACATACAGAGAAGACAACATTAGTATTGCCATTTCAATGCAGAAGTGGCAACAATAACTCAAGTTTCATTATTCTAGATCATCTTCCTTCAATAAAAGGAAATACGATCACTCATCTAGACCCAGAGGGCTAATCCTGACAGTATCGGAACAACATGTGAGACACTGAGCTCCCCCAACTCCCACAAACTGAAGATCATGGAGAAGAAACACATTGGAAGGCCTACCTTTGATCACCAAAATTGAGTTTTAAGTCCTAGATGGAATTATTTCCCTTCTTCATTCTGTTTTCTCTGAGCTTCTTGCATGGCTCTTTCCTATTTTGCCTTCAAAGTCCTTGTTTGGGCAGACATGATACTTAGAAATATTTCTGATTGCTTCTAGAATTCATGATAAAAGATCTTCTGGTTTGGAGAGGGGCTTTTTTTTGCAAGCAAGAGAAGTAAATCAGACGAATTTTAATAACTGTTTTCATTCTGTCTGCTTACAATATGTTCATCTATTACATAGACTTTAATCGCAAACGTGCCAAGCATATAGTGGAATAGTTAGATGAAGCACACACTGGAGGAATAGCAGAATCAATGTGCTTACTCTGTTCTTAATTCTGTCTTTTGTGCATAGGAGACCTGTATGTACTGCTATTCCATACACAGACACAGGGGCTGATGTGGTTTATGCAGGGCTAGTTACACAGCCAAGTCTTCATTCAAAGAGACTCAGAAGCCATCATAAGGAAAGGGGGAGAAGCAAAAGAGAAATTATGGTAATTATTCTTACTGTCTGAAATTCAAGAGAGGCATCTATTAGCAACATAATATATGGAGCAGTCAAGAAATAAAATAAGATGTCAGCATTTTTATGTTTCTTCTAAAAATGTGCCTGAGACTGTTCTGTCTGCAGCAGTTATAGACTTAAATCAATGCCAGCAACGTTGAGGATTCATCTGGCGTGGCAGTCACTGGCAAGTGACAAAATGTACCTGACCTTAAACTGTTTGCGGGTGCTACACCATCTCTTTCAACTAGCCCTCTTCTGCCAGGCACACAGAACAGTGTCCTGCTGCTCTCAAGTGTCCCTATTCAGGCGACCTCTCTGTGAGCCTTTCCATTGCAATTAGAGCCCAGGTACACAGACGTGATGGACAGTGCACATCTAAGTTCAGCATGGGACTCCCTTTGAACAAGGCAAGTATTTTAATTCACAGTTTCTATTTTCTTATTTCAGAACCAACTCAAAAAAAAAAAGCGTTTATGCCGGTCTTAAGCCATAAGTGCTCAAAATCCTTGTAAAAACGCCCCAAATATACAGCAAAATGTGTGTCAAATGTTGAACACATACGTATCTACCCCTCAGAACTGGGTGACCCAGACACATCCTCAAGTGCTTAGTTGAATTAACAGCATAAAGTTCTGTCCTAAATATGGACTCAAGTGGTACTTCTTTGCCTGGTACATCTATCCCTCTTCCAGCACTTCACACCATGCAGCAGAGCAACTTATGTCAGGACTAGGTGGTGCAGTAAAATAATCCGAAGAGACATGAATTTCCTCCACTCAAACGCAGGCAGGACTAGATAACGGTACAGGACCCCTTCCTCTTCCTCCTCTTTCCCCACCTTTTCCTCACAATACTCACTGTTTTCCCCCCTATTGCCTTCATGGACAATAGTTATGGTCATAGTTGTGATCACTTGTGATCCACTGAGGCCCAGATATTTTAGGAAAATTTCTGATTTGACACCAAAGGATGGCAAAGCAACCGAACAGCTTTACAAAGAGGTCCAAAGTTGAACCAGCCCTGTCAATCTTTCTGAAGAATAGGAATACCCTTATCTTGGATGCAGTTCAATTCCCATAAGAAAAGGGATGACTTGGAGCTGTGATATAAAACAATAGCATAATTTATAGTGTTACTAAGGTATGGGAGGATAAACAGAAAGGAGCTAGTAAAATGAGAAGCATTTTAAAATGTCATGGTCTACAAAAGAATGGACATTTTATAGCTTTGTCATGATCATAAGAGACAGTAGATTGTCCTTGCGTAATAGTTTCAGATTTCATTGTCAGAGAGGAATGTAAAAAAATGACCTAGAAGAGCCAATTGAAATTCTATCAAATCATTATAAGCCTTCACAATATGCCATTACAAAATCAGTAGTTGTGCACAAAACAATCAGAAGATAGCCACACGGCATCTTCAGAACATTTCTAGCAGTTTGTGTCAGTATTCATTTAGGATGTCTTTAATCTTTATTTGTGCTACGCCTGTCCTGTTACATATTTTCCCTCAGACATTTTACTTGCTTTTAAATACCAGCAGACATGAAGCCAGTGGTGGCAAATTCTACTTTGAAAGAGACAGCTCCTTTATATCAGAACACTGCAGTGAGCATCCGTCACCAAATACTGTATTTCTGGTGACTCCATTTCAAAAAAGGAACAGACACTTTTCATTACACAAGAGCAACAGTTTTGAAATGGGTGCTCAATGAAGCTTGTTTTGCAGAAAAGGCAGATTCTTCCACCCACCCCTGGAGATTCATAACCCAGATTAAACCAGAAGGGTGTAACTAATTAATCACTTCTGAAAAACTTAACTTTTATTTTTAGTCAGTGCAAGTAGAACCCACAATTGTGACAAGATACTATACTGCAGTCTCTCTTTCAGAGTAAATTATGGGCAAAGTTATAAACCAGCAAAAATAGAGGTTCATAATGGAGATGATGACAGACTTTTAATTATTCAGGGTATGAAGAACAATGCTGTAATAAAATTAGCAGAAAAAAAATAATGTGTGATTTAGTCCATTACGTGCTTGAAGGCTTCTCCACTATAGATGAACCGATGTGCTTGGTTACAGTTGCTCAGAAGTGAGTTGTCTTAGGGCCTTTAAGGCTCAAAGTGTTTTTTTACCTCAAATTCATGCATCAGTTTTGATTCTACATAATTTGTAGTTCCATTGTGATAATGAACATTATTGATTCACAGTTATGCAAGCTGTTTTTGTAAGTCTCATGCATGCAAGGCTTAAAAGTGAATAGACACTCCCAATGTAAGCATCTAAATCCAACAGGCTAAGCTCCAATACAAGCACCTGCTATATGGTCAGTAGCAGGATATAAGCTACTGCTTTTGAACAGCAGCATAAAAATTTTCTAGTTTTATCTATATGAACATGTAATTTGCCCCACTATTAATGCAAAGCTGCTGCTAAAGTTCCTGCATTTGCATTACAGTTTTTCTTTGTACTACATTTGAGCTAGTTTCTGGACAAGACATCATTACCACAAAGGAATTTAACTTCTCTAGAGGACCATTTGTAAGGTTCAGGCCCAGAAAAGGTTGGAGCATATTTGAAGTGCATCTGGAAATAACATCAGGTGCATTTTCCCGCAAAAAAAGAATCTCATTCAGAAATCCCCAAAGCACCATGAGAAACAAAGCAACATGTGAGAAAAGGGCATGATTGCGAATTGTATCTCAAAACTGGACTACTGCTTCCAACCAAAATTTAACTGTAAATTAACCTGCATCCTGACAGAAAAGGAATTATCATGGTCAGAAAGCTTATCATGGTCACTGTTACCTACTAACTGAAATAACCTTTCGTTGGTTATGCTTTGATTTCCATGACGTGCTGGACCACTACATACAGGAGAGAGAAATATGCCACATTGTTGGAGAAGAGTAACTCAAAGACACTTTGCAGCCTAGCTCAAGAATTTTAAACTGTAATATGTAGCTGTTCTCTCACCAAACTGAATTTGAACATACTGTGGAGGGAAAAAATTACGTCCATGACTTCTAAAATAAAAGTTCAGTAGTACAGAATAAAATCAAAGTAGGAGTCTCGTCCATTTTTTTCCCATTCTGACTTGAACCATCTATCTCCATTTTCAGCATCAGAAGAAAGGGTTGTATAAAACACATAAAAGTAGCATTTATAAAACCTGTACCCACTGCAGAACAAACCGAATAATATCAGCATCTTAAGACTAGTGTGTCTGTTGATTGTTTAGGGGCTTATCCACCATGACAACTCTATGCATATTTTATAGACAGAGAAATACTCTTATCCACATTAACATTAAATTGTTTTTTCACTACCCATCATACAGACTCATTATGTTTAGCAGAAGGTCCACTGTAGAGTAGTTGATATTCATATACCAGCATTGGAAGCATTTTTCTCCTGTGCCAAACAACGCTGGACACAATCCTAACCTGCTTCACTGAGAAGTGTCATGCTGCCTAACTAGTCCAACCGAAATCAATATTATCGTGTGTGATAGAGAAATTTAATAGAATAAAACCATCAGGAATCAGCATCTGGACACTGAAGTTAAATTAACTAATTCTCTGTTAAGATGCCTTGTTCAAAACAATAAAACTCAGATGTTCATTTGGAACACAAATGTCTGATTTGGAAAGACCTGACTCAGTACTAGAAGTGGAGTTCTTTCCAGACGAGTGAGGTCTTAACTTCTTTTTTCAGGGTAGAGAAAGAGATGGGCACAACCAAAATTATTAGGATTATGCACAAAATATTATTTCACTGGAATAAATATTTCTGAACCTGTCAAGAACCGATGGTTGAAATAGCTCAAGTTACAATTCTCACCTGGTAGAGGATCTCTGATCACTGGGCATATCTGGGCATTTTTAAGTCTGTAATGTTAGCTTCAAAAATACCACATAAGTTCCAGCTGACCTACATTGGTTGTTTTATCTCTGATATTTCACAGGCTCTGAGGTGGTAAATTCCCTCCATTATGAAATTGAAAAATTCTGTAAATAACCATTCTGGTTTGAGCTAGAACAGAACTAATTCTGTTCAGTGATTTTACTTTTCAGCTCAGTCTCTTTTAAGTAACTGCACTTTCTGAAGTTAATGGCAGATTTTCACAGACAGTGTCCTCTTCAAGCAGTGATAACACTTAATCTTTAGATTACTACCAAAGACTGGTGTGCAGACTAAGGTCACTGGTCTGCTAGATCTTGTGCACCACATTGTGGGTGCAGAAAGTAAAAGGCTGCACCTGCGGGGAGAAGCAGACAGGACAGGTGACCCTAAACTGACCAACGGGGTATTGCATCCCATATATGTCATATTCAGTATAAAGCTGAGGGATCATGAGGATCAAGTTCTTCAGTGGCCAGCATCAGAGGAGGACTTTGTCTGTTCTGCCTTTGATCCCAATGCATGTGTTCCTGAATCCAGTTCGTGAATTTGATTCCTGTCTGGCATTTCTCCAGCACCTGCTCCAGAACATCTGTGGTGATGGAGACCTAACTGCCATCAGGAACACTGGGTTCAATATTGGTTTTGTATATATTTCTATATTTTCCATTTTATTATTATTATTTTAATTAAAGCTGTCCTAGCTTTCTTTTCTAATCCATGTCTCTCTCATTCTCTTTCTCTTCCCCTTTGGAGAGGGGTTAATAGAGAGTGCCTGTTGTAAGTCTAGCAGACTGTCCTGACCCTGACACTCGAAAGAAAAAGACGGAGAGGGTTTATTATAAAGTGAATAAAAGAGGTCACCATTTAATTTGTTTGTACAGTGCACATCTTGATAGGAACATATCTGAACAGTTTGTCTTTTAAGAGAGTTTAGTTTGTCAACTATGGAAGTCTATGCATTTAGAAATCACCACATGTTGTGGCATGCAAATACATTTATTGCATAGCAATATCAGCGTGCAGGAATAGCTCCTGAATTTCCAAAAGCATTAAAGGCAAGAATAATCTACTGTTGACAACATGGATATCAGGCTGGCCATAGGCAAAACGAAATGTGTGTGCTGGCCAGATCATAACACAGCAAACTTGATCTTGCTCATTCCTTACCAAATGCATGATGATAATCACAATCACTCCCCTCCCTTCCAGTCATCGTGGGTCAGTAAACAGTTTCCTGTACATGTAGCATTTCTCCTTTTTTTTTGTCCCTACTTCCTTTCTTTTTTATTTTTTTTATATTTATTAGAGGAAAAGTTGCCATAATGATTAATTGCAGAGGAAGTAACATGCATGAAATTGGTCAATATCAAAGTTATTTGTCTCAAACACAATACAGTAGTATATTGATCACAGAGATTGGGGTAACATTTCTTTATGGAGTTGATATGGACATGAATTAAAAACACCTTTAATTTGTCTCTACTAAAGCTCAGAAAAACTTTAAATGTTTCTGGAAGTTGAATTATTGCCACAAATGGTTTCATGGAAAAGTCTCAGAATACATTTTTTTACTGCTGCAAGAGATATGCAAGGATTGTTCTTCACCTTATTTGTGCATAAAATGCAAATGCCACTGCATTTAATTTAATATGTTTACATCAATATTTCCAACACGAATTAAATGGCTCTAAATGATTCATAGAACCTGTACCTATTTCTATACTTTAATAAATTACACTATTGCTTATTACTTGAACCTGGAATTCTCATCCAATTTTCTTATCAAATCAGCTATACATTAAATGTCCCAAATTTCAAAGCTGCTGGGTATTGGTATTTCCTATTCAATTACTGCTGCTGAATAAATCAACCTCACTAAAAATCCATGAAGCAACTAAATAGTTCAAGTGTGAACCCTCAGAAGAGCAAGGTAGCATTTACTTGTAACTCATCTACCATTTGTCAAAAACTACAGCATATGTGTGCTGCAAATTAAAGACAGTGACAGATACAAATATGTCCTTTTCTTATCTGAAGTGATTGTTTTAATATGAAGACTGATATAAAGTAAAATTAGGCTGATCACACAGCAGATGGGAACATTTTTTTGACGCTTTTCTGAATGTTTGTGACATAAATATATTGTTCCACTTAGTTTTGTAGCATCCGCTTGGTAATTGCACCTCTAATATTTTAAATTAGTGTGACCTCATATAAATATCTTGAATAGATCAATGCTAATTGGACGTTGTTGATATTAAATAGCATTTGCACTAAACATTAGGAAAGAGGCCCTCCACTTACTTATCTGAATTCCTTTTCACAATTGAATCTTAATTTTTTCTCCTCCCTCATCTTTATTTCTCTTTCAAGAGGAATGCAGGATTTTGCTTCACAGTGAAGATCTAAAAGGCAGCAAGCAGAAGGAGGATACTTGAAGATGATTTAATTGTAAAGTGTTTCATTTAGAATCTACTCAAGTTTCCAGCTGTGAAATCGCAAGATCCTTATATGCCAGTATTCACAGCAGCAAGCTTATATACGATTAACTTCTGAAAAATTGCTTGTGTTCAAAACTGTTAGGCCAGCACTCACAAAATCATGATATTTGCTTTAATTGGACTTTCTGTTAGTCTTCTATTTTTAAATATTTTGAAGTACATTGTGCTCACTTAGAGTTTCTCTCTGCCATCAAGAATGCCATAGGGTTTGGGTTTTGTTTTAATGGAAATTGAGATTCTTTCCCAATAACGAGAGTCTAGGAGAAGAGCTTTAGTAAAAGCCATCAAATATGAAGAACAGTCAGAAGACATGAGGAAGTTCAGCATAGCAGCAAAAGAGCAGGTATGATTTTCCTGCACTGTGCAGTAAAGAGGGCATGCAGAAGATCCTAGCGATAACTTAAACACAGATTACCTTTTTTTTTTCTATAAATATAAGCAATTCCAACAGCTTTCCTTAACCAACACAGCTTACCTTGACTGTATTTGGATAAAAATACACACCTTTAGCAGAATGATAAGAGTACCATTAAGCTGCCATGTCTGTAATTTTTCACTAATTGCTGTTGTTGACGTGAGTTTGTCGAGCATTAAGGTAGAAAAGTCCAGGTTGTCTACTTGGATAAAGGGTTTCATCAAAAGGTTTTTGACTAGTTTTATGTGTTTCATTCTTCTAGTTTTCACATTATTCCAAATGGAATATGGTGGCTGAAATTGTATCAAAATCTAAACAACAATTTGTAGACCTATCATTGAGAAAGCTGCAGAGCTCAGTTCACTATGATTTATAGCCATCCAGCTGATAGCCAGAACGTACTACTGCTGAACAATTTGATTGCAGTTTCTACTCTAGAAGACATTAATTTAAAAGACTCTTTTATAAAAACTCAGGTAACAAAAATGTATGTATGTGTCAGTATACAGTAATTTAGTAAAAAAAAATAATTTTAAAAAACCCATGCTGGTTAATAAGAATTTGTCAGTATCTGGAAAAGGAAATATATTTTCAACTAGCAATCATGCTATGTGAACTTTAGTCCTTTATAGATAAAATTTATATCCATTTCTAAATATCATTAACCTGTTTCAAAGGCAAGCTGTAAGGCTCTAGAGAGCATCAGCATTAAAGTTACCTGAACAGCAGCTTCATTACATATGCCTTTCAATTCTGTTTTTCATTCAAACACATATTTTCTCCTGTCTCTCTCTTAGTTAATGTACTGGCTGGAACAGGTTCAGAAGAAATTACATCTGTGTCGGGGAACCTAAGTGTTGCTTACCCTTTTGATGTAGACATTGCAAGACAATGCAGAGTATCATCATTTCTAAACTATGCATGAAAACAGGCAAGTTAGTAAAACTGCCTTCTTGCACATATGCAGTGGGACCCTATTCTGGCAAACACCTTTCTTTCTCCAGCACCAGCTTTTCTCAAGATCAGGTTGATGAGGCTCTGAGCAACTAGATCTAACACATTCAGTCAAAGACATCCCTACTTACTGCAGGGAGGTTGAGCTAAATGACCCTTAAACAGCCCTTCTTACCTAAAATACTCTGTGATTCTGTAATTCTGTGATATATATTGCTTAGTATATCATAGTGTTTGCTTGGACAAACACTATGGTATTATAAACTTTCTCATGGATTAGATTGTCTGTTTTTACCTATGTACCCTTATTGTAATTGACTGCATAAGCGAGTTTAGTGCAAATTGATCTTTTGTTTAAAGGCAGGGATATGTAATTTATTTCATTTTCTGTTAATGAGCTTTACATAACAAACATTTGCAGCTGCAAATAGCATATTTACAATCCATTTTCCTGAGCTAAAAACCAAAGCCATTCACAAATGGTTTTCCCTGGTAGTACATTTTCTCTTCAGTAAAGACTATTACCAGTCATAAGTATTCAGAACAAGAAGCCATGTACAAAGAGAATAAGGCTGTAGATGAAATGTAAATCACTTCCTTCTCGAAGTCACTGAACATATTCCAAAAAAAACGAGGCAAGAAACATCTGATAAAAAGCATTGTCAAGCTCCCAATCCAGCACAGCACTAAAGTGATTTTCCCAACCCCATCTCCTCCCCAAAGAGGAACAATCACATCCTTGTAAGTAAAGCATAGGTGCAAGTGCCACACTGAATCAAGGGCTTATAGGAGCAACTCACAGTAAAGAAAACCAGGTGCGAGAACAGAAGCTTTCATAACACGGAATAAAAAAAAAATAGAACATCCAGTTTATAAAAAAACCCTATCCTATTATAGCTATTACAAAATAATTTAAAAATTCCTTTTGTATATTGTGTTTCCAGGCTAAGTTTTTTCTCCAAGTCAAAGCTGAAGAGGTGCTAATTAAAATGCATCAATTACAAGTGTTTCTAAATAGATCTGAATTTTGAAGCACTTTCAGAGTACTTAGGACACCTCTTTAGAGGCTGAAGAACAGACTGTATATCAACTACAGGAATACACATTAGAAAATTTCAAGAGAGTCTATCAGCCACAGTCAGAGTATTCTAGCATGATCAGGCCTTCAGGGATTTCAAATGTTAGAAACTGTAGATGCAGACACTTATATTCCTGCAATCCACACCATCTAAAAGAAAATTCCAGTTCTTTCCTTTGCCCTTCTTACAGACATTCTCAACTGTATTTTTTTTTTCTGTCACCAAATTCAGATAAGATTTTCATTGCATCCCAGATAGCATTCTTCTATTTGGCTCACTCTGTACTCATTCTTTCATATCCCTTGTTTTTCTGTCTCTCCTCCTGAAGTTCAGATCCTCAGCACTGTAGATAGTACCCCATAGTTTCTAAAAAACCTCTTTAAAATTCCCCTAATAATATATCCTTAATAGCTCTACACCCAGGTACCCATGCTACCCATAAAGCAAGATGACACAGGACTAGAGCCCGGAAAAGGTATCTTTTTTTATGTACCAATTGTCTGAGGGTTTGTTTCAGTTTTCTGATAAAAGTACTCCAGAACTGTGACTGATTCCCATTCTACTTTAATAATGAAGACTGATACACAGCCCACTAATTAAAGATTATTAAAAAAAAAAGAAAAAAAAAGCAGCTCATTTCTGTAGGCTTTTGATTAATTTCAACATGAATCTCTACTTACACATTTAGCAAAAAGCTGCCCCAAATCATCTGGTGCTCACCAGCCTCCAGTAGTAAATCCTTCCTAGTGGTCTCAGACGTTTCTGCTGTGCTTTCTATAGGAAGCATTCAAGCTTCCATGACATGCATCTGAGTCACCCCAGACAGTGCTAGCACAAAGACAAAGGAAGGGGCAAAGTTCATCTCCCAAATCTCTTCTAATGGTATCACTGACATAGTGGAATATGAATCTCGAGAAAAAACACTGAACGTTTTTTGTAAGCTGCTTCCTGTTATGCAGGCAGAGCAGCCCGGAGTTCACTACAGTTCTTTTCTAGTCTGTTTAAAAATCAAAATGGTATATTAAAAATCATGCACAGGTTACTCCTTCAGGATTAATTTTCCTAGCAAGGACCACTGGTGTGAGCAAAGATCAGAAAAAGCAAACTTCACAGGAAAGCGCCTGAACTCTTACGCACATTTTACATATTCATGCTGGAAAGCAGACTTTTCATGAAAGCATGTATAAATCACAGTAGCATCATGTCAGCAATACCTTACACACCATCATGATCTGTGTTTTATGTTCTTTAAAATATTTTAAACCTGTTACCATAGCAACTACCTATATTAAAGATTATTTTTGTAGCTTCTGAGGGAAATAAGGGTATACATCTCAGAAATCACAAGAGCCTGCTTACAAACAACATACTGGGGTTAATCTTCATACATATCATTACATATCATCAACATACATATCATTAGCTAAAATCTGCAAGAGGAAAGGACTGGAAAGTTAAATTTCAAACACAACAGTTAATCTGCTTAATTGAGAGTAAAGTTGTTTACTCACTTAATATAATTAAAGAAGTGAGGGTAAGAAAAAAGACCAATATATATTTCAGACCTATCATTTCATACTGGAATTTATGAGCTAATTCCAAAGGTGTAAATAAATCAGGATAGTTATAACTTGTCTTCTGTCCAAAACACCATCTTGGCCTGGCCCTCTAGTGCCTATTGTCCTGGCAAAACATGAAGAGGTTCATGCATTCCCCACCCGCAGAAGTGGTCAGAATTCAAACTCAAATGGTCCCATAGTAAAACTGTAATTTACTGAAAGGGAAAACGTGATACTAAATTGTTGATCGAACACATTAAAAAACCCCAAAACTTATCAACAGAATCTGGTGAAAGCTTATGCAGCTTTTGGAGTCAGCACACCCTCTTGATTTATTATTTCTAATACTTATTGTCCTGATTTCAGCTGGAATAGAGTTAATTTTCTTCCTAAGGGCTGGTATAGTGCTGTGTTTTGTATTCAGGTTGAGAATAATGTTGATAACACACTAATGCTTCAGTTGTTGCTGAACAGTGGTTACATAGAGTCAAGGCCTTTTCAGCTTCTGATGTTACCCTGACAGTGAGAAGGCTGGGGGTGCACCAGAAGCTGGGAGATGATACAGCCAGGACAGCTGATCCAAACTGGCTAAAGGAATATTCCATACTATATGATGTCATGCTGAACAATAAAACTTGGGGGAGTTGGTCAGGTGGTGGCAGCGTGCTGCTTGGGGACTGGCTGGGCATCAGTCAGCAGGTAGTAACTGCATTGTGCACCACTTGGTTTACATAATCTTTTATCATTATTATTATTTTACCTTCCTTTTCTGTCCTGTTAAACTGTCTTTATCTCAACCCCAAGTTTTACTTTATTTCCTTTTCTCTCCCCCATCCCACTGTTGAAGAGTGAGTGAAGGGCTGTGTGGGGTTTAGCTGCCTGCTGGGTAAAACCACAACACTTACATACTTTCTTTCACATTTGGGGACATCTACTAGCAGCCATAAGTTGCCTGCCTCTCCCCTCCCATATTTCCTCTTTATGGCTGTTCCAAAATTCCATGCACTGCCTGTTTTTTCTGTCGCCTGCTTCTATAAACATTCAATTCAAACTTTTTGCAAGTCTCTGCACAAGCCTCAAGCCCAGTGACAGTCAGTGGCTGGGGACAGACCTCACTGGCACAGAGCAACACAGGAAATAAAAAGACCGATCTCCACATTCTGCTTGTTTGCTGTTATTTACTCCAACTTTTCCAAAGGAATATAATTTCACAGTTCACACTATGAACTCACAAGCCAAAGTGTGAATGAGAAGATTTGATATGTCAGTTTCAAGCCAGATATTGTAACTGCTATCTATTTTATATTCTTTACATTACATTTATTTCCCTGACAAACAGGAAGAAAAAAAAAAGATAGCGATCTCAGAGTTGTTGAGTAGTCATGCTATACTTTTAGTCTGAATCTATAATATTCAATGCTGAAATCCTTTGGAAGGATGAAATATCAATAGGATAGGCAGAAATAGCCAATATTCTTCCACAGTGCAAAGAGAACTCTTCAATGCAGGGTCTTAAATAAAATTTTTGTAATTCAAAGAAAATATGGTAAAAGATATAGGGAAGTTCTGCTTCAGCTGGTTCAGAAAGAGGTGTAAAGAACAAGACTTTCTGAAGACAAACTGATGTTTACAGGGACATCTAGACATATAGTGCTATTGTGAGTGGGAACCAATTGGTGACTTCCAATTGAGATGCTCCATGCACATGCCACATGATGCCTGGCCAAACTCTGGGTGGATAATTACCTCATCTTAACTAATTACATCCCACAAAATACTCCACTACTGTGGCTACCCTGGTGCCTTTGTAACAGAGCTTCCTCCAGTGCCTGTTCACAGGACTGTGCTGAGCACCTGGGATCAGTCCCCAGGTGATTGCCTCAAAACTAAGACTTTCTGTGGGTGCTCTTCCTGCTTGAAATTATTGATGTGTGTGCTAGTAGTAAGCCTTTATAGGAAGAGATACAGCTGTCTTAGTAATTTAGTGTTAATTTGGCACCATCTATCACTGACTATCTTTCTTACAGCTGGAATTAGCATATAAAAACATTGACATGAACATGTAGAAGTTGAACACAGGCACTCTAAACTGTAGTGCCAATAGCTGTTATCAAAGCATAAAAAGTGTATTCTCGTAAGTGTTCCATTTTCTAACCTTTATTATGAACTTTGCAGACACTGTTTTTATTACAAAAGAATTCTTTTTACTTCTGTCTCTTCTTAGAGGCATACGTCTTTGACAGAGAAAAGCAAGATGCCTGTCCATGCATCAACAAGCTCAGAAAGCCTCTTTTAGCAGTTTTAAGACAGTGTAAACATGCCTTTGTGGAATGAGTTTGTTAGGTTTTACACATCATTCAATTCCAGAATCTTCTTAAAATTCCCTATAATATTTTAAAGGCTCTATAGACTTAGTCCACAGCCTTCATTTTCTGCTCTGATCTGTGCATTTCAAAAGAAATCCTTTCCTTTATTCAACATTTTCATGTATTCTGTTTGCTCTTAAGACTGTCCCTCCTGAAATTAGTTGTCAACTGCCCATAGCTTTTTCTCTGTTCCCTTTGCATGGTGTCTTCTTGCAAATAATTTTAGGTCGGCAAATGCATGAAGATCAGTAGGCCCTCTTAAGCCAGTACCCCATTTTAGATGCAGCCCTAGGCAAATAGGAATGCTGTAAAACTGGTTATGTGTCTCCATATCATACTACTAGGACTGCAGATAGCATACTACACAGTGTTAAATGAACAAACTGCAGATTCCATGGCCCTTCATTGTAAAAGCAACATAGACCCACTCAGGACAAAGAGTGGTAATGAGTTGTGTAGGCCCAGCGTTCCTGAAGTGATTGCTTTCATTCAGAAAGTTAAGGACTATGAATTGTTGACAATTATACTTGTGTAAATTCTACAATTTATTTTCTTTTTCTTGCACAAGACATTCTTCTACTGCAAGGCAACAAGTTATTCAGCAGGAAGGTTGATGTTGCCTTTGGCATCTAAAATCACCTGAATGCTTAAATAATTAACAACACTGGAATAAATACATTGTGGGGCCAAAGAATGGTCACTAACTCTTACTTCAAATCAATTTCAGTCCTGGCTGTGTAAAAAATCCACTGTGACTCAGTTTCCATAGCTCTAAAAAGGAGATAATCTTCCTTGTGACATGAAATTGTTGTGATAAACTGTAACTAGTATAAATAAAATAATGTATAAATTGATTTTCATAAATAAAGATTTATATAGCTGCCTATCATAAGGAAAGAATAGGGTCAATTTCTGTAGTAAACAGCTGTTTGGGAATGTCATAGTTTTAGCTAAGATGAACTAAGATCCTGTCTTTCCTCTGTTCTTTATTCTCTTCAGAGTTAAGGTTGACACATGTCTGGCTCTCTCTGAAAGAAATAACAGAATTTCTAAGCAGATTCAGTGGGACAAGACAACAGCAGGCACATGAACCACTGGACTCCTTGAGCAGATTGGAACAGTGGGCAAAGACAGAAAACTGGATTCTTCTGCAGAGTACTAGGCACACAGCAAAAAATATTTAGCATTTTTCTTCAAAGGCATCTTTGTTTAATCTTTCAAATACTAGTGTCAAAGTTAACAAATAAATATCATCTACATTACTGTAGAAGAAACTGATGGTTCAGACTGCAACTATACAGTGCAAGAACTCTTCAGTTTTGTTCAATATAACTCAATCAAAATATAAAACACTCACTAACGTAATGTGTTTGAGGATAGTCACTCTTACCTATCAAAAAGCTAAAAAGTGAATGAGGTAACATATTTTTGCCATTTCAACGTATTAAAGGAAGCCACAGTAATGGCTACAGAAGTAAAAATAAAACAAAATTTTCAAAATGCCTCATAACATTGCTTCTCAATCAATGATAAGAAAGGCTCACAACACTATAATGGCTGCAGACATTAACACATTCATGAAGTGTATTTTTGTTGCTTGCAGAAAAGTTCAGCATTCTGTTCTAAATTTGTAGAATCATAGAATGGTTTGGGGTGGAAGGGATCTTAAAGATCAAACAGAAAACTGTTACTATATTGAGGGTTTTCTCTGAAATATTACGCCACCATGAACATATCCTTCTATTTCCTAAAACACACAATTGAAATTTATGATTTTTTTTTATATACAATGAGGTGGCTCCCTACAGATTTTTGATTCCTATTTCCTTTCATAAAAGACTATCTGCAGAGATGCTCACAATGTTTTCTCCCCTAGAACTGGCAATAATCTCTTCTAGAGAATCAAGTTCTGCTTAAACTAAACATGAGCCAGAAATAAATTTTCTCCCATATTTTCATAAACCTAAACATAAAACTAATCCTTTACTTCAGAAGATACAAAGGCAGTATTTAAAAGACAAATTGGGTATTAAATTAGTTCATTCAGATCTTTTATTGTAAATATGGCCTACAGTGTACTGAAAAATTCTAACTTTTTTCAGAATTTCAGTCATCTCCATTTTTTTTTAAGGGACAATAAAGAAATTAAAACATTCTGACATTGTATTTTGCTAGTGTTCTTGAGCTTGAGGTTTCTTCCCCTACTATAACTTCCATTTTAAACAACTGTAGAACCAGACTACCACAAGACTGAATTCCTTTGCAAACACTCTGTGACTTAATCACTGGAGGATATTTTCCTGTGTCAACCAGCATTCCTCCTGCACAGTGAAACTCAGCTTGATTTACTTTTTTTTTTTTTTCTCACAAAATAACAAGAATTGCGTGGTTTTCAGTGGATATACTTCCTGGCTTTCCTGTTTCCTCTAGCCTCGTGATAATTTCTCTTTGATTTCATGGAACAAATCTCACTTCAACACTATACATTAGGATTTTTTTTCACCCTTCTCCTTGTAGGTACTCCCAGGACCCCATTCCCTTTTCATCATTTTCCTTAGCAAAACTCACATTGACTTCAATGAAAGAAGGCAACAATTCAGTCTAATGTTGATGCTTAAGACATACAAAGTTTAATTGTGATCAAATTGCAGCATCTAACCATTCAATTATACCCTCAATTCTTCTCTGGGATGTGTCTTTGGTATCCAGCAAGACTTGTTTACGCCATAGCATTATGGAACTTGGAGGCTGGCCAGAGATTTCGGGCTAAGTACCAGACCTGTTATAGGATTCAGTTCCTTAAATAATAAGGAACTTCTTCAGTATGTAATCCCATTGTGCAGTCCAGACTCCTTCAATGAAGGGCCTGCATGGGTTTCATCATCCACAGGCTGTTTATCTAGATTGTAGATTGATAAGGGCAAGGAAATATTGTGTCTCATCAGCAGAGAGAAAGGCAAATTCCTAGAAATTAATTAGTTAGAAGCAAGCTTCTACTGAGATCAGTGGAAATACATTTAAGAATCTGGAACTACAGTTTTGACTTCTGAATCATGAGGAAGAACAAGATATTTCATATTAACAATTAATTCATCAGCATCTTTAACATGTAGGTTGTTCAAATATTTTCAGCATCCATAAACATGTTGCACTTTACTAATTAACCACGACCACTTCTCCATATCTTGTATTCAATGAGCACTAGCCACTTTCTTTGAAACGGTGATTAAAGATTAATGTTTTGAGAAGCATAAGCCATAGATAAGCCAAAATGAAGAATGTGCTGTACTTCAACATTTTTGTTTTGTTTCTTGTTAAGCATTTCAGATATTATGGATACATAAAGTGGAAAATAGAGTAACTTGGTTTAGTGCAGTTTTGAGAGACACCTATGAATAATCTGTTTTAAAACTACTTTAAAGTTAACAATTAACATACTGTATTTTATAGTCATCTATGAATAAGACTTGTAACAATTTTATAGTATATGAGTGGCAAAGAGAAGATAAAACCTTAATTGAAACATTAAAAATACAGACCTCTTAGAAAGCCAGCTTTGTAGCTTTGAACATCAATCACATATTCTACCGCTGCCATAAAAGTGAGCCAGTATTTATATGGCTCCCATTCTATAGTATCTGGTATCTTACAATTTTTAACATCTTTACCCTCCAGCATCATGGGGAATTTTGTACATATGCTGTTATGTCCTGAAGCTGAAGCACTCACAGCAAACAAAAGAAGTAATCAAGACAGTTGCTTGTACTGAGGAATGCTTAGGTTTTCCACCAGCAGAAAAATCTCAAAATTTCAATGCTCTGCCTTCATATGTGCTTAGAATTCATGAGACCTCCAGCTTGACTGAAGTGGCAGCAGTGCAGCCTCCATCCCGAGACAGTCTGAGCTCCAGCAGAGCACCAGGATCATGGGACTTTAGCTTATGCTTCATGGGTGCATCTCCCATCTTCGCATAGCAATTTCCCTATTGTCAGGTAGGGGTGAGGGGAATTCAGGTTTAAATAACCTGGATTGAAAGAATATGATTTAATAGTTCTATATTTAGGATCTCATCTGCAAGAAAGAGAAGTGGGCCTGAAACTAGTTTTGTGTGAACCAATGACTCTTTGAATGTAATGCACACAACCAGTGACCTTCCATTCTACTTAACTAATATCTAAAATTTCTCAGAATCACTATTATAGCACTGAAGTCCAAGATATAAGTGTGTCCAATACCTCCCAGTAACTCTCCAGCAATGGAGTGCCTGGATCCCCTGTCTGTCAGACACAAGTCCAGTGCACTAACTTCCTCAGCACCTCCATAATTACGTATCTGTCATGAGGACAACAACTCCCCATATTTCAAGCAATGCCTTAACCAACAGCAGTTAATACATTATTGTTTGTACATTAAAAAAGACAATTTCTCCATAATCAAGTTTATCGTCTACTAAGTCTAACTTGACAGGCTCAAAAATGGAAGGGACTCCTAAAGGTCATGGTGTGGTTTTCTTAGGCATTAATTTTACTTTCAGAATCAAGAGGATGTTCATCTCTAGACCTTTGAGCAAACATTGAATGTAGCTTTAATCTGTACTTCATCTTTCTAGTGAATAAGGCAGATCAAAACTCTCAGCTATTTTTGCACATTTCCTAGATGCCAGTTGACATATTATGAGAAATATAAAACTATTTGGAATAACTTCTGTGGCTCAAATTGCCCAAATGTTAGATCAAGTTGTAGGGGCTGGTTTGGGGAGGTGTTTTCTTGAAGTATCTTCTAAATTACCACGGACTGTTCTAGAAAGTCCACGATACAGGTCTCTTGAGCCCCCCGTTATCAGAACTCAAATTAGGACATCAGCCTTTAGTGCTTTTGACCCACTTCAGTTAGGTAGGAGCCCCAGTGGCCGACCCTCATAGAGGTTTCAGCAGAGTCAGGACATTATCTTCATTACTTGTCGTGGAGAGGAAAAGAAATAGATAGCTTGGAATAGCAGCCAGCTAAGAGAACGAATTTTGGAAACATGTAACAAATATCTCAATTATGTCATATTCCTGCTTGTCAGAGAATTCTTTTTTTTTTATTTGATGTGCTTATTAAAATGAAGAGGTTTTGCACACCTTATATAGCACAAAAGGGAGATAAGAATAACTTCCTGAAACAGCTGTGATCGGAAGTAGACTTTTGTAGCATGCAGGCACTGACATTGTGTCAATTTTCAGATTCCTTTTCTTAATGCAGAGTATATGTCTTGGATTTATTTTTAAAAGCTTATATTCTAGTTAGCTGCTTAAATTAATAGGCATAAAAATACTTTCCATTTTTTCATGGCTACTGCTAAGTTCCTTTTATGGGCAAGAGATAGGCTGAGAAATGAAAGCTGTTAGTAATCCCAGCAAAAAGTAAAAGCGATACAGATATCTGTGGCCCAACCCCCCTCAAAGCGTTCTTTATAATTTGTGCTGTACTTCTTGGAATGAGATCTAAAATTTGCAGGCACCAAATTACAATGTAGGATTCATATCACCTGACTTCAGACTTCTGTGATGTAACCATCTATGTCAGATCTAATTATAGACCCACTTTATGGATAATGGAAAAAAAGGCAATTCTAAAACACATTTTTGCTCAATTATTTTAGTAATCTATCTTTGGATGAGATAAAACATCCCTGGAAGTGCGCAATTCTACTCTACTCTATGACAGGAGCTGTGATGTGTGCCTTAGATGTAGGCTTACAAACATGAATATCTAAAATTCAGCACAAACTCTTTTATCCTGGAAATGTCTGTACAAGTTTTGACTACAGCACAACAGTAGCTATTCACTGAAATAAGACCAGCAGTTATATGCTGGAAAGGTTTGCACGATCACAGTAATAATTCCAGAGACACTGGCCTTTTTCATTCCAAAGAATCCACAAACCTTGCAAACTAACAATATGACATATATGTGAATATATATACGCCTATACAGAATCACAGAATCACAGAATATTTTGGGTTGGAAGGGCCATCTAACTCAACCTCCTACAGTGAGCAGTGACATCTTTAACTAGATCCAGTAGATCTAGTTGCTCAGAGCCCTGTCCAACATGACCTTGGATGTTTCTAGGGAAGGGGCATCAACCACCTCTCTGGGCAACCTGTGTCAGTGTTTCATCATCCTCATTGTAAAAACTTTCTTCCTTGCATCTAGTCTAAATATACACTCTCTTAGTTTAAAATCATTACTTCTTATCCTACTGTGGAAGATCCTGCTAAGGTGTCTTTCCCTATCTTTCTTGTAGGTCCCCTTTATAAGTACTAGAAGGCTGCTGTAACATCTCCCTGGAGCCTTCTCTTCTCCAGCTGAACAGCGTCAGCTCTCTCAGCCTGTCCTCATAGGAGAGTACTCCAGCTCTCTGATCATTTTTGTGGCTCTGCTCTTGACTTTCTCCAACAGGTCCATGCCTTTCCCATGCAAGCCGGATTTTTCTAAACAAATTACAGTTTGAATATTCAGTACATGAAATTAAACCTATTTAAAGCAAACACTACTATTTCAGGGCATTCATTCAGTTGAATTTCATGGAGAATAATCAACAATTCAGTACAATTATGTCTTAAACACAAATAAGCTAGCACTGACATTTTCTTCCTCTATTTTGCAGTCACTACAATTATGAATTAAAAAAATGCAACAATGGTTTAAAAAAGGCTTCTTTTTAATCTTGCATATATGCAAAGAGAATATTCAGCTCACTTGTTCTAAAAAGACAGATGAAACTGTGCGGAATAAGCACTGTTTAAGGAACAGTACTGAATACTCAAAATGTAATTTGTTTAGAAAAATCAGGCTTGCATCCGAGAGGAAAAATGTTCTGTCCCAGGTTTGGTGTTACTTGAAATCTTACTCTGAGAAAAATCACTGAGATATAGTTGGTTTTGACTATAATGTTTCTTTGATCTCAGGAGACAGGATTTAAAGACTGCCTAGTCACTATTTCTGCTTTTCACAATGAAAGAAGCCATTTGCACTTGTTCACTGCTAGCGGAAGGGTTAACAAGGGAGAGAGAGGAGGAAGAGATAAGGTTTCCCCAGCTCACCCCTACCTTTCTAGAGAGACAAACATATAAACTCAGCATGTGAATAATAAGAGCTATCAGCTGAGAGAAGAGGCTCTGGATTCTATGATCCCTATGGGCACTGAGGACAGATGCTGTAAGGTTCAGAGGACTGAAAGGGTGCATTGGCCCCCTCAGTTACACCTGCACACTATTGATCTATTTAAACCTGATTGCCAGGCTTAGAAATTATACGTTTGTCACACAAAGATAAATTTCTTCAGCAAATCATTGCCTTTCAGCTTTATGCAGGTCACACATCACATCAACTGCACAAACCTTTTTTAAACTAGCAGGCATTTATTTAGTTTTTAGTATATCAATATATGTATTAATAAATAATTACTGCTTGTTGAAGACTTCATCATATAAGCTTTAAAGGGTACAAAGTATCTAAACTGTGTCTTTTATTCTGAGCTCTCTGAGATACTAGTCAGGTTTACCTAATCTATGTAACTGTCATGAGTTTAATTGACTAATAGTTAATAGGGATTTCTAAAACAGATTAAATCAATAGCATTAAGCAAAAAGACAGATTTCTAATGAGACTTATTGATTTGGTGGCTGATTTTTAATGATGCCAGAATGAGCAAGCAATGTCTTATAGCAGATAATTACAACATCCCAACAGAGCTTTATTGCCTTGTTTGAGGAGCGCTGTATGGTGCTTTCAGTAAGAAATAATTCATTTGCAGAGGTACCTCACTGGTTTTATTCTACATGTGATAGTTAAGGATTTCATTAATCCAGAAACTGTAAAAAGCTCCAGAAAAATACCAGCAAGACTGTCCTTTTGCTTAACGCATCAAACAGGACATAATTGATCGTGTCTTGCAAGCCTCAGCTCATGAATATCCAAGCCTGGTGCACCTGCTGAAGTGCACTGTGAACTCCTTATTGAATATACTTTCTCGTAAAAGGAAGTCTACACAGAGAACAGCAAAAACAGCTGTCAAGCAGTGTAAAGGCCACAGGCCAGGCCAGCCATGAAGTAAACGCGCTCCATTGTACACAAAACAGCAATTTCCACATTTTTCTATCAACTTGCAGAATGACTTTGAACAAGCAGCTTCACCTCTTTGTGACTCAATTCTCCATCTAATATTCATTCTCATAATCAAATACCCAAGATATCTCAAGTTCAATTCCCCACATAATATTTTATTTTTTGTTATTTTTTCCCCTCCAAAATAAATTTTCATTCCATATTGTCTTCACTCTTTGCTGTATAGTTCAAAAGAATTGTGGTAAAGTCTTTCTCATCTCTACTATATTCAGTCATCTATTCTTTTTATAAGAAGCCGAAGACTTATTTATAATGTTGTAAATCACAATTAATCTATGACCCAGTATCTCTATAAGATTTTCCCAAAAAATTATTTTAACAGGATCCAAGAGATTTTTCCCAGATAAGGATTAGACTGACAAGATTATTATTTTTTTTTGAAAAACCACCCTCATTTCTAAGCTTTACAACCATTGATACAAATCAGCAAGTAGCTCAAAAACTAAATACAACTAACTTGGCGTTCCTGGTCCAGCTTCTCATACGACCTTGTGAGTAGATCTGCCATTTTTCCTTATTGTGTAGGGAAGAAAGACAGGAAAAGTAATTTTGAAATGTTGTCATTTGAAAAACTTTGACCAAATTCAACTTGAAAATACTTGATCTCAAGGTAGTAACAGCCACCAGCATAAAAAGCAGGGAAATACTGTATTTGATAAGGAGTTTTTTTCATATTTGGGGTGAAACATAGAAGATTCACAGCAGATGAAATTACTAGATAGGCAGTAAAAAAAAGGCAAATTCCACCAGAAGCAGTTGCCCTCTGAGTTTTTAAATGTCCCACTGCTATTTCAAGTAGCTATTGCATTTTTCAGTCCCCTTTTTGAGTACTGCTGTACACTATTACAGAACTGTCACTTTAGTAGCAGTGTGTAAGATGTGGATTGAAATGATACCTACACATTGCAGTGAAAGCAACTACCATGGAGTTCTGTGAGAGCTTTCTAAAGACCAATACAACTTGACCTGGGTCAAGGCTAAATGTTGCCTAACCTATCATTTTAGGAACTTGATAAAATACTTTAAAAGTCCTTTCAAGTCACATCACAAGTTGTTACTGCAAAACTATTTGTCATCTACAAAGAACTCCAGAATTAAAAAGAAACAAAAGCAATGACAAAAATAGAAGCGGCAAATTGGCAAATATAAATATATCCATAAACAAATGGATCAGCTTTAGCTGCCTAGTCAAACCACTGTCAGCTTCAACATGAGTGTGATCAATGACAAGTTTATTTGTCCAGGACATTCAAACATCTCAAAACCCAGTCTTGTTGTATTCCACTTACACTCACTTGCCTGCCCTTCAACAAACCCATTTTTCAGTTTTAAGTATTTCATATAATGTAATTCTTTTCCTGCAAAATGTAGCTGGCACATGATGAGATTTATTTATTTCATCCTAGATTCTAATGCTAATCAGTCATGAAGTCAAACAGCTTTTAAGATAATATATGTTCTTTTCTACTGTTAATTCTGTCATTCCTCTACTATGTCTTGTTAAGCAACAATTACCATGTTTTACTTTTATCTGGTTTTATGATAAAAGAAGATATATTGTACATTTTTTTTCATGGTGTATATCTTCGGTGGGAAAAGATCTTGCTTTGGGATGCTCACTTTTATCGAGATTAACTCTCACAATTAATCTCAGTGAATTATATATTTAATTAGATGATTATTAATTTTCTATGCCTACAATGAATCATAGAGCTAATCTTGAGGAAATCAGGAATGCTCTGACTTAAAATATATGGTTGTTTAAGTTCATATTGTATATAAGTATCAGTAATGAACCAGATGCATGTTTTAATACAGGTAATAATGTTCGCTGAAGATATGCATTAGGAAATGTCCTTCTAAAGGTATATGACACTCCAAAAACCTGTAAAATAGGTATTTAGTATTTACTGTCATGATTTCAATACTCTTGGGTGAATTCCATCCGGCCCCACAGACCAGTGTGTCTAAGTGATATAGTAAGTCACTGACCATCTCTTTTTGAATTATGGGGACTTCATTAAGCTTCCTGTCCCTGTCGTCCAGCTCAGGGACTGAGCACTCAGAGAACAGCTGGTCTTACTATTAAAGTCTGAAGAAAAGAAGGCATTCAGTACCTCAAGCTTTTCCTCATCCTTGGTCACTATGCTTCCCACTGCATCCAATAGAGGATGGAGATTCTCCTTAGTCCTCCCTTTGCTGTTGAAGTATTTATAGAAACGTTTTTTTATTGTGTTTCATGGCAGTAGCCCAATGAAATTCTATTTGGGCTTTGGCCTTTCTAATTTTCTCCCTGCATAGCCTCATGAAATCTTTGTCATCTTCCTGAGTAGCCTGCTTTGTCTTCTACACTCCGTAGACTTCCCTTTCCTTCCTGAGTTTGTCACTGTCTACGTGAAAAATCAATAATGGATAATCCGTGGGTCCTACCAAGGTAGGAAGTTTTCTCACCACATCTTTAACCCAGGCCCCAGGGAGGCAGCAGACTTCTCTACAAAGTGGCTCTGGTCTGCATATTGGACCTTCTGTTCCCTTCAGATAGAAGTTACCTATGACAATAACCCATTTTTTTCTTCTCTGTGGAAGTAGCTTTGATGCAGGGCACAAGGTGACTTAACCTCAGTGACACTTCTAAGACAGAAGAACCACTGTCCTTGTTATTGTTCTGTTCCACTTGCAGGGCCTCATACCTGTTTTATAAGGGTATGTGGGAAGGTGGGGTTGTTGCTGAGGGGATGCATTTGCTGCGCTAGGCAGGAGCTTGTCACTATTGCCCCCTTTCCTTCTCATGTCTCACCATTTGGGGCTGTGTCCAAGCTCCCAGCCTCACATTCCCACTATAAATGTGTGCAGTATGCAGGTCTCTCATGAAGCTGTCAAAACTTACTTTTCTTTAAAGGTTTGAGGATTCCAGGCTTTTATAGCACTCCCAGACATCCTTTCTTAGTCCACTTATATTGCTTAATCCTCCTTTAAGGACCTGCACTAATTACCCAGTGTACATTTTTGAATTGAGTCCAGTTTCTAAAATATTAATTATTCACGTTACCCGAAAGTACAAAAGTTTGACACAAAAATGAATAAATTCCAAACCTTCAAGAGATGGAGTTAAATTTCCTCGATCATATAACCTCACTTTCCTTGTTAATTTTCAAGAGCCTGTGTATTTATTAGCTGCAATTTGGAAGCATATTAGACACATTCTACCCTCTCACTGTCTCCATCTAAGTTGAAAGCTAACATGCATCATCGTTGCTCCATTCAGAAAACAAAGAATACATTTCAAATTTCAGAAAATGGCATGATTTTGAACTCTTATTTATGGTTTCTTTTTTTTTTCCTCACTGATACATACTGATACAAAGAGGATAGCAAAATCACTATCTCCCTAAGAATATTTGCAATCACTCTTAATAACTATTAAGTACTTTAATGAGCTTACAGTTTCACTAAATTTCGAACAGTGGCTCAGTTGTCATAGGAAATGAATCACTGCTTCTCAACACACTTGAAAATAGTTTCTGAAATGTGGGATTTTTTTGTGTCAGTGTTCTGCACACAGTGAAGATCTTTTTGACAATGTAATCTGCAGCGGAATACAGATAATGATATGCATTAATATTTTGTTTTCTTAAATTTCTTTCTTTGTAATTATGCAAAAGTGGGAAGCAATGAAGCTTTTTGCTGTATAAACTAGTCTTGAAGCTGCATTTAAAATACAGAAAATACTGTTATTACTCCATGTAAATCAAAGTAGAAGCTTTGGCAAAATGATTTCAAAATCAGAACTGCAAAGGAGGAGAGCATTTCCCTTTTGCAGGCTTCAAGGGGCTTATTATAAGCAAACAAGTTCCAACAGCTTCAGGTTGTATATCTCTCAGTTTCAGTTTGATTATTCATTTTTACCTGTTTTATTTATTTATTATTACTTTTACTTAGACAAGAATGGCAAAAACCCCACAAAGTCTTTCTTGGAAGAGTGTGCCAGCAGTTAAGTACATGAATGTTTCAAATAAAACTCATTTCAAAAGCTGCATGTTTCACTGTGGGCCAAATCAAATAATACATAGTGAGCATTTTGATGAGAAAGTTTTCATCGAAATAGACTTTAATGGAAAATCTGGGTTTCAACTAAATTTATTTTTTCGTGACTGGTGAATGCTTTTCATGAAATAAGCGTGCATTATAAAAAATGTAATTTTTATTGCAGATGAACTATTTTAAGCTCCCTTCTTTTCCCATTTCTGCCCTTTCAATTCCACACTAGTGCCAAACAAGCAATTTAAACATCTCTAGATGTGCTATCTGGGAATTCAGTTCAGGTCCCTTCATCCTCTCCAGTGTCCTGTGTTTCACGTCTGGTCTACACATTCACTGACGATCACAACCAGGGCAAAAACAGAAGACAGGTCAGTAAGAGAAGCCAGGGCACTTCTTGGAGATGCTCACTAGCCCACCACTGACCAACCAGGAGACATCAGTGTGACAAATATTGGAGACACCTGAACTGATACTTTACAATTTCAGCTCATGGTTTTGAGGAGACAGATATTTTTTTTTTTCAATATTATCATAAAGTTAACATTTTCTACAAAACTATCCCATTTGTCAGACTGGCTTTAATAGTAAAACACTCACACTTCATGCCAGGAAAGCAAAGCCCTTGATACCATACATTAAAAAATAACGCCATACATCTGACTACTTTGGCAATGGCCTTAATACACCAGCTGCTTGCCTCTCCCACTGAAGATAGAGCTAAACACATTTTTTTTCTAGTACGGGGAACTAAGTTTAGCTCTACTAATTGCATTTTAGTCACATGAATATAGTAATTCACACCACTTGGAAGATTTCAAAATCTTTCTCTTTATTCTTGCACACCTCTTTTCTTTGGAGAGAAGGGAAAAAAAATGTAAAATACTCTCTCTTATTTCTGCTCACCCCAGAAAGAAAGACCTATGGACTTGCACTGTCACTTTGAATTTATGATTTAGATTTAATTACTCTTGTAGAAAAACAGAGCCCATACACTATGATTTAAGAAAAAGAAGCTCTTGATTTAGTTTCTCCATTATAACTCTAACAATTTAATTAATTGTAAGAAGGTATATTTCTGCTATGGTTCCCATTACTTTTCATCAGATTGGGACCCAACACTAGAGCTACTTTTTCATAAGTTATTACAATTCTTTATTTGATTTTTATTCATCTTGTGTATTAGAAATACGAGCTTATCACATTCTCAGTTACATCCAATTAAACTAGATTTACACTGAATATTTCTTATTTTCTGTCCTGCCAGTGTCTAGGTGATGAACTCATAATACATTTATAAAGGCTTTTAATGCTTATATTGTCTGTTCTTCTCTGCTAAATTTGAGGCCAAAATAGCCATGGTAAATAATTCAACATTGGATGGAGAAAAGACAAAACTATTTTTTTTCGCTTATGTTTTTTAAAAGGGTCTGCAGATGCAGAGAGATGCTGTATACATTCCACGAAATTCTACCTTGACAACTACATTACTGGAGCAGGAAGAATAGTAGAGCAGTTCTGATTAATAAAAGTGTTTCTGAAGAGCATTATCTTGTTCTGTCATTTGAGTGATATGTTTTGGGAACATGCACAGTAAAATTCTGGGGAAAAACTAATCCCCTTTTCTGTCTAAAATTGAAAGTAACAGAAGAGAGGAAATTCAATAAAAATAAATAAATAAATAAAAATGATGCAAGCTTTGCTCTAATATTTTTTTACAGGATCTATGAAGTGTACCAATTAGGACAATATTTCTCCTCCTACATGGAAGAAAGAATGCCAGAAGTACAATAAGCATAAGAAACAGCTTGACAGAATGGCTGGCATTTCAGGAGGACTTGTGGGGGAGAACAATTTGGTAGCCACATTACAGAAAATAAAGTGACTTTCCGGCTAATTAATGCACAGTGAATTGGCAATAAAATCCAATCAGTTTATATACTCTTGTGTATTATGTTAGAAGTACAAAATTGGTTCATGCTGTTGAAGTCATTGGAACTCTTAGTCTTTTAATAAGATCTTGTAATTTGGAAGGCTAAATTTGTTTTTAAAATCAACAGAAATGCTTATTTTGAAAATTCATGGGAGCAGGGAAAAAGTCAGAACTCAGTCTTAACATCCAGCCAATGAAAATAGCTTCATTTTACAGACACTCGTCTATAGACTATAAAAAATAATATTAATTTCAGAATTTTCTCAGAGTGATCATAGCAAGAACTTCTTCTTACTGCTCTACTGTGGGTCCCTCTATTCACTGTTAGAACCAAAGCTTTTACTACTTCTTCAAAGACTAAGTAGCAATCTTTTTTTCCTAAGTCTATTAGCTAACTCTACTTTGTTTCCCTCCCAGCCCACGCCAGCTTCTCTCTTTTCATCTGTCATCAAATCCAAGTTCAGCTGCAATCAACAGTAGCTTTGCTGTTGACTTCATCATAGTCAAGATTTCAGTCTCAATGAATATTAAGAATGTGGATGTTAAGTGCTGTTACTCAGGCCATTTCCCAGAAGATATTGCAGTACTATAGTAAACTGACTTTAACTCTGTGAAGAATTACTACTATAGTATGACTAGCCCACATTTAGCTGCTGCACTAATAGTTTTTCCCCTTGAAGAAGATGGCAAAGGCAGGAAACTGCCTACAAACTTAGAATCTGTATATGAATGTATTGAATTAAATTTTTATAACTCCATTAGATCTTACATATGGCATACCATACAGTAAAGAAATAGGATTCTGCTATCTGTACATTATAATAACAAAGGCTGAACTAAAGAATAGAAACTTTAACCCAACAGAGACTAAAATGACATTAAATTTAAATTAAGTAGAGGACTGGGATCAGCCAATATTTATATTTAGATGGAAGGGAGCAAGGATTTTTAAGAGCATTTAATAAAATCCAAGAAAAATCAGGCTTCTGAGGAGTGGAAAGAAGACTGGATTACAGTGACATGGATACTTAGGGTTGGTTTACCAGTACATTACATAAGCAATAACCATATTCATCTAAGAAGTCACAAAATTTTACTTTGATGCCCTGAAGGGCATCCTTCAGTTCCTGCTTTGGATATCTTTCAAGGAAGAACAAAACTTCCTCATTTCATAGGCAGGATTCCACTGAATGCAGTTGAATGCATGAGATTGCTAATAAAATCCATCCCCTTAAAATCTCAGTCACTAATTGCAGATGCATATCCCAGGGACTAGAGGACTTCCATCTTAAAGGAGGCCAGGAAAGATGCCCATCATATTCCCTTAAAATCTAGAAAAAATAATATACTGTGTAGATGATTGTCCCATAAATCCTCCCTATTTAAATTCAAATCAAACACCAGACATTTGATTTATATGCTTTTTTTAAAGTGAAAAAAATGAAAGCGTTTCTCTAGTGAAGGTCAGCCTCACCTCCATCCCTGGAAAGGTGATTGAACAGCTCATTCCGGAGGTCATCTTTAAGCACATAGCACAAAGGGAAGTCACGTTTGCCTGATCTGATAGCCTTCTACGATGTGTGACTGAATAAGTAGCTACAGGGAGAGCAACAGATGTTGTCTACCTTTACTTTAGCAAGGATTTTGACACTGTCTCCCATAAAATCCTAGTGGGTAAGCTCAGAAAGTGTGGGTTAGAAGAGAGGACCATGAGGTCAGTTGAGAACTGGCTAAACAATAGAGCTCAGAGGATTGTGATCAGCAGTGCAGTCCAGTTCGAGATCTGTAACTGCTGGTGGTGTTCCCCAGGGGTCAGTACTGGGTCCAGTCTTGTTCAACATCTTCATCGATGACCTGAATGAAGGGGTAGAGTGTACCCTCAGTGAGTTTGGTGATGATACCAAACTGGGAGGAGTGGCTGATGCACCACTAGGCTGTGCTACCGTTCTCTGAGATTTGGACAGGCTTATTACCTTTTTTGTGGCTTCTTTCCTCTAAAACACACAAAAAAACCCCTCATAACCCCACATTTTGTAGTCTTAAACATACAGTAACTTCACAGAAAAGAATAATTTGCAAAAATGTCAGTAAATTCTATACTCTTTTCCTAAGAGTAATTTTGTTAGAAATTACTCTTTTCCAATAACAGTTTAGTTTTATCAATGAACTATTAAAAAAACAAAACAAAAACAAAATTCTAAAGAAATATATCCACAAATTATTGAAACTGAATAAAGTAAGTTCAGAAATAGGCAGCTCAAATGGGAAGGGTTTTCATTTCCAGCTGCTCTTTCCAACCACTTTCAAGGGAATCAGTGTCCATGAGGACATTTCTGCTGATGGGATTCCTGACTGAGGTTCAGAGTTTTTACGGTATTCTTCTGTAGCATATGAAGCACAGACCTGGATATTTTCTTAAATAAAAGGAGGAACTACATTGCTCAGACATCTTGAAAAAATAGGCAGCCTTTATGGTCAGTGAAGGTCATTTAAAATCGTATCAGAAAGAGAGCTATAAAAGACTACAATATCCAGAACTGGACCACTGACTGACTTATGCTTTGGGATGCATAAGGCAACTTACAGAGCACAGCTGCTACATATGGTTTTAATTTATTCTTGCTTGCCTAGTTGGAGGACTGTTTTTTTAAATACAGGTAAAAATGAGAGAAAGATGGCTTATTGCAGAGTGCAACAGAGACAATAACATTATCCTGGAGACAGTAGGCCGCCCGCAGATTTTTATATCCTCTTTGCTCTAACCTAAGAAGAATCATGATTTCTTTCTATTCTAGACAGTTACCTTAACTATACAATAAGTCAAAGTCAAACTAATTGTTAAGAGAGTTATGGTGATTGATTTAAAAAAAAAGATAACTAGAAATAAAACAATACTTTGTTTGCCTTGTATTAAGCTGAGTACATTGGATAATCGATATTCAAGACTCTTTCATGATCTTGTATTTTGTATAATCCAGATAATAAATCTATTTTCAGTTTTGTTAGGGGAATTTTTTAATTTATTTTTTTTTTCCCAAATCACATAGATTGCACTCTGGAATGTAAAAATTAATTGTTCGGAAAACATACCAAATTCTCAGTCATATCAATGCTTCTGATTAAAATATGTGTATGTCTGAAATCTGATTTAATTAGCACAGCATAATTCTGATTATATTAAATCATGAAAGATTAAAACCCAAACATCAGACATAAATTTTTATTAACTTTATCTATTTACATTATATCGGAAGTTCTGTTTTGCTGCCATCTCAGTGGACTCTGAAAAGCAGCAGCTGGATGGCTGCCCATCTCCCCACTTAGATCTGGGCTGTGCCTGTGGCAAAAAAGATTTTCATGAAAAGGAAGGGCTTTTTTCTGTCCAAGGAATAACAAAGACTCCAGCTGGAACACAGTTTCATTGCAAACCCCCTAACCTGCATAGATTAAAATTGACACTTATATGTAAGCGCTTGCTCATATATGTTTCTCCCAGAAGTCAATGTGCTTAAAATGCTGGAGGCTGACTTGAGGTCCAATGCCAATTCCTTTCTGGAAGTCCAAGGCTATAATCAATAAAGAAAATCAGGTCACCCCAGTACCCAAAAGGTGGTTTGCAGGACAACCACACCAAACCCTGCTGCTCACATACACATAATATCTTAACTTCACTCACTACTGTCTCTCAATATAGCTTGATGTAGATGCCTTACACTACAAATCATTTCAACCATCCTGAATGTGTTATTTTTTAAAAAGACACATCACATATGTTGAGAAATTTCATTTTACCATGTGTTTAAGTACTTCAAAAGCATAAAACATGCAGTAGGAAATATGAAAGCAGTTTTCCCTTTCTGTATATGGATGTTTACTGGTATGTGTCAAAGGAAAGCAAAAGACATTGCTGGGCAGAACAGATTTTCATACTAGTATTAAAAGACAAAAGAGATTGAGACTGGAAGATAACAAATTTTGTGAGAAGCAATTAATTAAAATGAAAAAAGCCATGTATGCTAGCTAGCCATCTGCCACCAAAGGAACAAATTTACCTGGTATTAATTTTAGAGATAAACACAGAGAAACACCAGATTGCACATGGCAGACTTTAAGAACAATATTATTCACGTGCAAAAAGAAGAAGTAGGACCTATAGCATTTAATTAAACATCTTTCATGTAGCTCCACCATCTGGAAATGAAAAACAGGCTACAGTTTGTAAGGAATAGGTGTCTCATACACACAGTGTACAGCTACCTAATATTTTAAGACTATCAGCTCCTCATGACAGATCTTTTTGACCTGACTTTGACAGCACTTGGTTCAACCTAGTGGAGCAGATTGCCCCATGAAACTATACAAATAATGAGAGTGGGAAATCATGAATATTGTGCATTGGAGGGAGAGGTAGTTCATACTATGACTACAAACAGTATTTGACTAATATTAATATATCTGGTTTATGAACTAAGAATTTCCAAGGAAAAAGTACTCTAACATTATGAAGTACAGATGACAAAGCTCATAGACACGAAAGATTCCACAAGCTGTATAAAAGACTAAGAAAATCTTTCCAAAACACTAAACATATTGTTGAATACTAGTTGCAAGATATCAAATGGAGTAGTAGAAATATGAGATGATGAACAAATAAAGATATTGATCTCTATTTATACTGACCTCAGTTCTAAGTCTGTAAAAAAAGTTAACTTAACTTATTCCAGACTAATCGGAAACTGGGATCCACTATACATAGCAAGTAAGTTTAATCTGATGCATTTGCAATCAAAGACAACAATATCTGAAATCACATTGATAAATGTAAACAGAATCTTAACATCATAACATCAGACGTACTGAGAAAAGGAATACTGCCATTCTGTAGCTTTGAAAAAAATTCTGTTTTTCATGCTGCTTCTGATTCATGCTATCTTTGACGTGCCTCTTTAAAACAAAGAAAAATAATCATAATAGAGCTTTCCATACAGTTCTCCATTTGCATTTAAGATAATATTTAAAGGAAAGGCAGAATGGAAGGAGAAAATAAAAAAGCATCAGAAGATGAGCTGAGAAGAGAGCAGGTTTCTGCCCATAGGCAGCATATAATTTATTACCTATGAACACGCAGAGAAGCCATATAGAACAATGTACATGAAAAGTTGTAACCCTGACTGCATTCTTGTACTATATATTTTAAGATTTCTTGTCCACTTACTTGAAATAAGAAAGTGGCCTGATTCTCAGTAACGTTTAAAATCAAAGGAGCACTCAGGAAAGGTACAATATCTAAGACAAGACTAGTGAGTTTAACCGACGAATTCAGAGTTGAGTGTCAGTATTTATTTTGCGTCAGGTTCTGATGGTTTGCTTTTTTTCATAATCACTTGGATTATATTATGAAAAATGGCATTTTAATGCTGATTTAAACTGCAGAGTACAATGTGAGTAATTTCAGAGGCCATTTTTTTTATATAATACAAGTTTATATTCCTAGATACTGTCAATATATTCCTCTAAGGCAGAGAAATTCAGCTGTTCTGTATCTGCTTGGTTCTAAAAGGATATGAACTAACTGCATCCCTAGATATTGAATTCTAAGCATTTGGACTATTAAAATTAATACAACTTTTTTTTTCTTTACCTAAGTCAGTATTACACAACTAGAAGCAAAGTATATTTTCTCAGTCTGTATAAAGTTCTATTACACACAATGATTTCTTCAGCAGTAATAAAAACATTATAAGGCTATTTTAAATGCAAATCAGGTATAATTTGGCCAACATGTTGCAAATTCTTTGATCTCACATTTCCATTTTTTCACACACATCCCCCATCATTTTTATTTTTCTTTAACTCATCCTATAGCAAAATGCCTGAAAAGTGTACAGTGAGATAATAGGATAGATACTGTACTATGAAAGAGGAATATCATCCTCAATATCAACCCTACCAAACACTGCCATAAAACTTGTTTCTTTAGCTCTCCAACATTTATTTAAGTAGCTTACATCACTGTTGGTCCAGATACAGAAAACCGGAGGATATCCACTAAAAGTACTTGCACAGCTAAAATCAAAATTCAGCCTGCTCTCATGACAATTCTGTTAATGAGGGTCGGAAATGCTACAGCAGCAATCTATATAAGGAAAAAAAGTGAGCACATAGGAAAAATAATTTCTGTACAAGAGGTGGAGATTGTAATGCAGTGTTGCTTCTGATTACCAGAGTGAACCGGCTGAATGTCGTGGTTGCAATGCTGCACATAGCTGAAGAGCAGTGAGATATATACACATATATCAAAATGAACAGTATCCTTTCTGAAGATATGTGTATTATACCCACTCACACAAAAGAAAGTCAAGGAACTTTTAGAGAGGCTTTTTCAGTTTGACAAATAGAAAGAATTAGTAACTTTCTGGCTTAGAAAACAGTACAATTTTGAGCTCTAATATTTTATGCATAATGCTTTGCAGAAGGATAGCAAACTATTTCACAAGGGTCCTGAATCAGCAAAAATATCCTGCCGATTTCTCAGCACTTCAATGACACAGATTTGCTGTGTCAAATTCTATTCTCATTTATGAGAATATAAATATCAAGCAACTCTGCTTTGGAGAAGGTGGTGATAGTTTATAAGCTTTATTTAGGAAGGATCCTTGCAAATTACTCTAAAGCCATAGTATAAATAATGCGTATCTCATTTTTCTGTTTAGTATATTAATAGAAAAGGATTTTTTGAATGGCAAACAAAGTACTGTTTGTAGGACTCACATAACTATACCAAACTCTCATACTCAACAGCAGAACTGCTACTGTGAGGCATTTTTCTGCATTACAATTCTGGTTTATTTCTGACATTGGAAGATAGCACTGTGCTGGCCCTGGACATATATAGAAACAACGGGCTTTCTCAGCTCCTAGGTGCTGACCCACGTTTCAGCCATAAAGAACCAAATTTAGACTCCTAAATGCATATAATTGCTTTCTTTTTTTTTTAAATTATTTTTTATAAACACAGACTCATAAGAAGTATTTTGTTTTTTAGGCATGAGTGCAGCACTACCTAATACAAAAGGAAAATTTTGCTCACACTGGCAAGTTCTTCACTAACTGCTGGCACCACAGAGTTCAAACACCTCACTTGCTGGGAGTTTCACTTCTCTTAACAACAGGATAAGAACAAGTAAGTGTCCACTTAAGTGGGTCTGGTAGAGCCTCTAACTACGGGTTAATTGAAATAAAATCTTTAGAGTTGTTCCTGGCTCTTCCTCTGACTTACTCACCCTTTTGCAACTCTTACTGGCAATAAAGGTAAGGATGTTCATACTCTTGACATTTCGGACAACTGAATTAAAGACAACTCTCTCTTTATATTTCTCAATTACATACGTAAAATTTAAACTATGTAACAGCTGTTTCGATGACAAATCCAGCAGAGTTATGCTCATTTATGCTATTGTTAACTCTACTTTTTATCCACTTAATTAAAAATAAGTAAATAAATAAACGAAACCTGCAGAATTTGGTCTGTTGACTTTTGTTTACCAGTTCACAGTTCTATTGTTAATATGAAAAATATTCTAACTACAATTATTCATAATTAAAGCACCAGCACAATCATTGGACTTAAAACTCACAAAAGAGTTGGTACAGTCAGCAGGTAGCAGATCGTGATTACTGTGTGTATGGCCTTCTGTTGTCTTACAGTTCAGCAGTAGCCTGTGGGCCATGGGCGGAATAACACTTCCGTAGAAATTATACGAACTTCAAGCGTCCGAATGATGATCTCTTACACATGCAAACACCCACACACTGTCTGTCTCTAATTTTTACCCTGAAAATGAAATGTCAATAAGATATTATTTTTAGCTATTATTTTTTTGTGGTAATGGCAGAATGGTACTAACAGATGATCTCAACATTTCCTACGAAATACACATGGTCCATTGGGTAGCAGCCAGAATCTGACAACCTTTGTCATTTCTCGAATATTATTTCATTGCACAACAACCTCACTTATTTCAGTGCAGAGACTCATAGATTTTTTTTTTTAGTTTGAAGTACTGGAATTTAACTTTTCTGAGACAAGCAAGACTTGATTTTGCACTGGATAGGTTGTACTTTTCAGCCTTACTTTTGAAAAAATGAAGCTACTGTTGGTTTCAGTGAATTAGGGACTGCTGAATGAGGTCACAGATTTGTCTGGATGATGTCTTAGAAGCAATCAATATGAATTCAGACTTTACATTGCTTATGTAAAAGCAATCCATTCATAAACAGTGCCCCTTACTATCCACATCTCATTAGCCCAGCCCCACTCTGAAAATGCAAAGAGGAAACATTCTTTGAAAAGTTCTTTTGCTAGGAGTTCATATTTTTAAGGAAAGATCGCTCTGCTATTATATGGGGAGGTTTTTTTAAAAAAAAATAATCTAAGTTTTGAAATATGGAGTTCTTTTAAACTGTCGTCAGCTTTCCTGGGCCAATTGAACCCAGAGGCTGTTCTCCCCCATAAGAAGCCAAAACAGGTCAACTGTCTTTGAAGATTCTAGAGGCAAGATCAAATGCATCTGGAATTAAGTCAGTTCTCAAGCGCAGCACTACTTAACATAATCAAGTGTATTGCTTATTCTCAATGCTTGCCTCCGCACAACTGCAGGGCCCTGAGCATGACTTCCAAGTCTGTTGGAACTTTGCAATTATTCTTATGTGGCTTGACCTTGCGAAGTCCCAAACATCCTCAACTCATCACAGCTCCCAGGGTTACAATACTGTAATTCCATTACGCAAGAATCAGGACTTCAGTGCTCAAATATCACAAAAAAGACAGGTCATTTTTATTTTTCTTCTGATTTTCAATATAGAGGAGAGATCTGATCCCACATGAGGATTCCAGCCTCCCAAAGACATAGCCTGCTCTTAATACTTAGCTTAACACCTTTAATCCTTTTCATTCAAATCAATGAGCATATATCTACTGCAGAGCAAGTACCAAAACAATCTGATATGTGCACATATCCCGGTATCAGCCACGTATATAGGTCTGGGCAGAGCATTCTAGACAAAATTAGTACAGACTGTACAGCACTGGGTTAGTTTTTTGTGGCTTGCAGAGTAAGTGATGCAGTCACAGAGTAGATATCTTTGTGTTTTTTATACCTGTTTTGCGTTTAACCTTGATGGATAGTATGGGATTCATTGCTTTAGCCATATAAAGACTTTTTGTAGTAAGGACAGCTCTGAAAAGGCTTCTAATCAACGTACACCTCATGTCTAATCTACACCGCCACGTATAGCTCTCAAAATTTTGTCTCCTTTGTGGGCAACTCAGAAGCATAATTTTACAAGCAATATAATAGACTTCAAAGCACATAGCAGACAAAAGTGAGTAATTCTATAAAAGTATGACATATGAACAATGTATCTCAGGCTGCCTAATTACATATTCCTCCTTTTTTTATTTTATTTTCCAGATTACAACTAGTTGAATAAAAGTGGTCTAATAACTTCTAAGATGTGCTGCTCAAAGTCACATTGATTATAATAATATTAAGGTTTATTTATTTTAATATTATTTCTAGCAAGCTTGTCAAAATTAGAAGGCATTATTACTCTTCTTTGTACACTTCAGTTATTTAAAATTTGATGAGTTTACTTACATGAATGAAAATAGAGTTTTCCATTTCTACTCTATCAATATTTCTTCCTTTTTACCTTATCTACTTAGATATTTATTTCCATTTCACAATGACCAACTCTCAGCCCAATATATATTCATTTCATAAGACCCTGCAGTAAAACAGTTCAATGTTATACTAAGCCACCCAAGGTAGATTAATAGAACCATCCTGCTAATGTGATTATTTTGAAATGAGCGGTCTTGAATTCTAAACACAAAGGGTAACTTTTCATGGTGCTGTGCTGTGCACACTGGGCAATAAAGAAGACTGATGACAGAGACAGCTAACCTCATATTGACTCGCTTTACAAGTAACTCACACATTTCAGGTGACATTATTTGGTGCATCTTTTTTTTGTCTCTGTTTTTCTTACAGTAAATATTTTGCCCTTGTAATGATAGAAACCTTGCATTAATGCAGCCTGTAAGGAGCTACAAAAATTGTTACATTTAATTATTTGTTTCTTCCTAGGCAAGAATGCAGTAATGAAGAAAGGTTGGTTTAATATCTGAAGGTTGTCTATTAATTTTAAAAGAGAAAAGACTGTGAACATACATTGATGCAGACATGCACAGTCCTAGGTAAATGCACAGCCACTGAAAGAATGGGGATAGCACTGGAAGCCAGATAAATCCGTTCACTTGCAGAATACAGCATTTCTTCTGATCTGTCATCTTCTAAAAATCAAAGCTTTCCTTCTCATAATGACTCCTCTTTCCTGTTAATTACACCCTTATCTCTTGACATGCTTAATTTTCTTTGCATCTCTCGTATATTCAAACTCAAGAGCTACTCACTGCTTCTTGTTCACAAGTCCATGCATATGGGTCATAGACTGTGACCTTTATCAACTACAATTTTCCCTTCACTCACTGAACAGACAAGGTAAGGCAACATGGCAGAGGTTTTATCCCAGATACCTACCATCATCAGTCGCTTTGTAATTGTTAGAAAAGATGATAAACTTAAAGTTCCTTTATTCTGGACGGTCTGTGATATCTACTCTAAAATTACACAAAAAATAGTACTACAGGTGAACTGAAATACAGAGTCTCACAGTTCGATATTTGTCAAGTGTTGATTTTTTAGGAAAAGCAAATTTAGAAACAGAAGTTGAATAACTTTGATATTTATGTAATATTTGGCTAATAAATAAGAATCTTTATTCACAAAGATTAAAAATACAAAAAAACCCACCTCACTGTGTTCTACACAGAATTGAAGTGTCAGATCCCAACCGTTAAGTGTGTATTAAGTTTATTCACTTAATTCTACTGCAAATAATGAACATTAAGGGAAAAGTGTCAATGGCTTTCAACAACTTTTTATTTTATCTGGTTAGATGAAATGCACATTCTTGGTTTATGAACGTCTTTGCCTCAAAGAACAAAGTGAGGTACCGTTCAAGAAATTACTTTGATACTTACTTGATTGTAAGTTTTCATATTTAATTGACGCTTTCAGCACAGTCGGCCATGTAGGACTGGATAGGCAGGTATTCAGAATTGGAAGTCATGTTGACAATACGCAGAAAATAGGTATTTATGGAAATTACAGCAGTCGTCCAGCCTCTCAAAGGAAGAGCTCAGCAGAGATTTTTTTTTCTCCTTCACATGTGCATCTTACATACTTTGCTTAACCCTTAATTGAGTCCTGCTCTGATGCAACATCAGAATAGTTTATGACAATAACATAACTGAATTTTTCATCTGAAATCACTGGAGGAAAACTTTATGCTTGCATAGCTGTAAAACTAAAATGGGTTCTATCTGATCATCCTTAGGATATTCTAAAAAACTTCCCATTGAGTTAGGGAAATTACTTTTAGTGTCTTTGATATCCCTTTGACGGACCATCTTGATAAAAAAATGGGACACCAATATATATATATAAACATAGGTCAGAAATATGTTGTAATACTAATAATGGTTAAGGAAGAGAGATAATGGTAAAAATTAACTCTATTTCCAAGAATTGAATTGTTCCAATAAGATGGACACTAGATGAAATAAAGAATGGTCATAAAAGAAGTAAAACATGAAGGAATAAGAGGGAAATTTCCGAAATAACAAGTGATTTTTTTTTTCTTACTATTTTTTCCAAGTGATCATATAGAACTAGACTTTAATATGATTATGAAGTTGATCAAACATTTATAGCAAAGTTCTACATATTATAAAATAAAATACACAGTTCTGTGGAAAAGGAATAATGCCTCAAAACCAAGATGATACATGTTGTGTACAAGAGAACAAGGATGAAACAGAAGATATGGGAAGGAGGAAGACTGACATTCACAGGAGCAATGAACTACTCCTGAATTCCCAGTGTTTGGTGATGACTAACATCAGAGCCACGATTTTGGACTAGCTGAATCTTTTGCAACTAGCAATTTTGTGAGCTGACCTAAAGGTAAGTTTAATAGATTTACTTAATTTGTATTTCAGATTGGTAGAAGTTTCATATGGCTGGTGAAGAGTTGCCTGTGCCTAGAGGTTAAGTGTATCTCAAGGTCTCTTTTCTGTGGTTTCTCAAATTTTTGTTACATCAATGCATATTGCAACTAATCTCTCAGTCAACATCAATTTCTATACGACAAAAGTCTACTCATCAGTTTTAATATTTTTCCTTTTCTGATTCACAAAAGTCTGCAATAAAGGTAATTCACTCTTTGCAGTGGTAAAAAGATAATTCCAATATTTATCTCAGAGTGATCTTTAAAACATTGTTATGGATGTTATTGATGATAATGTTTTGTCCTGCAGTAGTGCCTAGTGTGGTGCCCAAAAATTAAGGCTCAGTTATGCTACATCATGCATGACCACAGTAAGAGAGACTCCCTACTGAATGAAATAGCAACAATTTTAAGGCTGTCTTGAGACTTTATTAATGCAGGTAAAGTGAGCTGAAATTCAGTGGTAGGACATATCTTACAAATGAAAAGCATATTTTAAATAATAATATAATTAAATGAAATCTTTTAATAAACTAAATTAGACTAATAGTGAGAGCCATGCAGGGCTTTTCTCTTTTGCAGCACAAAAAGCTTTTCTGTCTCTGTAATTTCCATAATTATTCTTACTGTAGCATATGCATATTTGTGGAGTATTTTTCATCTTGGATTTAATACAAAGTGTTTTATCAAAGTAAATTCCTCTAGAAAGAATGTTTTATATTTTATACCTTTTATTCTTGCAGAAGAGCTAATCAATGTTTATTATGAACTTTTGGAGTACATAAATAAGCATAACATTATGCTTCTGTTTCATCGCCTCCCCCCTAGAATACATGTTACTAAAATATCTAAAGACAGACTTTTAAGGATTTTCCTTTTTTTTCTTTTTTTTTCTGACTTTTCTACTATTTGGTATTGGAAGCTAAAGATGNGAGGCTTGTCAGGAATTTCTTTTGATCAGTTAGCTATGTAATACTATTAAGTCACTCTCTGTTATCAACAGCTGAACTGTAAAGATGTTGCCTTCACTTTCATAGCAGTGACAGTCAGTATGGCCTTCTTCAAATATAATATATGCACCTGAGAGGGAAATATGGAATTTATTAGTCCATCAAACTATCCAGATGAGTATGGCCAAAGGGAATCTACTGCATCTGCCTTACCACTGTACAAGGAGAGCAATGCAGCACTGACTGTGCTGCAAACAGCTGGAAGTACCTAGCTGGAAGGAAGAAAATGTGAGAACAGTGCTCGTGTGCCACGTTCACTGTGTGGGCTACCTAGGCAGGTGTTTGCCTATACTGATGCTATTTCAGGACTGAATCAAATGTTAGGTTTTACTTATACAGCTGCCATGTTCCCCCTCCCCACTATTTATTTTTTTTTAATAAAGAAAAAATATCGTTACTGAATTTGCAGGAGTGAATCTGCCTGGGAGCATGTCTGCTCCCAAGCTCTTTATATTTTCTCCTCTGATAGAATCAGTCTTAGGGGGGAGGAGTTAAGCTTCTGTGGCAAGTACTGTTCTCAAATTCACCAAATTTTAATTAATAATACACCATAGCTTTGTAGATAAAAATATTTTTAGCTGAAACTTGCAGTGGGATGCTCATTTCTAAATAGTTGATTGGTTTCTTTGAACCATGTTTTGCTCTAGATAAGCACAAATTTCAACATATCCGTACTGAGATCCTTAGCCAGAAAAACAAATAAGTAATAATAATTAATAAAATATAGTTTTAGAACAACAAATCTAAGCATGAACCTGTGATTCCTAGCCATGTCATAGGGGTAAAAATCAAAATATATTATGATTATATATCATGGTTATGATATGCAAATCTTTCACTCATTTACATTTGCATTAACACAATTTGAGAATTGTGATGTTTTTACCACAATATCCTACTTATGGGTAGAATAGAAAAAGTTCATTTTTAAAGTACTTGTACTAAGAGAACTATAACTATTCATCACTCTGCGGTAAGTTTCCAGCCATATTAATTGTGTACCCAAGATAATAACATACTACACGCAACTTTTTGTTCAGACAACAGTGTCTTAATGTAAGTAGCATATGCACTATAAAAACAGGCCACAAGAGGAGTTCTATAAACTTAGTTCCCAGGTTTTATGGAGATTTATCAATATGAACCAGTTAGAGCTCTAGGCACGTAACACAGAAAAAAATCCCTCAGTGTTGCAAAAGCATTAGGGTTATAAAGTCAAGCACACATGAGTTAGGAAATGCTGTCTCTGAAGTAGCCTGTATAACCTCACTTCGACTTCCTTTTGCTTGAGCAATCAGACACGATAATGCTGAGGGCGAGAGAAAAGCCCATGAGGACATAAAGGATCCTGGATTCACCCTGAGGTTTGAGTAAGGCACAGTAAATAAAGTCCAAAGAGATCTAGTCTAGGGTGGCCTGGGACATTGAATTCAGCCTGCTGGAGGCTTCCGTCAAGACCACAGCCTTTTCCCCAGTGCAGATGAGGCTGCTGAGCAGCCAGCATTGCTCAGTTAGGCAAAAAGGCTTCTCTTGTCTCCTGCCCTGTAGCACCCAGAGCGGGGATGTGGCAGCAGCTGCCAATGCCTCTGGAGGCCGGGCAGCACAGATGGGAAGAGGCTGCAGCTGCTGGGGCCAGTGCCCTCCCTGCTCCCCACAGGAAGGGCAGCAGCATGGGAGACCAGGAGAGCCTGCCTTTCTGGCATGGCGGGGATTCAGCTGTGACAGCTCATCTCCCTGCCAGAGCATGGATGTCACAACTGATTGCATTTGACAGAAGCTGCTGCCAGAGAAAGGTGGCCAAGGAGTAACTGAGCATGGAAGTTGCCATAGCGGGGATGTGAAGTGTGACACAACATAACTGAGTGTTAGGATCTTGATCCAATCCCAGAACAATTCAGTGTGGATTATCCTGAACTTTGTGATCAAATTCCTCGTAATTCACGTCTTACCTCTGTGTTTTTTTCTTCCTAATCACCATACTCAACCTCCTACCTTATTTCTCCCTGCCTCTGATTTCCATCCTAGTTTCTCTATCCAGCTAATGCCTGTCTTCCTCTCTCATCTCTGGCTGCTCATAACAGTTTCTCTTCTTCACCAGCGTTCAATTTTACTCTCTTCCCCTTTACCAAGTCTCCAGCATTTTCTTCCATTGACACTTCTTTGCACATTACAATAGGCAGGGAAACTGTCTTCTGCTCCTGATGCCTTGAGCTGGAATATCTTTGCAGTCTGCACGAAGGCTAGCATATACTGATTTTCTTTACCCCCTAGATTCAAAACTTAACAAAACTAAACAAATTCTTTCTAAACGAAGACAAGAGAAGGTACTTCTCTGCCATTAAAGCAACACTTTAGCTGCTAAAGTTTCTAGTACTCACTACAAAGCATCTAGGTCCTAGTCTGTCTTAACCTATATATTCATGGAGGATAAAACATATTTTCTACTAAACTCATTCTCTGAAACAGCTGAATCATTCTGGCTAACATTGGAAAAATACAGCCTTGAGCAGATACCTGACAATGCAATTTTCAGAATGAGCAACTGAAGTTTTAAAAAGCTAAGAAACTCTGACAGCAAGTTCCTGCAATGGGATGCATCGGACAGCCATATGTATGAGCTTTGCTAACATTATTAATACACTATACCAACGGAATTATTTACTGCAGAGAAAAAGCCTTTTCAGACATCAGAAAATTACAACCACCACCCTCTGCATAAAATACCATCAGCTCTAAGACTACGGAGTCAATGCAACCTTAGCCCTAGGTCTGCCCAGGTGATTCTCTCCACAAAGACAGTATTAAAACCACAAACAACTTCTATTTTCAAAATATCTTATGATATTTTGCTTATAATCTCCCTTATTACCAACTAGTCATTTCAAAATGCTACCTAAGGACAACTAAAACTGGAAAAACAAAGAAGAAACATATGCTGACTTTGATGTTGTTGTCCCTCTGGTTGCTGTTAATATTTTGGAGAAAAACATCTTTGAAAACTAAGCAGAGAGAGAATGAGAGAGCACACATAGAGAAAAGCTCATATTCTGAAGAAGCCAGAAGGCACCAGATAAAAGCTGATAAAAAGTAGGTCAACTAATGATTCAGAGCATACAATACTCACAGAACCCTGGTAACAACAGCAGGGAAGATGCAAATGCAGAAACTAATGTCAAATTCTTCAACATAAGAGAAATGTATATAATGGAAACAATTGGCTATATACACATCTGAGTATGGAAACTCTGCAGAAGCTGAGAACTGGTGGTAATCTTTATTCAGGGTCTACTGGTAATTCAAAAGCCTAGACAACTTCTTTCAGTCTGGGTGCTGAGACTGGTGACATGAGGTCCAGGAATACTCGCGCCTTCTATTATTTTTTTTTTTCCTTTTCTTCTTCTTCCTCCTATGCCCTCCTCTCCCATTTCCCCTCCCTCCCCCTCCCCCCCCCAGTAGGGGTAATCTAATCTTAGGCAGTAACATATGAGCTTTCTGTTGGATGATTTATCAATCTGAAATGATTTAGGTTCACTCAGTTGTGCAAATAATTTCTTTATAGGGTGGCTAGGCAATGCTATAAAAATAAAGGACAAAGAGGAAGGTAACTCATTAGATAAAGATCCTTTTTGTGTTTACAGACAGCCTTAAAATTGCTGATAACAAAGATCCATGAAGTCTTCCACAGGGGAAAATCATGTTCATTTATAAAAGAAACCTCTTGCAGTCTGATTCTGCCATGAGCTTATTAGGAGGTTAGAGTGAGCTAACAGGACTACACAGCAATTTCAGTTTGGAATTTCAGTGTTAGAAAGTGAGATCTCCCCAACATAAACAAAGGTTGCCTGAAAGTACAGAAGCTCTCACACTCTTCCCGTCAGCAATGCCGACACACGGACTCATGGATATTTTGCCCCTTTATTGTTTGTGACGGCGTAAAAACCCTGTGGCAACTGCTTAGAAGCAAAAGGAGAGTAGTTATTTTAGTTATGTTTTAATGTCTTTTGCCAACTTGAAACCAGAAGAGTCAGCTCCCTTTGAAGAGGGGGTTCTTCCCAGATCACAGGGAAGGGCTCCATGGACAAGTCTGAGAACTTCTGTGGCAGACATTATTGATTGTGTGGCTCATTTTACATGGAGAATGAAATCTGTGACATTTATTACTGTAACAGCACTCAAGTAATTCATTTTACTTTTTTTTGACAGAGCCTATATTTATATGAATTACAATCAACTCTCGCAAAATAAAGAGCTTTCATCAGAAAATCCACTAACATTTAGTTGAAATTCCAGGATCCCAAACTCTAATCAATTCTGGGTCAGAGACTTTGTCTTTTGTGAAGTGACATCAGTTGAAAACCTTGCCCATTACCTCAAAGGTCAAAGTTCCTAAAATAATTCTCTTTCCAAAAGTATGAATTTATGGTCAATTTCTCTTTGATAGATTCTAAATACAGAACTAAAAGCCCTAAAATAGCGCTTAGACATGTTTGGTTTACATAATGAAATCCAGGCACTAAAACGCCAAAAGCTTAAAACAAAAACTGAACAAAAGTGTTGTTATTTTAACCAAATGCACATAGAAAAAAATGTTAATCCTGTTGAAATTGCATCTAGAAGAAAAAGGAGTGATTTAAAACAAACTTTCTTTTTTGTTCTTACTTACATGAAAACATAGAGCTTATTCTTATTTTAAAGAACAAAAGTCTTGAAAAGCAAAAACTTAAATATTTTATTCTTACTGTGCAAAAATCTATCAATTGATCCCTTCCAATAGTTTAAATTTCTTTGACAGAAATTCTATATTTTTTTATTATTCATTCCCATTCAGCACCAAAAAAAAGTATAAAATTAATTTTTAATTTCCCAATAAATTTTCTGCCCAGATCTACTTAAATTAAGGTTATTGGGATATTCTTTTAGAAAACGTATTCCCTCAGGATTCACTGGGCCACATTAATTCCTATTAATTAATCTCCACTGATTTCACTGTGCTTCTTCCAAAGAACGATTCTATTTTTCTTTCTTTAAAATGTCGGTATATGCCATTAACATTTCCTAGCATTTAGATTAATTCTATTTGCTTAAAAATTGCTACCCAAAAAGACAAGGAAAAAAACCCAAACCTCTGGCAAGACAAACATAGTGAAAAGGTAAGTCAGTTTAGAATCCTGTATCCAAAGCAGATCATAATCTTAGATTGGCTTAGTATCTGATAAAAATGATGACTAAAATGAAGTATACAGAATCTTTTTTTTTCTATTTTGATTAACAGAAATTTTCACCAGAAGAACGTGTCTTGTTATCAGCACTCAATCAGAGATACTCTTTTCTCAAAATCCTTTTCATCCAGCTGTGTACAAGGTCACTGTGACACAAGCAATAACGCTTTCTTACATATTTGCACAACATTAGGGCATCATATTTTACCGCAAAATGGTAAGACATACGCCACGGTCTCTTTCAATCTCAACAAGTGAGGCTACGAGTCGATCCCTGAAGCCCTTCATCACCCTGGATTTGCTCAGCTACTGTCACGTCCAGGCTTTATTGGCAGCTGGAGGCCACATCTGGAATATTGTGTCCAGTNTTTACACGCTTGGATAAAATACAACTGTGAACTGACATGCTTTACAGCATTAAAAATGATGCTGTGATGTTTAAACTCTAACCTGTCCTTCTGATGAGGGCATTGCTTTCATAAGGGTAGAAAAGTTGTTGACAGACCCATTACAGTCGGACAGTTATTAGTGTCTGGCCAGGAGATTGCTCCTCGCAGTCATGTCCAAGGGATATGCCAAAAGCCAGGATCTTTTAGAAGTTAGCCTGCTGGAAAAGTCTTAGCAATGGCTATGGCCATTAAATATCAAGCTTGTGATACTTTGACAGTTCATTAGCAGGACTAATCGGACTGTGCCATCTGAGGTATGCGGCCAGATCAACTGTCCTTCCTACCTAAGAGAGGACAGTTTCTACTTTGAGAAGGATGGATGCTGCAGATAGGAAGAAAGCAAAGGCTCAGCAAAGCACCATGGCTTCTTTGCACATCTTCATTTTCTAAAAGATGAGGACATTAGCAGAACTAAAAAGAATCACAGATGGTCTGTCACATATCATAGAATCACAGATCAGTTTGGGTTAGAAGGGACCTGAAAGATCATCTAGTTCCATTTCCTCTGCCGTGGGCAGGGACACATTCCACCAGACCAGGTTCTTCAAGCTCCCATCCAGCCTGGCCTTGAACAATTCCAGGGATGGGGCATCTACAGCCTCCCTGGGCAACTTGTTCTGGTGTCTCACCACCCACACAGTGAAGAACTTCTTCCTTTCATCTAATCTAAATTTACCTTCTTCTAGTTTGAAGATGGTACCCGTTGTCCTACTACTACATGCTGTCCTGGTTTAGACCGAGCGAGGACTACATGGCAGCTCACTGCCCTCCATGTCTCTACCCCACCCAGGGCGGGACAGAAAGAAGAATGGGGAGGAAATGGCAAAACCTTGTGGGTTGAAATAAGAAGAATTTAATAGAACAACATAAGAGGAGAAGTAACAAGAATAAGGATGGTAATGAAGCTCATATAAAGTTAGTAATATAGAAGAAACCATCTGTCTAAGGCTGTCCCAACTGCACAGCCCTCCCCAGAGACCTTCTGAGACCCTGACTTCCCAGCCAGAGCCCCCACTTTGCCCATCCTGTCCCCACCCTTGTATATCCGGCACAAGATCAGTATGGTAACACATATCCCATTGGCTGGTTCCATTGTCTATCCTGGCTGTGTCCCCTCCCAGATTCTAGTGAAAATGAGCTGTATCCCAGCCAAATCCAGGACACATGACCTTGTAAAAAGTCCCTCTCTAGCTTTCTTAAAGGCCCACTTTAAGCAACGAAAGGCTGCAATAAGGTCTCCCCAGAGCCTTCTCTTCTCCAGGCTGAACAGACCCAACTCTCTCATTCTGTGTTGACAGAAAGAGTGTTCCAGTCCTCTGATCACCTTTACGACCCTCCTCTAGACTCACATCCTTCTTATGCTGGTAGCTGAACGTAGTACTCTAAGTGGGTTCTCACAAAAGGGTCAACTAAAGTTGACCTGCTAGCCACACTTCCATTGTTGCAGCCCAAGATGCAGTTGTCTTTCTGGGCTGCAAACGCGCATTGCCAGGTCATGTTGAGCTTCTCATCAACCAACAACCCCAAATCCTTCTCCCCATGGCTGCTCTCAATCCATTCTCCACCTAGCCTGCGTTTGTGCTTGAGATTGCCCAGATTCATATGCAGGACCTTACACTTGCCTTGTTGAACTTCTTGAGGTTCTCAAGGCCCCACTTCTTAAGGCTGTCAAGGGCCCTCTGGATGGCATCCCTTCCCTCCAGCATGTTGACAGCAACGCACAGCTTGGTGTTGTCAGCAAATCTAAGGGTGCACTCGATCTGACTGTACATGTCACCGACAAAGATGTTAAACAGCATCTGTCCCAATACCAAACCCTGAGGAGCGCCATTCGTCGCTAATCTCCACATGTTCAGCGCTCTCTCTCCATATCTCCTTTTCCACAACCTGAAAATCCATTCAGTGGATGAAACAACAGAGAAACAAAGAAGATAGGACTCCTGAGGAGTACTGAGTCTTAGAATCAAAAGAGAAACAGAGGTTGAATGCAGAACATGTGTGAGTCTGCATCTATTGTATAAGCAAATAGAAATATTAATAATATTACTTGAGAAAAAATATTGATACTTATGGTCCTGAGAGCTTCATCTTCAAAATGAAGAAGTAGTTGTGTCAGACAGTAAAAAGCAGTAAGATGAGAAAGCCCTTCGGAAAGAAATATACAAGTCATAGAAAGCATTAAAATACTTGAAAATGGATTCCTTTGCAGTTTAAGACATCGTGTACTCACAAGAATGTAACTGTTAAGTACTGTTTGTGATTTAAGAAAAAATAAGTATGCAGAGTTTTCGCTAAACTTTTACAGCATGTAGCAAGAAAAAAATTCTGGGCTTCTAGATGCACCTTAGAGCTACTTCAGAATGATTAATAGATAATATTAGCACAGTTATAGGCCTAGATCTACAAAACACGGTGCATTTCCTAATGTGATATGTGTAACCAATTTATGTTATTTCCAAATACACTGAGAGAATCAGGGAGTTCTGAGCATCTTATTGGAAAAATCATGCAAGTGTTACAGAAGCAAGTACAGAAGGCTGGACAATAAAACAGGTGATCTTGCTTGAGCCATATCAAAAACTGTCTGTAAAATAAGACCCAGAAATCAAGCACACAGGAGACCTTTAGCTATAAAAGACTTGTAAAATATCTACTATACATTTAATTCAGCATCATTAATAAGGAAACTTAGAGGCTTCAGGTAGCATAAATATAAATTCAAACATTGGGAATTACGCACTCTGCACTTCTGGGGGAGGTTTGCTTTCTTTTTAACAATGCCGACAGAACATTAACAATCAGTAAAGACACATTTCCTTTCTCGTAATTCAAGGTCAATGTTCTAACTTTAATACTCCATATACTTCTAACCTTTGACCTTTTCCACCAAAACCGCAAGCAAGCTGAAAATAGAAGTAGGTCAACATCACATTTCCTTCCTCAAAAGTGCCAAAAGCATCAGCTCTCTTTCCCAATCCCCAGATCACTGATCATCAGGAATTGGAAGCAGGGGATAATCTTTCTGTACATAGTCTACTCATGGCATTCTTTTTTTCAGGGTTTCTGGTTGCAGCTGCAGGTAAGTTATTGGACAAGATGGACCTTAGTGCTGGGCAAACACAGCAGTTCTTGTGAAAGTTTTCCTAGGAGTCACACATTTGTATTTATAGCATCTGATGAAATTCACTCCACCCTCTGCCTTTCTTAGTTACACACTCAAAAAGGAGAGTGATTGTGTCAAGTGAACAAATATCCATTTGTCTAATCCCATAATCCAAATATTCAGGCACTTCAAGCAAAACTATTTCAAGAATTGTTGCTGTCCATTTACTGCATGATACTATTATCGGAATGTCTTTCCAGAATTCAGCTAACAGATGGAAATTTGCCTGTGACTTGGATCAGCCAGAACCTCTATACACATTTGGCATGACACTGAGGCCAAGCTCTGCTGAGACGGTGCTGCGCTGAGCTGGGCTTGCTGCCACATTAGTGGAAGTCACAAGAACTCCCATCGCTTCAGAGGGCTTTTATGTCTATCTCCAAAAATACTATGTAGAGACACCAAACAATATGTACAATCTGTGATTCTCCTGTATGTCTTTTTACATGTCTACACAGGAGTTATTAGATCATGAAATAGTCACTTATCCAATGTGAGGAGGTTAAACAAATGGATTTCAAATCTTCAGCAGGAATCTTCCAGACTTGCAGAGCTAAGTATTGATCTGTACACTTCCCAGTGCATCAAACCATCAAACTATCATCATAACTGTTGCCATCTCAGATGTAACTTGAAATTACAAAACATCCCAACCAGTGAATGAACGAATCATCTTATGGAAGGGGCCAGCTTCTATTTAGTGGTACCTTGTGAAAGGATGATAGACAACAGATACAAACTGGAACACAGGAAATTCCAACTCCACATGAAAAAAAAGTTTACTTCTGAGGGTGATAGAGCCCTGGAACAGGCTGCCCAGAGAGGTTGTGGAGTCTCTGTCTCTAAAGACTTCCAAAATCTCCCTGAACCCAGTTCTGCGTGGCCTGCCCTTGGTGATCCTGCTTTGGCAAGAGGGTTTCTCCTGCCGCATGGTACTTTGCATATTCTGAGACAGATGAAAGATAGACGTGAAAGGTGATTTAAGCTGAATTTGCTTGTACCCTAGGCTTTCTGGCATTCAGCAGTGGACAACACACAAATAACAACAGTGTGTGCATTCATGTTATCATCAAAGTTACTCTGGCCAGCAATATGGGCTGAAGTGGTCTTTGCAGTACCTTGAGAAAGCAAAAGTTGACTCACTTTGCCCAGGCACAATATTTGCGTCTCAATAGGGATGTACTTGGCATTTAGATGTAATTATGTACATTGAAATCTGAAGCATTAAGCCGTTTTTATTCTTGTTCTTTAGTTCCTTTATACTCTTTTATTATTGTGAAACCAGCCAGCATTCACAAACTGTTTTTATAATAACGCCTAGAGTCAGTTTTTCAAAGTGGCATTGTTTTTGACTGGCTCTGTTGGTGCTGCACCAACGAACCACACAATTCCTTTGAATTCAATTGGACTCTTGAATGCTGGAGGAAAGCACAGTGCTTGAAATCTGGCATGTATTGTTTCCAGCTGAGTACTTTGGTATAAGGCTACCCCCAAAATCAGCACAATGCTGATCTAAAATTGCCTGACTTTCTGGCTTCTCATGCAGCCTGTTGTTTTCATTCTTTTTTACAACACAGGTTCCTTTAACTATTTAGAGACATACGTTTTCAGCCCTTCCACATTCACTCACTTTTTATTCTGATAACCTTGCCAAAAGCAGATTTTGTCAGGTGAAGTAATTTCCATCACATTAGAGAGATTAGCTTAGCTGACGTCAGTTGTACACAAGAGGCTGAAACAAGCACTAGTAGGTTTGTCTGAAAAATGCAGACTTAAATTCTTCCTTACCTCAGCTGCGTACAGGAGCAAGAGGCTGCCAGCTACTCATGGAATGATGCAATGAGACAATCAATTAAAATAAACACAAGTTGCGGCAGAATAAAGACACTGAAAGGTTAATATATTTTTTTCTGCTATCTGGTCCATAAATCAAACTCTCAGTTAAATTTCAGAGAGGGAATTTTTCCTTTAAGGGCTTATAAAAACTCTTTGTATAATTGACATGGTTTGAATGGCAATGATGCAAAAGCTCATGCCGCAGAAAACAGTCTCTCATGCCTGACAATACAAACATTGTCTTGAACAGCACCTTGGAAGTCAACATCTCTGAGCAGCAAGAAAACAATGAGGTTAAAAAACTCACTTTTTTTCCTCTAGCCTACTCCCAGACTTCAAAATATCAAAGAATAGAAGTATACAATATTTGACTTTAGTGTCACCGTATCTTTCAGCTAAAATAATGTGAAACAGAACATTTATTTTGAAAGCACCATTCCTAGATCGTGCCAGTATGAAATGTCCTAAACTATTCTGATATCAGTAGTAAAAATCCACGATGTGGACAACAATACATGAAACCACGTAAAGACACCTTTCCATCACTCTGTTGATTTTACAGGAATTTCAAGCTTATATCCAGCTGCAAATAGAACTGGCTCATTTTACAACCCTGGCTGTAAAAATGTGCTAAACTTGCCATTTCAGAAGGTTTTGAAATTAATCCAGGTGAGACTCAGTAGTCAGATTCATTTTGCATTGTGATTTTATGTTCATGCAACCTCCAAACTCAAGTCAAAACCCAGGGTCCTTGAAACTCTTTGTACTTTAGGAAGAAGTTCTTCATCATGAGGGTGGTGAGACGCTGGAACAGGTTGCCCAGAGAGGTGGTGGAAGCCCCATCCCTGGAAGTTTTTAAGGCCAGGTTGGATGTGGCTCTGAGCAACCTGGTCTAGTGGGAGGTAGCCTTGCCTATGACAGGGGCGTTGGAACTCAATGATCTTCAAGGTCTCTTCCAACCCTGACAATTCTATGATTCTATGAAATCAGTACAGTGGGGACAGTGGGAAGGTCAGCATCACCTTAGACTTTTGTACAGCTCTGTCCTTTGTAGATTTTTCTTTTTTTCGTAGTCCCAAGGAAGCTACAAGTTTCAACAATATGTTGTACCCAGAATTCCTGTACGCAATACTACAAAAAGTGAAAGAAACTGATTTTTTTTTTCATTCCTTCTGCACATGATTATCTGTGATTCCTTCAGCTTGGACAATTGATATAAGAGGAACTCTGTCAAACTCTTTCCAGTTTCAAGATACTGCTATAGAAGGCTTATAGATTTAATCTTTAGGAACTAAATTTAACAAAATACGGAAGATGACAATCATCTGTGGGCAACTGACTATTATTAAGTTCTTCTATCAATTCCAATACTATCATGTGGTGACCAGGTGCAAAAGTTGGCTGGCCCCATAAAGAGGCAGCCAAAGGCTGAATCTTGGCAAGTGAATGTACCACTTTTTGGGAAATGGCCATTACTGGCATTGTCCAGCTGGCACTCAATTGTCTAGGCACTCACCTGAGATCAGTATTTTTCTCTGGACAAGAATCTGATATTTCTTCCATCCTTATAATTACAACCAGAGCTCCCTACTTAAGCACTGTATGAAATTTAAGCCTGGAAATTAAGCTTATTTTTATGATATCTAAAGCATCTTTTGCCCTATTCTAGAGAATCATCTTCATATCATCAGTCACATTCCCAAGGAAAAAAGTGTCTGACAGGGAACTCAGAGTAATAACAGAAGAGAGTACTTCTGCTTACTTAACTTTCCTTTCTAAGGTAGGAGTGACAAATAGGGCACTATCTTTTTGGATTTTTGCTAACTAGGTGCCTCTGTAACTGAAAAAAAAACCCTGAAAATATAATTTGGAACACATGGCATGAGCTTGTTGTGGCCCACTGAAGAATCTATTCAGAAAAGTCTTTCATAAAACTCCTCCTTCAGCACAAAGTTTTTACTTTGTTTCTTTAAATTTCATTTTTCACTTTTTTAACCACTTTCTTGTCCTGACTTAGGTACTACTAAGTAGTTTCAACTTTTTTTATAATTGTCCACCACAGCAATATCCACCATCACCCTAAGGGAGCATTTATTCCACAATCAAGTCACCAAAACAATATATTCTGAACAAATGTTTTTGTGTTTTCATTACACTTCAGTTTTTGTCTTCTATCTCATTTTCAGCCTTTCCTTTTATCTTTTGAATTCAAACCAGCTAGTGCAGCTACTTAATTCTTTCCTATCCATCTATTCCATAGGGATTGGTAGGGCAGCTAAGCAATTAGCTACGCTACTCATGAGTGGTTATTTTTTATTTGGAAAAGGTTTCTACCCACAATTTATCCCAAGCCATTTGTCATACACTTGTATTCAAAATTCTGCAATTGCAGTATGATAATGCATTCTTTTCCTGCAGAATAACAACACTTCCCAGCATTTGCTTCTAAATTATGACTATCCCTAAAACAGAATCATAGAATCGTAGGGATTGGAAGGGACCTCTGGAGATCAAGTCCAACCCCCATGTCAGAGCAGGATCACCCAGGGCAGGCCACATAGGAACAGATCCAGGTGGGTTTTGAAAGTCTCCAAAGAGGGAGACTACACGGCCTCTCTCAGAAGCCTATTCCAAGGCTTCATCACCCTCACAGTACAGAAGTTTTTCCTCGTATTGAGGTGGAACTTCATGTGTTCCAGTTTGTGACCATTGCCCCTTGACCTATTCCAGGACACCACTGAAAAGAGACTGGTCCCTTCTACTTGACCCCCACCCTTCAGAGATTTGTAAACATTCATAAGATCCCCTCTCAGTCTTCTCTTCTCCAGACTAAACAGCTCCAGGTCTCTCAGCCTTTCCCAATAAGAAGATGTTCCAGTTCCTTCATCATTCTCATAGCCTCCATTGGACTCTCTCTAGTATTTCCCTGTCCCTCTTGAACTGGGGAGCCCAGAGCTGGACACAATACTCCAGATGTGGTCTCAGTAGGGCAGAGCAGAGGGGTAGGAGAACCCCCACCTGCTAGACACACTCCTCTTAATGCATTCCAGGATGCCACAGGCCTTCTTGGTCACAAGGGCACATTGCAGTCCCATGGATAACTTACTGTCCACCAGGATGCCCAGGTCCTTCTCCAGAGATGCTTTCTAACTGGTCAGCCTCTAATCTATACTGGTGCATGGGGTTAATCCTCCCCAGGTGTAGGACCCTACATTTGCCCTTGTTGAACTTCCCCTTTGTCCAGCTCTCCAGTCTGTCCAGATCTCAGTGAACATCAGCACAGTCATCTGGAATATCAGCCACTCCTCTCAGATTGGTATCATCAGCAAACTTGCTAAGGGTACACTCTATCCCCTCATCCAGGTGAAGATGAAGATATTGAACAAGATTGGACCCAGTACTGACCCCTGGGGAACACCACTAGCGGTTATATGTCTCCAACTAGACTCTGCACCGACCACAACCCTCTGAGCAATATTGCTTAGCCAGTTGTGAATCCACCTCATGGTTCCCTTTTCTAACCCACATTTCCTGAACTTACTCACGAGAATGGTATGGGAGACAGTGTCAAAACCCTTGCTGAAGTCAAGGTAGACAACGTCCACTGCTCTCCCTACACCTACCCATTCAATAACACCATCATAGAAGGCTATCAGATTAGTCAAACATGACTTCCTTTTGGTAAATCCATGCTGGATACTCTTGATAATCTTCTTTTCTTCTATGTGCTTAAAGATGACCTCCAGAATGAGCTGTTCTATCATTTTTCCAGGGATGAAGGTACAGCTGACTGATCTGTAATTTCCAGGCTCTTCTTCCTTGCCCTTATTGAAGACTGGATTGATACTGGCCTTCCTCCAATCCTCAGACATCTCTCCTGTTCTCCATGATCTTTCAAAAATGATGGAGAGTGGTGCAACAATAACGTTAGTCAGCTCCCTGAGCACTTGTGGGTGCATTCCATTCCATGGATTTGTGGACGTTCAGTTTACCCAAGTGATTTCTAACCCAATTGTCATCAACCAGTGGAGAATCTTCCTTCATCTAGGATTTCTCCTTACTTCCAGATTCCGGATTCCTGAGTGCTGGTCTTAGCAGTAAACACTGAAGCAAAGGCAGCATTCAGTAACTCCCCCTTCTCTGTATCCTCCATCACCAGGGCACTCACCTCATTCAGCAGGGCTAATTTACTAGGGCCCACATTTTCCCTAGTCTTCCTTTTACCATTTATGTATTCGAAGAAGCTCTTGTTCTCTTTTACTTACTTTGCCAGAGTTAATTCCATGATAGTCTCCTGCCTCTTCTACTTGATTTTTCACTCAAAGGAATGCATCTATCTTGAAACTTACTATTCTTAAAGGATATCTTTAAGTGCTACAATTATGATAATTATGTGAAGAGTATAAATGAAAATGCGTGTGAGGTAAATATGCTGGTTTATTTACAGCACTTATTCATCATGAATGGGTTAAAGTTCTGAGGCGTATCTTGTACATATTGAAATACAGCTTTTTGGCCAGATTTGCATTTGTGTAAAATAGATCTAAACACAAACAGGTTGAAGCGTGCTTCAAGTGGAATGAGAAATCATTTTAAGTAGCTCTGAATCTCTTTATTTTTCCTTCCCTACTGGCACAGCACCTTCTGAATCTTAATCTCTGAATACTGCACGGTTGGTTCCTCTGGCAGCAATTTAGCCTATTGGGAATTAAGGTCCTGATAATTCAAATAATTGCATTCATTTAAATGGTCAGTCCATGCCAACATCAGGATAAGGCGTTCAGCAAAGTGAAAACTTTGCTAGTATTTTCAGGCTTGGGGATGTGAACCCTGATTGTAAATACTCAACATGTCCAGCAGTGCTGGCTTCAGTGATATATTCTATTACTCTCTCAGCACAAAACAATCTTGCCAGGTTCCACTAGCCTTTTGTCTTTATGAAAGCTGCCTTTCACTCCACAGTGCCACAATCACCACAGCCACTCCGAGAGCAGCGGGCTACCTTTGCATTGGAGTCTTGTTAAAACTGACACAGAAAGGAAAAGGCATGCTGTGTAAATTAGCCTTCACTTTCCAAAAGTCAATGGAGAAGGCTCAGGAGCAGTCAGATTTCTATTCGTTGCACAGGCTCATCTTGCATGCTTGTTCCGCTGCAGTAAACTAGGAGAGTACTGGTGTGCATGGTACCCGTGAGGAGGAATGAGGTTTTCATTCCCAGTATCATGGTTCCCCCTCCATGGTATAGCACACAGCTGAGTTGGAATGACTGATCATTTACATGAAAATTGAATTGTTTTGTGAAAGTGTCTCTGCTAAGGACTGGGAAGAAAGTGCCCGCACCCTGAAATGCCATCCCTGCCCATGTACTTACAACTTAGGAACACTTTTTATTCTAGAAGCAGAGCCTGAATCAGGTCAGATACTTGTGTTGCTTTGGAAATTCAGTGGCTGTCACTGAAGCTGAAACACAGTCAGGCAGCTTTGCTGTTCTCATGCAAGAGAGGCATCTCTCATGCATATTGCTCAGGACATCCTTTCCATGATGCTAACCTAACTGTTGACCCCATAACATGAATGCCTTTGTTATATGTTCAGTTTTCTTTTTGGTAGTGGAACACGAAGGTATCTCTAGTCCACAAAGACTGACCTTATCATTAGGAACATACCTTAAATACGCAGAGAAGGACACCCGTGCTGTGTGATATAAACACCACCATGTGCTGGGCATACATTGCTGCATCAAAACAGCACATAAGGACAAAAATTGATGAGAGTAGCAGTCAGTTCTGAAAGGAAGCTTCCTGTAGATATTTTTATTACCAAAAAATATACTGTAGTTGTATTTTTTTCTCTCCCTCACCAATCTACTTCCTTAAGTCTTAGTGCAATACATTCTCCCATTACTCTCCAAAGAACCTTCTATAGTTTAACCTTAGTCAGAGCTATTCCTTCTTCCCTCAACTTTTATTCTTAATTTCCTTTTCACATTTGAGTGATCTTTCTGTGCATTTCGTTATCATCAAGAATTTCTCAACTATTTTCATATAAACTGTTTTTATTATATTTTTGCAACCTTTATTTTTCTTAAAGCAGCTACTGTTGCAGTGTAGGAAAGGCTCTATAAAGTTCACTAACTGTAATTTAAACTTAGAATGAAATATTTTCAGTTCTTTCAGCTGCATACTGCTGGGTTTTGCCATATAACTCGTCTGTCAATTAACATTTTCATATAGATGCTGCTCCATGATCTTGGGCACTTCCCAGATGAACAACTCTGAGATGATACAGTCTAGTGATGCACACCAGGCTAACTAACAAATCTTAACTCATGACTGAAGTTCACCAACTGCAGTCTTCTTCCTACACTTGTTCTTCCTATACTTTTAGGGAGAATACTTTTTTTGTTATTTTGCGACTTTATTCTGGTTCATTTTCTCTTTCTTCTTCCTAAACCTGAACAGCCATTTAAGACATGCTTGGAATTTCTATATGACATGGTAGGAAAAGAAGTACAAGCCTTGCATCTACTGTTCCTTTTGGACCCAGAGTCCTCCTCTGACCTCGACCAGTTCATTGACATAAGCAGCAGTACTGACATATATTCTCCTCTCAGTTTAAAAGGGCATTACTGCATTTTTAAAGATCCATCACTTTCTCATTCTTTTCCTCAATAAAAGTGCAAAGAGTCAGGCTGTGCCTTATTTAAATCTAAGCTTAAACAACTGCCTGAGTGATTATTTAATTGTTTGCACCTGTTATTTAAGAGTTCCTGTCTGATTCAGTTAATTAGACATATTTAGAGTCTGATATAAAGCTCCACCAAGTTAGTGGGCCATTTCCAAGGGATCTGCATTAGTTGTCTAATAAATTTCACACAATTTTTTGTCCCTGTTTCCATATGCGTTGAAAAAAATACTCCATTTTACATTCTACTCAGACTTAAGTATTCTTAACATTTTTTGATGGGAGTGAAAATCCCTATTTTTCCTCAGGAGTTTTTGACTCATATTATTTTTCTCTGTTTATACAATATTTTTAAAGGTTAATAATTAATTATATTGTGTTGCCCTTCAGATTAATATCAGACCCCAACTTCACAACAGATTAAAAAGCAGTTGTTGACCTTTAGTTTGATGTACCAATTTGATGATTTGAAAAATCCTAATACAACTTATTTTATTGAAGATCAGAGACTGTTTCAGTATGCAAACTCCATTTTGAGCTTACATCTTGACTTCCTTCTCTTCTACCTTTCTATTGGTATCTTGTGTTGAAAAATAGAATCTCTCTCCACTTTTATGATCATTTATTTAAGGGCTAACACTCTCAAGAAAGAGCCCAGGGTAAAGCATGTTTAAATCCTGATATTTTAAAAGAGGGAATTAAATGCTACTGGCTTGAGGGGAAATGCAACTACAGTGAGACTGGTCTCAGAATCTCTCCATAAACTAAAGTTTATTATAGGCAGGTTTCTTAGTCATTTTATGGCAGAACAGCACAGAAAAGAGCAGAAGTTTGACTGTAAAAGAAACTATATAAGAGAGAAGGGAAGTGATTCCAGCATTCTTAGAGAAAACCTCAGACCTGATTGAAAGATACTACAGGCAAAACAGAGAAATATGTAAACATACTTTGTTTTGTTAAAATTTTGCTAGCTAAAGCGAAGAGAAAAATCAGCTTTTGAAATCTTTACAAAGCCTATATGCCCATTACTTCCCATGTTGCATTCTTAATGAAAAGTAGTACACAAACACAGATTGCTTACAGAATTGGAGTTTTAGCAAAAGGTTCATGATTCCTAATTCCATTAGCATTCAGGAAAATATTTAAGCACATACATAAGCTCCATAGCACCTTTTAATTTGCCTCTAATTCAATCTGCTGATTAACTGCTTTTCTGAAAGAAGGATTCTATGGGAGTAACTAAGGTAAGCCAATGATCTGGAAATTAGTATTCTGCCCATGAAGCACCTTGAGCAAACCTTTGTTCTAGCAGTGGGTAATATTTTTCTTGTCGGTTAGGAATATATATTAAATCTTTTGAGGTTAAGTCCAAATGGAGATATTGTCATGAAAGGCTACCTCTGCCCTCCTAATCTGAAGCCTACATACATGTAAATAATTCACAGAAAATGTGTCAACAGACAGTAGGAGACAGATGACATTTTTGTGACATACCACAAATAGCATCTCACGGCAACATGTAAACACATAAAATTTCAAAATTTGTACTCTCCTCATGAGCAAGAGACATCTCTGAAATTTGCCTGTTTTTTTAGTCCCAAGCCTGTGGCCGCATGAGTGGAATCTAGAGTGAGATTATAAAGTAATGCTTTGGTTTAGTGCAGTGGTTGAGTAGGCCTTGGGAACTGTGACATTTAATCTCTTTCTCGAAAATATTTAACAAGTGCAGCAGATTGGTTTCCTGTGAATGGAAAACAAAGATTTATTTCTTCTGGGGAACTGCTAGGTAACACCTTTCAAAGCTGAATAGCTTTGGAAACCTTTGTGTAAAATAGGCTTACATAACTAAGTACTACAAATTTATAGACACTGCACATACTTTGAGATACATCTGAACAATTTGTTTCATATTTAATAAGCCTATCTAATCACAATGGTAAAAGCATTTTTAATGCTTTCCAAAACCCCCTTTAAAAAACTTGAAACTATACTTTTCTTTTAAGTGATTGTTCTTCTGCTTTCTATTAATGTGTGCAATTGCCTTGCTGGCTTTTAAATAATGCATTAAAACAGCTTTAAAAAGAGTTGTACTTCACAACACAGAAAACTGGAAATTGAGATACGACAATGGTATCCAAAACTCATGACTCTCTCCTTTTTCAGGACAGGTGGCAACACTAACCAGCAATAAAAAGAAAGAAAATACAAATACCAAAGAAAAAGGAAATATCATCCATTCTAGATAGCAAATGGTACACCTCTCAAATTTTTAAGCACTCTTAACACAGTTTCTATGGGAACAGAAATTTGGCACAGTTATGAAAAACTGTTAGGAGGCAGCTTCTACCAAGCCAGATGGTTAATATGTAACAGGGGAATATAACAAGAAGGAAAGTAGGTTGGATAACCCCTTAAACCTTGATAATGGGTCCAAATGGACTTAATCACAGGGCGTATCTCCAAGAAAGTGTCATCACCACTATGAAGGGTGACAATATTATCAAAACCAAGTGGAAACATTCCGGATTAGATGGAATATGAAAGGCTGCATACAGTGCTGTTTTGGCTACAGGAAAAGATGAGAGAGTGGATGTGGCCACCAAATGTAGCAATTATTCCCAGGTTGATTCAGCTAAGTGGGAGAAAATATGTGAAATGTTTGGCTCCAAAACGCACGCAGCTAGTAACTGCAAAAAGGCTCCTGAACACCTCCAGCCCGAAAAATTGAATTTTCTATTAAGCTTTTGTTAGGATGGTACATGGGCAGGGAAAGTTTCCGAGTGAGCACAAGCTTCACAAAGTACTACAGTGATCCCACAGTCCAAATCAAAGACCTATTCTGAGTTGTATTGAATAGCTGAAACCAAAACCTCTCATTAATCACCTTATTAATTTTATTTCTCCACTTTTAATACCTCTCGACCTCTACAGCTTTTGAGCACATTTATGATCTTGAACACATTTATTCTCCCTCATCTCCCACAGAGAAGGAACGGCTCTGTCACTTTTCTCCTGCCAGAACAAAGCTCCAAGGCTGCAAGTTCCAGATGCTCACAAACGACTTAGCTTAAGCACCTAACTCCCACCGAATTAAATACAGATGCTTAAATAGCTTTGTATACCTGAATCTCTGAATTCACCAAAGAACAATAAGGAACTTGATCAACGATTAATTTTGAAGTACTTTACTTTAACAGTGCATTTTTTTAGGCAAGATCTTCACTAAGTCTAATACCTCCTTTGGAAAAAAACAACACAAAAATCCTTCCCAGCACTAAGCTTAATCAGGCTTTGCAGTGTGCTCCTTCAAAAACATTCCAAGATAGCACATGCTAGCCATAGCACATGGCTACTGAATAAGAGTTACATCACATCCAGAATACTGTCTTTGACCTAAACAGAACTTGAAAATTTCATTAAGCGCTTGTGCTTCTTTCATCCTGGTAGCATCTGAGTGTGCACCTTCATTACTTGCAAGAGGATTTTGCCTACTTATCCGAGTGCTAGGATTCTAAAGATTCCCTTTTGTGTACTGAAAGTTTTCTATCAAGCATCAATAATTCAGTTCAAACCTTAGTCATAGTGAGGATACTGCAACTCCATAACACTGTCTTTTATTTTGACTGACATTTCATTTTGGATTCAAACTAGCTGCTGCTTGTCATGTCAGAAAATTACATTTTTCTTTAGTCACCTAAGCACAAGTATCTCAGAAACAAAACAAAACAAAAACAACACAAAATAATGAACGTCCAAAAACCTTCTACATCACAGGTGGCTCAGAAAAGTAGCAGAGAGCATGGGAACACAGGCTGTGGTATGTCACAAATGCCTTTATTTATTATGCATAGTGTAGTTTAGACTCTTGTTAGGTTAGATACATGTAAAACCCTGGTGAATCAAATTAATGTGGGGCATGTCAGAAACCAGGCAGGCTGGTTTCTTATATGCTGATCTTATGATTAGGAGACAGAAGAAAAAAAGAAGAAAAGGAAAAAAGTGGATGCGCATCTTACTGATGGCCCTTCATAATCTATTTGATGGTCCAATGCAAATTACTCCTCTGCTGTTTTAACTGTTGTGACCTGGGCAGCTGTTGAAAATGGGCAGCTATGCTTAATCCTAAATCAAAAGGTCATTTCAGCCAACTGGAAAACCTTTCGTTTTCTTTATGTTGCACAGCAGTATTGAAATTTTGAAAATTTTGGCTTTTTTTTTTCATCTCGAGGGAGTAGTAAAGACCAGACACATGAAGAATGACCAATGTGTCTGAAGTCAGCTGATGCAACACCTCACATTTCCAAAATCTTCCTGCTAGAACAAAATCCAAATTCATAGTCTGACACTGGGAACTGTGAAGTCTTCCATCAGACAACAGACATATCCTCTCTACAAAACTGAAATGCCTCAGCTGGGGCTGCATGTAGACATTGCTCTCTGCTTGAGATCCTGACTCCAAAATCCTCTCTTCTGAATAAACATCTACCTGAAGCTGTATGGATTTCATTTGTTGGGGGTTTTTTGTTTGCTTGGGGATTTTTTGGGTTTTTTTTGGTTTGGGTTTTTTTGTTTTTCTTTAAGAAGCAGAAAGATCACTCCTTTCTTTTCAAGCAAAGGTAGTAGCAGTAGAAATGTCTGTCCTTATCTCCCACATAACAGCCTTCCAGCTGAAGCACAGTCAGGAAGTGGGAAATCAGGTCTCCTTTCCTCCTCAGATTGAAGGGAACTGTATCTCCTCCTCTGGAGTGCCAGAACACCCTAATCATGCCATTTGCACATGAATGCAGTAAGATAGCTTGGTCTGTTTGTAATAGTACATAGCTGTCATCTGTTTAAAAGAAATGTAGTCCCATTTGCAGTCCATTCCTACAGCAATGACCTTTTCTTGTCTGGGTTCAATGTCAGAGCCCACACAACCTGCAAAAAGTGGGAGAGGAAGAAAAACGAACCACCAAATGCTCCACTCTTTCTTTAGAAAAAATAAGTATGAGAGACAAAGTATGCGGAAAATGTGTATGTTGAGTTTTCCGATGAACTAGAAGCTAATGAGACATAATATTCCTCCAAATTTAGGTTTCACCAAGGATATATGATGCTTTAGCTGTTTTACAAAACTCCTACTGAAGTCTTAAATCAGAGTTCTAATGTGAGTTCAGAGAAAATGTTTAAAATCACATTGTATCATTATTTCAGCTGAAATGAAATGTCTCTCTGACAATTTTCTAGTGGAAATCAGGTTCCTAAGTCTCATGGGCACTTTTTAAAGCTTTTCTCAATATGGTCTATAGCACCAACCCAGAAGCCCTAACTGGTGATATAAATAGTTTTAGGTGACACACGCTGCGTTACGATCACCTTCAAAAAAATTAAATGTGGTGCAGCCCTTCAAGTTAGCACAAAGAAAATGTTTCACTATTACTTTTTAAAGAGTACTGTAAAAGCCATAACCTCAGCTGGTTTAAATCGGCAGGACCAAAGTCAATGGAGTTGTGCTGGTTGACACCACCTAAGTACCTTGTCTTGCATATTTAAATTTAGTGATAATGGTTAGACGGAGAAAAAGAAAACTAATATATAACAAAACCATGCGTATTTTCAAAGCACAACAAATTAATATTGGAATATAATTTATTTTTGTGCATGTCCTGCACATTATAGATATATACTGGGTTAGATGCATTCATTATACAGAGCTACATGTGTGGAAAAACCTAAAGAATTCTTCATTTTTTTAAATCATCATTAGATTTTGAAGAACAGACATTTTATTTTCACACACTCTCTCAGTAAAGTCATTTATAAATGCCTTGGCTTTTTGATAACAAACCTACAGCATACTATGAAATACTCAATAGCAGACCAGCTGTTAGGATTAGTGATTACAATACTGCTAATAAAAGAAAAAAATCTTTTCTGCATATTGATCAAGACAATTTTCAAACTCTCTCTACTTATTGAAATGTGCAATGCATTACTGAATGCAACATCCTGTGCTGTTTGCAACCTCCAAACATGCCACTGGGATGGGAATACATTCCTTCCAGATAAATACTCAGAGAAACTTTTAAAGAGCCCTGGATGCTTTTTGGGAACGATTACCCTGTGAAAAAGCATAATCACAGGAAAAGATCTATGCAAAAATACGTTCTGAGTTGAATACTCAGTTATTGTTTTAACCAGAAAAGTCAAAGGGAAAAAGTAGGTGCTAGTTAAAAAACTCTGCATTTTGTAAGATTGAAGCAATTAAAATTGATTACAGATCAGATAGTGAAGTCTGCAAGATTAACAATTCCAAACAAACATGACTAAACTATTTCATAGTAAATCCATTCAGGAAATATGTAGTCACCTACTTGCCAGTCTATAAAGTCAGTATAATATGCACTACAGTAAACAAATTCTGTGGAAAACTAAATCTAGATACTAAAGGGCTCATCTTCAGGCCTACATATTTATATGTGCTAATGACTTTCAAGTGATATACTTTCTTTAGTTAAAACCTCCAGTGGTTTGCAAACTTTCAGTAATATACTTCTGCCCCAACAACAGTACTAGGGATTTAATTTGCATTTATTAATAATTTATTTTTCCCAAGACATATCCGTAAAATTTTAGACTGGAGAAAGGAACGAAGGCACAGAACAGTTGGATAACGAAAGAAAAGCCCTGCTCCCTTCTGAGAGTGTGACAGGGCACAAAAAGTCTGCCCTGCTCCTTCTGCCCTGCAGGCAAGGCTGCCAGCACAACCCAGTGCCACAGTCATGCTGGGAGCTCAACCGCAGTGCAGAGAGTGGTACCCAGCTGAGAGGGTGAGACAGCAGCCTGCCATTCCTCAGAGAATAATGAATACTGGACTGATTAAATTTATCCAGGCATATGCTGCTTTTTAAATAAAAACAAGGGAGATGAATGCTAGAAGATTATTTTTACTGTTGGTTTTATTATTTTTAATACCTCAGTCTTCCAATCAGACTGCATTATCTCAGCAGGATCACTAAGAAACCTGGTATCATTAGTCATTCTCATATTCTAACTAAAAAGAATCAAATCCAAAACTACACATGCACAAAAACAAAACCAGGAAGCCCATCAAAAAGAAAACTCCAACATGTGATGTTACAGTTCCTGCAACACCACCTGTCAGGGGAAAATGGAGAGCAAGGTCTATACCACTTCATCAAATACTCATCGCATATTCAGGTAAAGGAAAGTGCCTTTAAAAATGTAGATCTTATACTGTTTAAACAGATCTTCAGTTTTACCAAACTATAGCATCTATCAGGCATGCTCCTGTGCTGAAAAGTATTTGCTTCACTCCACTGCATAATCGTTCTTATTTTTTACCAGGCTTTATTGCTGGCAGTTTTAAACCTTGGAGTACTACTAAAGACGAACATGTCTAAAACAAGCTCAAGAGAGAACATAGCGTCAGAGCTTTGAAGGATCTGGATCATATCTTTCTGCACAGGTGAGGCTTGACTGGTCTGTAACCTTCCGTGCTAGAGAACCTCACCCAATGTAGAGGAACAAAGTCCAGGTACGCAAATCCAGCCTTTTATTATTGTTTCTCTTTCAGAAGCACGGCAATAGCTCTAATGTCAATAATAATGGTAAATAATGGTATAGTTCAGGCTGTTACAGGGGCCTTTTTCAAATCTTATCCTTGATGGGTTGCTGCAATATTTTTCCTACTTTATAGAGATAGAAAAGAGGTCCAGAGACATGGCAAAGCATACTTTAAAAGTCAATTCAGAAGGAAGAAAAAACAAAACAAGAAAAATCTAACAACTACATGACATTTGGTACAAGCTGATTTCTCAAATATGCACCAGCATGAAAGCCAGTTTCTAAGTCAAGCTGACCACACCAAAGATACGGATGGCTCAGAAAATCTGGATCCAGAGTGTTTACAGTAGTCCCAGCTTCTATGACCTAAGTACTCTGCAAAATTATCCTTAAGAGTGAATCTGCTCCACATAGACAGGACTCACTGTGCAAGCCAGCTCCATACTAACAGTAAATTTGAACAGTCATGAACCTGCATCAGTGTAGCTCTTAACTGTGGTGATGACTGGGGTAAGGCTGGTGACCAGCATAAGTCTCCCTGGAGAGTAGAGTGCAGCATCCTGACAGTTCCTGTTTCCTTTATAAGGAGTCCATCTAACTCCTACCCTCCTTCTATGGACATGGTTTTTGTCACCTGGGATACGGTGGGAATCAAATTCACATACTGTTTTTCATCCCAAATTCTACAAACTGTCTTCCTACTATGAACTATAAAAAGTTAATGTTGTAACAAATTTAATGCAAAATATCTTGGAATAATACTCTAAAAAATATTAAAAGTTGAAGGCACATTCTTAGTCACTAAAATAAAATATAAGCTTTTCAGAAATAAAGCAAGATCAATCTTTCTTAGCTTCTCTGCCTTTTAGCTTCGGGCCACCCTATTTCTTCAGTCTAATCTGTCAGTTCTCACTAGAAAGAGGACCGATATGTACAGCTCTAGTTTGACAACAGCACATGCTTTGCTTTCTAATAATAAACAATTTTCCCATTGTAGTTTTGTACGTGTCCTTGTAGCTAAAGCATACTAGTATACATTTCCTCTTTGTCAAGATAGTTATAACTACCAAAAGCCTTTTGAGTGAGGGGCACTGATACGCACTTACATACACTGTACTCTGAAAAAATCCAAGCTTATTGTCCAAAAGCTTAAAATACGGTATTTCTACAGAGTGGAAAGGGTAGGTGTTTGGGTTTCTTTAAATCTGGTAAAAATTCCAGGTATCTGTTATCAGATATCTATAGTTATAAAGCTGACTTGGGAACAACCTGTTAAAATCAGGGAATGATATTCTTCAACTCTTTTTCAGTATGGAGGCTATTCAGTGGAAGAGAAAGATCCATCAAACCCTGATGCTGCCTGAAGCAATTCTGAAGTGACTCTTCCTAACAAACCAACCACCAACTTGCTGGACAGATGTACTGCTTCAGCTCCTGAACACAAAAACCAGAATCAAATGGGGAGGCACTTTCCATTCCCACTCAGGGTAGAAAAATCCCAATCTGATGTCCTTTCCTAGCTTTCCTTGGAATGATGTATTGTTCTGCTGCATATTCTGCTGCAATGATATTAAAACAAACTTAATAGTTCAGTTAACTAAAATATGACATAAAATATAGATATTGTTCAGCAGATTGTCCTGATAGTAATAAAATGGCTTTGCTGAAGTTTTTTCTAGGGAAAAAAAATTAAAAAGGACTTCCGCCAGTTTCATATCTAGTCATAGATATCCATTGGAGGAAGAGAATGGAATGGTACGGGAGTAACAAATCTATAGTATTTTCTACTTTATTACTGTGTCTTTTTAATACAAACATGCATATGTTAGGCAGGACTAATAGTTGAACATTTTAAATGATAATAATTGTAATGGTGAATACTTTTATAATAACATTATTGCCCATATCAGGCTGCTACTCTCACCTAATATTCAGCAATTTGATTGAATAGGCTGGTCTCAGTACAACAGAACACTTTGGCATAAGATTAACTTTTGAGAACTACTTTGTTGAATAAAGTGGGATTGAAATGCAGGAAAGTCAAATTCATCAAGAAATTTCTGTAGTTTTGGGGTATTTTATTTCCCTTACAGAATACGGGATTTATACTAGTTTTATGACTTTGTGTATGAAATCACAATACACTTTGTAGTCAGTAGTGTCATCCTTACACCAATGATTAACAAGCTGGTGTTCTAAGAGAGCCAGAGTGTGTATGTGATACTGGCCTTTTGCACTGGGGTGCTCATAGTAGTGCTTTGTTATTGACAGCTAAGTACTAGTCGTCTACAAGTGTTGGTTCATTGAGACACGCCATTCTTCGCATGCAACATTAAATCCAAATCTCATTTTCCACAATACAGCTTTCACATCTTAAACAACAACAAAAAAATAACCACAGCTGCATGACCAATTTTTCCTCTGTCAAACAAGCCCATGAAAGATTAAACTGATAGCTTCCTACCTGCATACAAAAATCTGTAGGAAAGATATGCCCGTCTATAAACTCTTCTCATATTATTGTGAATATATTCTTTTGTTCTTGGGAGCATTCTTGAAATAGCATTTAATATGAGCCAATGAATCTCATTAAATACTAACATGATAGTATAAAAACACCAGTAGATAAATAATTTCTTTTCATTAATTATCGTGTGGTCATACAATAAAATGCAGAGAAGCTCAGGAACTGATATTTATATCAGAGCCAAGATGCGATGGTGAATCACAGGTATATTAAGATTACCCTATATTTGTCCCTACAACTTCTGCATCTTCACAGGTAAAATCTGCCGAGGTGCTTAACATGCATATAAATCAATTCTCTTTTAGTTTCCTTCTGTATTTTCATGCAGGCTTTTGGAAAGCTGATGGAATAACTAAAAAACTCTTTTCTCCATATACAGCACAGTTCATATGTATCCATAGGAAGCTTCCACTACCATGATCTGACAAATGGGGTAGCACCCCATAGCAAGCAGCCTGGAGCATTCTGAACACAGACTGTTACCACTAATGGACATCACTATAGTATCTAGCAAAATCTATTTTTCAGTATCAAACAACAATTTGGTTTCCAAATTAAATTTTGATTTAAAAAAAAAAATCAGAAGAATCCCATTTTAATTTTTTCAGAATTGAGTAGACATGGAAGAAATAGGTAACAATCCAATGTCCTATGTCTTCCATTCCCTTCTGCTTCCCCCTCTCCACCATGAAAACACACAAATTAATGTTAAGAGCACATGACAGTAGAATATACTTTTATCATGGCACATGAGACCCTCAAAGGAGAGTAGAAGAAAAATATATCATTTCCTTCCCTTCATTTTCCACATAGTGCAGATAAATACTCATTCTGGTTTAAATGCTGTATCTACTAAGGAGGAATTTTATATCAAGGAAACAGGGGAAAAGACGACCATACAGTTTCAAGGACTAAACCAATGAGATATTAATATAAATAATTCTGCTATATATCGTAATAGAGCATAAACAAAAATAAAGGGGAAATGCACAAAAAGCAGTAAGGCAGAACATATATCTATCCAGAGATATATCTGACATAATATTGGATATTAGAAGAATATAGCTCTACATCAGCAGTGAAATTGATTGAATGATGTTATCTGAAGCTAAGATTAGCAAAAGGGGAAAGAAAATGAGGAAATATGGGGGAATGACCCATAATATCTATCTTGTGAATCCCCAGTCCCATCAATCATCTCTGCTAAGATTACACATTGCTGGAGAGAAATTGGGCTGAAATGCTAATGATCTTATGATTTACATTCTGCCAGAATGCTTTCACTTTCCTCTGCAGCCTCAGAAATAGCATACAAGCTCTAGAGATCAGAAAAAGAAGTAGAAGAAATCACAGTCTCTTAAAACTTATTGTATTTCACAACAGAGGTTGGGTTTTTTCCTGTAGCAGTAGTAAAACAGGCCTCTGCTGTTAAGTAGAACATAATAGCTGTTGAAGTATTTCAAGGACCTCCAATCCATTGGGTGATGATTTTAATTCCTTTCAGAATATAAAAGCTGTGACAGCAGTGGTCAAGTCTTAAACAAAAGCCAAATAAAAAAAAAAAAAACAAAAAAAACCCAAACCAGAAGAAAAATTGTCCTGCGAGAAAAATTTTAAGGTTGCCAAATCAAATTATTTTTAGGTTGCAGATAGAACTCCCACTTCTTATTCAGTGGATTAGTACATGCATATAACTATGTATACAGAGGCACCACTTTTAAAGCACATGCAAAATGCTTGCATGTGTGTGCAACTGTAGGCAAGAAATGGCAAAAATCTGAGTTACTATGTATTTCTCTTTACACAAAAGCAGCTATTTTGATTAAAAATAAGTAGATATTTTAAAATAACTAGTTTTGCTCAACATAGCTAGCATCAGCATTTGGAGCACTTAAGCAGTGGGTGTAAATTGGTATTAGATTACTCCATAGTCATTTTACATATTGAAAATGACAGCATGGAACAAGGTGGAATTAATCACTTTCTTTTAAACTAGAATTTATTATCCTTTTCTACTCACCTGAGGAAGAGCACATATTAAATGCAATTTACTTATTAGACAAATCAGTACTCTTTCATTTCCCTCTCATTTTGCTTTTAATTTGAATACACAAGCACCTGTCATATCAAAATACCATAGTGAAACAAGCCCTGATGGAGACAAGTAAAAATGTTGCAAAAGATCTTAGAAAACTGTCCAAGAATCTATCAGTACTAGAGGAAGTGCATTTGGCCAGATTTTTAAGCAACTATTTACTTACACTATAATTGCATTAGGTAGATTGCTCTAGTTCACACTGAGAGCAGGAGTGTTGATTCTGCAGACTGAGTTGCATTGTCGAGTAGTAGCAGAGAGACCACCTGCTTTTCATGTCATTTGCTTACATCTGCCTACTGCAAACCTCTCAGCTCTTCCTAATTAATAAGCTGATCAATGACCACTGAGCGGAAGAAATTCTCTCAGATTGCCATAAAACTGAGCTGCAAGCAAAACTGTACTTCTTGGTATGAAATGAGGTGTCAATCATATCAGCACACAACTTCTGAAAGGAAATGAGTCACCAAGCATGAAAATCTACTGAAATTCCATAATTAATGGAAGGCTCTTGAAGGGTTTGCTCATTGCACATTGCAGCCTGTGTCTTAGTGCATTTGCAGTTTCTCCCCAGGATTGTAGAGTAGAAATGGAAGAAGAGGAGCAAGAGTCAGGATGCAGTTAGGAGAGCTGATCTGAATGGCGTCGTTCAGGAAAGACACAGAGCTGACTCCTTTCTTGATGTTAGCTAAACAACACTACTGATCCGTTTTCTCAACAGAAAACAGACCAGATAGCTGTGAGTGGAACTCTAGCAAGAGAGGACATCTCCATAAACTTTTGCAGAAAGGACCTGTGAGCAGACATGGTGAGTCAGGAGCCATACATAGATATGTGTGATGGAGAGATTTCTACAATCTGAGCATCAGTGCTTGATGCTCCCATGACTCTTCAGGCAAATATTAGTTTAATATTTTTTCATTAAAGAAATAGATGTAATGCTTATAGTGTTAACTGTGTTTGTTAAACAGCCCAAGCTGAAAACAAACCAAACAAAATAAACAAAAACTAAGACAAACCATGCTGAATTCTGTACAGCTAGTGCAGACTTCTAGGATTTTGCGCAATGTGCTCATTCTGCCCAAGGTCATATTTCAACTGAAATTTAGTAACACATCATTTGCTAAAACTCATGGTAGGAAGCAAATGCTCATTGAACCGGAACACATTAGACTTCACACAGTATCTGTTTCAGTTTATGCACAACAAAAATTAAAAAAAAAAATAAATCTGATTGAGTGTTACATTATTTAAAGGTATTCTGGTGTCTTATGCTCATCAGATGAGCTTATTAACTTATTATAAACTTGTCAAACCATCAAATCAAATAGAACTTTGCAGTACAAGGTAGCTACTTACATAAATATTTGCAATAAATACAAATATAAAATTTGCATTTTTGTCAGTATAACCCGATGAATTCACAGCTTGCAAGTCATCAGCGAGCCAATGCAAAGACTGCCAGAGCAAAAACAAGAACCATTTAGTTAAAATCCTTCCTTTCTTTCGGGAGTGCTTAAACTACGTTTCCTGAGTGATCTGGCAAATTCATGAAGGTGTTGGTTGTCCCTTTTCCTGCCTATCTGTGGTAGAAGTCAGCAGGCAGAAATGACTAAGCTTACCTCACAACAGGCAAGCTAGCAGATATTACTAAAAAAAGATCCTGTGCACAACAAGAAAATGCTGAGCACTTCACTTTTCTCTGCTTTGATTTGAATTATGCAACTCGGGCTGAACTGAACTACTCTGTAAACACTGCATTCATTCCTTGCAAGGAATCCACTTTTAAGAATGGGTTCAAAGCTCACGCAAATGACATACCTTCACTGTCTCTCAGTAACTATTTTACCTGCACTGCAGTAGTGCTTAGAGGCCTTAACAAAGTTGTGGCCTCAACTTCTGGTAAGAAGGAAGAACTCTTCTGTTTGTAAAACTTATGCTGCTAATAAGCAGCTTGTGGTGTCATCCTTGTTTAATTGCTATCAGAATGCTGTGAAGGTTGTTAAATAGCTTCATAAAAGTTAACCAATAAATAACTTTTAAAAAACATTCTAAGAACTGCTGAATCATTTTCTACAAAGTTTTGATCAAATGAACTATCAAAAATTGAAGAAATTTGTAGTAAACAAATTCACAGAACAGCATAAACTGGAGTGGCTCCAATTTTCACGGGAAATAGATGACTGGTAATCATGATTCTTTTTTTCCATGGCATCATATTAGGTGTAATTACTTGTAAAATAATTAGTATTGCCTTTATCTTTCTTGAACTGCTGTGACATGTTTTTAACTAGAGTTCCAGCTATTACCCTTCAAACAGCTTTTATTTGATTGTGCTGACATAAAAGTAAACTGTTAGTAATTCCTCCTCTGCTAGGACTTAAGTCAGGATGAGAAGCCAGTGGAGCAAATCAGTTTGAGTTCATCCCTATGGCAGCAGACTGCATCTACCCCTTAAACTCTCTGCAGTTGAGAGTATTGGCAGTGGGAGGCCTGAACTCACTGACAATGGCAATATTGGGAGCTTTGCTATTTCCTACTTCTCACTAGGGTCGCAGAAGGCTCGTGGGCATGGAAGTGCTTGGTGCATGAATGAAGCTCAGAAAAAGCCCCCTCTCCCACTCAGCAATTTAAATGAAAACATAGTATCTTCTTTGGTCTTTTTATACAACAACCCCAGATGACAGAACTTTAGTTTAGTCTCTAGTAAAAGTCCTTGTGTGTCAATATAGCATCTGAAATTAACACTCATCGGTAATACTGGGAAGCATTTTATTGCCAAATGACAACTATCTTCAGTTCATCCAGTTCAAAACTGTTAAGCTACAAACATGACAACTTGGGAGATTCTGGGTAGGCTCAGATGTTAATTTGAGACAAACGTGATTATTGCCTTTGAGATAAAGAAACATATAGAGAACTGTAAAAAAAAAAAACAACAAACCACCAAACAAATACGAAGGTTCATGAATCTACAAAATAGAGCCCAGTAATAATCCATAACGACAGATGCAAGGCTCTTCTGTTCAAGAAAATTGCCAAGGAAGTAGCCTGCCCAGAGTTTTATTTCAAAGTCCCAGAGAATGTGGCAGACAGCTTTCCCATTTATTAGCCCCCCAGTTATATATCCGGAGTCAGATTATTAAATAAAATGATTTGAGAAGTATCTCTAAGTATGTTGGTTTCTACAAAAGTAAGACTGAACCAGGTTTCTGCCAGGCATCTACTCATTCTGCTAAATAGCTTTTGAATACCATAAAACTGAAACCAGTCTTATTAAGTTGATTGTAGGTAGGCTATAACATGAATTGAAACTGAAGTTTTGTCTCAAAACTGAGGTCACAGCACAATGGCATAAAGAAAAACTGATTTTTAAAAAGGAATTTAAAAAATAGCAGAAGAGAGTAAATCAAGATCAAGTTTTTTTAATTTTATATTACAAATATTTAGTTGAGCCTTCTTGCTGTCTTCTATATATCTGGCAACTCTTTATTATTGTTGTCTTAGTTATCTTATTGTTATCTTACCGTGCTAAGAAGAAATTTTGATACTTAGAATAGGAAGTTGGAATATAACACTTTATGTTTGGTAAACTACGTGGTCCCTTCACATTTCAACAAATTCCTGGTGTGCAACTGTAATGCCTCCAAACTTTGTGATAGAAATATCTGCTATTTAAAAAAAAACAAATAAAATAGAACTATAGAAGAGAGAACGGTTAAGTGATGAATGGCATAGAAATAAATTGACAAGAACCATATATTTACTCCAATGCTACTACTCATTCTAAAACAACAGTACTAGTAATATTTCTTGTATTATTTAGCTTTTACATAACATAACCAAGAGACTAAAATAACGACCCAGAAAATATTATGATTTTTTTCCTTTCACCTATACCATATTCAATGGTACTGCTCCATGATACAGAATATTTTTAATTATGTTATGCTTTTTAGGCTAATTGCTGTATCACTTATGTGCACTTCTAAAGAAATAATCTAGTGAGGCAGCCTATAAACAGCAGTTAAAATATCTCACTATGTGAAGATCAAGTAGTACAGAGGCAATATGTAATAGTGGATATTTCAGGGCACAGCAGGATTAGATAGTGACAGAAATCCAGAATCAACAGGAAACATCCTAACTGACAGAGGATTACTGAACCATTCTGAGTAGGCTTGTTTACTGGTTTAACTATTGGATGTATGATTTCTATAATTAGACTCTGATCAGCTAAGCAACATTGTAATGAAGCTGCAACACCCTAAAGAAATTTTAGACAGGCTATTAAAGAATGATTTATGAAGAAGGCTTTTGTTCAGCCAAGTGATTAGAATTTAATAGCATTACCTACTTAGTGTTGAACTGGACATAACCAAGCTAAGAAACAATAAACAACCAGGAAAAAAACAAAAACAAAACCAAAATTGGCATTACAGTTATCTTCTGCATCAGAGCTGTGAAGAGAGGCATCACATGAAAGTAGCAAAAAAATTCCAGCCTTCGATTTCAGGCAATGCGTCACCCAAAACATTGTGCTAGCTGCTAAAACAGATTATTTTTCCTTTTGAAAAAAATTGAAGAACTGTAGTATAACGCCTAGCAAAAATGTATGTTTGTTTCCATAGACTGAGGAAAGGGAGAAAGAATGTCTAAAAACAAATGCTTTAGGAAGGAAGAATCTTCAAATATTATAGTTTAGAAGGCCTTTTAAAATGAATTTGGAAAAAAAAAAAAAAGAGAGACAGGGAAAACAGGAAGAGGAAAACAATTATTCTAAGCATCTTAGAGCTGATGGTAAATTTTCTTCTCCCTAAACAAACTTTTTTACTAAGCAATGTCCTATCATTTGTCAGACAAGTCTGAAACCTGATTCCCATTAACTTTAATGAGAGCTGGATTGTGTTTGCAGGTCATTTGACCATTAGTACACATTTCTGTTGAGAAGAAAACTGTCTCACTCATACAGACCCTTCTAACAATGAATGACAGACAGCAAGTCCGTCTAGTACATTTCTGATGGTGGCGTTTAAGAACTTCGCACTCAGCAAAAGAGAAGCGGTGAGGGTCAGAAAGAATATAAATTCTACACAATGAGGCTCTGCTCATTAGCAGATGTATTTGAAGTGCAGATTTTAGTTGAAAAAGTGTACACATCTGCAAATAAACACCTACTACATCTACTTGCAACATTATGAGATGTTGTCTCAGAGAGCTCTGTGTTCTGGGCAAGTGCTTTGTAACATGCTCAGAAACTAAGCAGTGGCTGAGCTTTATGCAGAAGCGATGGGAACAGTCCCACTGGGTTCCACCAATCAGCTCTTTGCAGTTATGAGCAGGTACTTGGATCACTCCAACACTCTGTTACAACACAGAAAGTCCCTGAACTGACAGCAATGCAACAAAAAAATACATACAATAAGCAGGCAACACTGGGAAATCCTGGGGATAATTTGGGAATAGTTGTCTCAGTTTTTTGTGACTATTACACCATGGGGTTCAACCTAGCAGTTCTCTTCTTGATTTCCTGCTCTCATAATTCTCCCATTTCTGGTGCAAGACATAGGCTTTTAGGAAGGACTGAATGTTATTAGCCAATCTGGGCTAAGAAAATTATTCTGCACATCATAAAATTATTTGAAAATGGAGGTGATGGGAGGAAAGATAAGTTGGTAATATTTGTGCTGACAAACATCAATGAAGTATGACATTTGTGATGTGAAGATGCATGTACAGGAAAATACAGGCTTGATAAGATGACCTTGATGAACATGTTCACCAGAATTAGAGAGAACTGTAAAGGGCAATTTGACTGGTGAATTTCATTTGCGAGAAACAGAGAGAGAAGATGATGTGTTTAGGAAAGTCAAAGTTGAGAAAAAGGTGTCAGTATCCAAATCAAAGACGAAAGTCAGAGCATCTGAATAATAATAATTTTTAAAAGTATTAAATAAACAGCAGTGATGGTAGGACAAACTGGGGACTTAAAGAAAAGAAAGGAGGGATGCTGGTTTGAAACTTTTACAGCACTTAAGATGGTTTGATTGATTGAAAGCAAATAGCAGTGTACTGTGCTCCGGTTTCAAGAACATTTGTGGAAAACACAGTTGACTCATGAGGAGAAAACTGGAAAAGAGAAGGTAATCAGTGTATGGAGAGGGAAAAAATATGAGCCAGATAAAATGCTGTTTATAATTTCTATAATATACCAATAAACAAATATCAGATCCATGTTTGTCCCTGCCTAGGGCATCAGCATATGTTGCTGTTCCAGAGGACTGAGCCTGGGGTGTCAGCTCCTGTAGGAATCATACTGGAACATAACTGAAGGCTAGTTCACAGATTATCCCTATTTTTCGCTTAAGGATGGTAATGAAATAAACTGCTATTGTGATTCTAAGTGTGTAGATGAAAGACATTGGTAAGAACTTTTAGGGAACTTAAAGGGCAAACACACACATCATAGAACTTTTCAATGAACCGTCTTTTGGAATTGTAGATCTATTTGTCAAAACACCTTTCACACACACACTGTTTTACCTCTTGCTTTGTAAACAGCTACCTAATTTCCCCTCCAGCACTATTACACTTTAAATATAAGCATGTAATATAATTTTTGGTGTCTTTTTGATTTCCTCAGCATCAAATGAAACAATTACTTTTTCGGAAAGCCTTCAGATAACTCTTAACATGGATCAAAGTTATCAATTATGAAAAATTCAACAGCATTAGAAAAAATAAGGTTTTACACTATATGAATGAAGAAAATCCAAACATGCTGACACTGACAGACACCCATCTGTTTGACCACAAGTTCACGTAGTACAAAAAAACTTTATAAAACAGCCTAGCAAACAATCAGTTGCTTTACTAGAAGAGAAATATAACTGAAATGGAAATTTAGAAGAAATAAATTCTTAATTTGGGATACCTTGCTTCTTCCTCGTTAGAATTTTAACCTCCGATATATGACAGCATCTTGGGTTATAGCAATTTGTAGTTAAGTCTACATTAAAGATGATTGACAGAATTGATTAAAATTCCTCTATTTATCAAGGCATAATGGAATCTGAGGATATTCTGCAAGCTTTCTGAATGTAAATGAGGAATTTTAAGGCCAGAGATGGAACTCAAATCATATTGTCACCAGAAGAGGGTGCAATACTGTAATCTGTGCTAGTCATCATTCTAATGGTTTACATTAACATGAAATAAGGCAGGATGTAAAACCAGTTTAGTTCAGTAAGTCCCCTTTCTCAGTCTAGGAATCATGGGTCCCTTAAATGACACTTTGTGGAGATGCGGTCATGAAATATTAGGAAAAAAAGTGCCTATAAATTTCAGAAAGCCATAGCAAATTGACTGGCTATGCATTATATATAAACACTTCATGGCAGAGCTAGGTCTTCTGAATAGCAGCCTACTGTCCTATCAAAAATACCATGCAACTTCTTATTCACAAGCCTGCATGTGCCCAAGAGTACTCTCTAACTTCTCACTGAGTATTCAGTTGCTCAGAAAAGGTGCCTGATACCTGATAAATGTCCGAAATTATTTCTGTAGCATCAAGACAGACAGAACCAGTGTGAAAAATGTAGTATTTTTACATCATGCTTTGATGTTTATTTGTTTTCATAAAACAGATTTGTAAAATGCTTTGGGGTCTGTCTAATTTAGATAAAAAGCCAAGAAACATGCTCTACTATTTGACACTACGTAAATGTGTGTACCTGCCAGATATTATGTGACAAATGGCAAAATATCTAAACTTTGAAAAAACAAAAATTACATGTTCTTCCATTTTTAAATGAAATATTTTCTTCCTTTGTTTCTCTTCCCAGTTTGGAGAAACACTTTCAATGTAAAACTGTTGATGAACATTGGGCATGTCACATAAGCAGCATGAAATCTAAAAAGAGAGTAGTGTAATGTGGATACGTGCTTTTAGTAAGATATTAATACAGCAGGACACTATGCTTACACACACTAATTTCTAATCTAGGTACCTGAACAAGGAACATATTTTCTGATACAATCAGTTGGCATACAAACCGCTCTTTGCTATATTGACAGCTTTAGGAACGCGTTAGATGCCTTAAATCCGATGGTGTGAATATCCATTTGGGTGTAACAAGTTCCTCCATCGTGAAGGATGTTTGAGAGAAGAAAAACGGCACAGAGCACTTACTCCAGAAAGCTCCTTTGAGAACATTAACATGAGTTTCCATCATTTGCTCTGTGGTTTCACAGGTCTAAGTGGGGAATGGAATTTCAATCTCGGTCTGGCTTTCATTTCTATTTTCTTAGGGACCATGTCTAGTAAAAGGAGACATACTTATATAGTGCCTCAAATCTATGAGCAAACAGCAAAATTAAACAAAGAATTCACTTTCATCCAAAAGTATCATGTAAAAACACTGCATTTATAAAGACTTTGGGTATGTTATATATGAGACTTCTCTATAAAGCATGTGAGGCATATAGGTGCCAGACTATATTAAAGCCACTTACACTATTTCACTGCTTTATCTACACTATGGTTTAAAACAATTAGGCCATAAAATAAAATTTTCAATTGAAATTTTTTATTCATCTGAAATAAAAAGATGGAACAGAATGAAATTCAAATAATGAAAGATGATATTATCTACAACAATAAACACAATAGACTAAATATTTTTTTATCTTCTCAATAGAGAATAGAAAATTGGACAGACCAACACTACCTTGTAACCCTCTTACAATGGTAGAGTTGGGCGTAATAAGGATTGTTTTCTGGTGTCCCTACAGCAGCCCTTGAACATTCCCAGTACTGCCCTGACAGGGCCAGAGAGATCATTTTTAATGACTGTACAAACAGAAATGTTTTGCTTGATCTACAATTTAATTGCTCTTGTTCCCAAAGAACAGAACATCAAGTGTTACAATACACTGCAGGGAACTGAAGACTCTCTTTAGAAAACTTATGATGCAAATATAGGACAACAAGGACTTTGAAGCTCATTCATACAATTGCCTGTCAGAGTAACACTTCTGCTTCAGTTGCAGAAATACTCTTTTACTGACATGATTCTTTAAATAAAATGTTAATTGTTTTTTATTATTTTTTTAATCTATGATATCCTTTCATCTAGAAAAAAAGGTTCCATCAGGGCATATGGAAAATAAAATAGTGCATATGAATACCAACTTCTTTTACTCATTAAACCACTCAAACGATTATTAAGGAATTGTCACTGTCCTCTGAGTTTTATTTGACTATTCTTGTTTTGAAAGCATGAAAGTAGGAATTAAGTTTGTCAATAGCTTACATGTGTACAAAGGAATACTTGGATTTTCCACATCAAGTTCAGTCTTCTAAGTTACCTTTTAGACTCGAATGAGTGGAAGATCCTGCACAATCTATTTGACCAATTGCACTAACATAATAAAAGCACATATATTTCTTCAGAGAATGGCTCTGAAGACAGTAATACAGAACTGGCTCCTTTGCAGATTACTGGCAGTCAGTTTGCAATAACACTCTGAAACATGTACTTAATCCTTTTTGATAGAGATCCCAAGTAATCTGCCACCCTTTTCCCTCACACACAAAACAGTGTCAAAGAAATGACGAGCAATAGGCTTGCCTGATCCAAGGAACTGTTAAATAAAAACAAAATCAGTCTGACTTTCCAGGAGCACGATAGTGGTATTTGTTATTGATTCAAGCCAGGATACATTTCAATCTCAGTGATTTTGTGGGTTTTTCTTTGCCTCTGCAGATGGTTCAAACAATTAAACTGTTGAAAACTTAATTCAAAATAGCTGATGCTACTTTTATTTGTCTTATCCTGAGGTGTTCCAGTCATCAACTGGGGATCAAATCTCCTTCCTCATATTTGCATAGTCAGCACTCATCCTGACAAGTGCAACTGTTTCCCAAACGATATTGCAAAAGAATGGTTAAAACATAGATATGTTTCAGTAACTGAGAAAAGAACGTCTTCCAAAGAGTGAAACAAAAAATAAACTGTCTTAAAAGAAGATGGTTTTGTTTATGCAGTATATAGAATGCAATCTGATTTTTGAAACTGTATCAGCATTTCTTTGCCCTAACTAAAAAGCTTGCTGAGTACTAAGTTAGTATGTTTTCCTTTAGAACATCTTTCTGTTAGAGACTTTGTCTCAAAAGTCTTGCAGTTCTATACAGATTCCTGTTGTATGCCATAATCCTCCATGTAACAAAGTCTCTCTTGTGGATTTCATTGAGTTTAAATAAAGCCTGTTAACATTAATCCAGTTTTTCCTGTTCCACGTTGGATTTTTATTATTTTTAGACTAGTCTGTCAAATTGTTTTAGATACATAATATAAATATATCCCTTCATTAAATCTATATCCAGTCTCATTTGGGTTGCATTAAATCCCTCAAGTTCTATCTTGCTTCATTTATGAGATTAGTGGCATTGATTTCAGAAGCTTAAGACAGAAAAATACCTGCACTTAATGGAACAACTGTACCAGTCCCACTCTGTCCATAAGTATATATCAATTGTAAAGACATCTTTCCTTCCCCCCTTCCTTCGTTAAACGAATTAGCTATGCCGTTCTTGAGATAAGTGCATGCTTTTCAAATAAGTGCTTAGTCTCTGGCCCTTCTTTAAGGCTGATTTTATCTTTCTTTTTCTTAATTTGTTTCAAATTGAACTTTACTTGACTCTGCATCTACAATGACCAAAGCCATTATAAACCAAGTGTGGTGTTTAATTTTGTCTTATTTGAAAGAGTTTATGCTTGCAAAGGATATGTAAGCGAAAGCTACAGGCATGACGTTACCTTCCTGGTCAGTAGCTTGCCATATGTGATTCCAGATGCTTGCTGGGAGGCAAGAACAAACAGCAACTGAGACGCAGTATTATCAGGTACAAATAAATCCCTGTGCTTCACCTGTAATCCTAGTGGACTGGAAGTGAGTGCCATGCGATACTCTGCAATTTGATGCAACTGCAATAGCCCAGAAGGTTTGTAAAACATTTGCCTTATCATCAAAGCCTGAAAACACCTCTACTACTGTTTCATAAGCTTCAGAGTCAATGGAAAAAACAGGATCCATAAATAATGTGCCACAGAAAGGAAAGAGGAGGGATCCAGAATATTGATATCCTAAATCATGCCAAAAATCTAGAAATCGCCAGGCAGCATTTCTAGCTGATCTTCTAAACTGATTCACACAAATATCATCCCCGCACATTCACCTCCTGCTGTCTCCGTTTCCCAATTTAACATGGCTTCATGTATCAATGAGGCAACAGAGATTATTAATCATAGAATTTCACTAAATTACTAATCCCTATGAACAATTGAATGGCACTAAAAGCAAACCTGAGCTATTTTGGCACCTGTTAACGAGCCCTCTGCACACAATTTCTCATTGTACATGGAGGCAGGTGACTGACAGAGTAAGGTATGGAAGTAGAGCATCAGTTATATAATTGAAACCAGTTGTGTTAAATAAACATTACAAAGTATAATATTATATGAGGTTTCTTTCAACAGAACTGATTTGACAAGAGACACAATTATTGGTGGTGTTGATGGAGAACTCATTTTGCAATTTTTTTCATTAATCTCTGCTTTGTGAAGTTATCATTCATCGAAAAGACTGTGCAAAGAGTTAAGAAGATGGTACTGCAAATCAACCTTTTGCTTCTTATATGTCTTAAAAAGCTTGCTTTGTGCGTTACCTAAAGGAATGAATTTTTATGGAATTGACTTACCAATGCACAGAGTTGATGGTTTGGTGTTGGCTAAATAAATCAGACTGATTGATGGGAAATCTGGTACAAGATCCTGTCATTTGCAAATATGAGTAAAGTAAAATTTTAAAAGTTACAAGTTTTTATAGTTGGATAGATATTATTCAGTGAAAAAGATGCTCAATGAGAAAGACTCCGTAAGACAGCGACATCTCAATGACTTTTGTAATCTTTGGGTTAGGTCCAGAAAGGAGAAGGCTAGGGGAAGGAGGGGAAATCAGTGATCTTATACTAGCCCCTTTTCAATAGCGAAAGTGAAAAGGGACTTACGAAATCTATGCAAGATCTGTTTTGGATTGTGTATATACTTCACCTCAGCTGAAAGTTATGACTGATTCAGATTTTTCTTATACCGGTATGAGACTCGATAAAAAACTGTTCATTAAAAATATACTTTATCTCATGGACACAGGAGCTAATTCTACTGATTTGTGGCAGAGTATAGAATGGCATTACTATTTTGACAAATTAACTTCACAAATTCTAGGCATAATCATCTTTAACCTCACAATGAAAAATATTTGGCAGTGGCATCCCCTCAGCTCCTCTCAGAGCTACCCTCTAGCCTTGACAAAAACAAAACTTGGAAAGTTACAGCAAATAGGAACCCTCAGGGAAGGGGACATATTTAACAGTACAAAAACATTTTCAATGCATACTTAAAATATACTGCCATACTTGCTTACTCCTAAAAGGCCAGGAAATGAATCTTTCAGCTGCATTATACAGTACTTACAAAAACTTTCCCAGCTCCAGTGATTACACAGCATCACATCTTGCTGCAAAAAAAACGGTTTGCAACTGCCAGTGTTAGTGGAAGAGATGTTTCCATGAGCATTTCTATACGGTCATCATACCCTCACTACAAAAATCTAGACAGATAGAAGTTGCTTGGCAAACTATAACCTACTCTATGCCATCAGGTTCAACAATAAGGTAATCCTCTTCAAGGCTCCAATATTCTGCCGTTGTTTTCTATAGTTTACCTCTGTTAAGCAAATCAGCTACGCTGCTCAAATCCTGGTTAGAGGAACGTACAGTGTACTACCCTTGTAGTAATAAAAGAAACTAGATTCTCACTGGTTCAGTTGCAGTGTGATGAAAGGAAAGCTCTGCCTCTCCACACACTCAGAAAAGTTTTGTATACCTCGGTGTGCTTTATGAAAATCTCTACTAACATCACTATTTCTTCTGACAGCTGATAGCAAGTTGTGCTTATGATTACTGCGAATTTGATACGTTGACCATCACAGAGGGGACTGATTCACAGGCTTCCAAAGGTGAAGGACTAGATATCTACCGACTAAACTGCAAAGTCACTGTATGTAGTAGAGCTGTAAGAAACACAGTCTGCATGGACTAGCTGGACAGAAGAACGTATGACATACTGGGATTGAGATGTTGCATTACTGACAGACTTGAAAGAGTTTACTTCAAAGCATCCTAAAATATAACATTCAACTCTTCCAGTCTCTTTCCATGTTTATTCATCTAATTTATAATGCATTCATCTTTCAAGATGTGGTTCTGTCAGGGACCAATGACAACACTCTGCTGATCCAACACTAACTCCTGGTTTTGGCATTGACAAATGTTTCAGGACCTTCACCACCCTGAGCCTCAGTTTCTCTGTAAGAAAACAAAGGGGGTTTTTTACAAGGGCTTATAGTGATAAAATGAGGGGTAATGGCTTCAAACTGGAAGGGGGTAGATTTAGATTAGAAATTAGGAAGTTCTTCACTATGAGAGTAGTGAGACACTGGAACAGGCTGTCCAGGGAAGCTGTGGATGCTCCATCACTGGATGTGTTCAAAGTCAGGTTAGATGGGGCATTGTGCAATCTGGTCTTAGTGGGAGGTGTCCTGTGATTCTATGGAAAAAAAAACACAACACATGTCCTGTATGTCTTCACGTATTCATGAAACTGCTATAAATCCTTAAACAGGTGTTAAATCAATATCTTTAAAATCCAAAATTTCTATAGCACTTCTCAAAAGTTATCCATAAGCTATAGAGCATTGATGCTGCTGCAATACAAAGAAGAATTTCTCATAATAATCTTCTTGAAGAGTTACTACTGGCACAATAGTTGGTCCTTCCAAAATTAAAGGCTTGTTTAGTATTATAAAATAATCACTTTTAATAAGAATAATTAAACAAATATTCCTACAACAGTTAAGGTTAAGGCTTCTTAGATGTTTTGGGTTTTGTCATGTAAAAGCAAAACATCCACTTTATTTCCAACATGTCTCTCTACAAACCTTCTGTATCTTACTAGGCTGACACAGCATTTGGTGGTTTTGAGTGTTTGGTTTTGGGTTTTTTTTTAATCTAATATATAAATTTGGAATTTACATAGGAAACACAAAAGAGACTCCGCATTCAGTGCTGTAAATAGCAATGAAGTGAAGCTAATGACTAGAGATAGGTCACTGTTAAAGAGAAACAGACACAGGTTATATAAATAAACACATCTCATTTGTCGAGGAGGAGTATAACTGACAGAATAATGGCAAAACTGCCGCTGCATCTTCCCCATCTCCCTCACTACAAAGGGGCAAAGGTCAGTTATATATTTTAATTGAAGCATTTCTTAAAAGGTTAAATGACCTAAAAGTTTATGCCTGAAAAGAAGGAAAATACTTCCCTGTCTTACTTCCCTCCAAAGGGAACTCTGGCAGTCTGAGGAGGTGCAGAAGATTGTCTTGACCTATTTTTCTCAGTGTGTATCCATTTGTGACAATATCCTTCTCTTATTCAAATATTGGAAGACACATAAGTCTCCTGTTACAGCAGTCAATGTGACAGATAAAAGCAAATTCATTCAGATAAAAGCAAAGTCATTCAAAAAAGATCAGAGCTACTGGACAGTAAGAACAACCTCCTACATTGCAAGAGCTCAGGGAAAACGAATGAATACATATAGAGAAGAACTGTCATATTGCTATTTGTTTTTCCAGTTTTGCCACAATGTTATTTCAGTGCATCGTAGGAAAAAAAGTGATCTTTAAAAAATGCTCCTGTTTAAGAAAACATGATCCAATGGTTGAGAAAAGAGGAGAAATGCCAATTCCAACCTGAGAAGAAATCACAAAAAATAATCGTCAAGTTTTCAAAAGGAAGTGTCACTTCTTTATTGCTACTGGTAGGCTGTAGATCTTGACAATTCGTAACCTAATAGTGTCCAAACATGTATAGGTGAACCTGCCTAGATGATCTCCAGAGGTCCCTTCCAACCCCTCCCATTCTGTTATTTTGCTATTCTGTCATTCTGTGATTAGATCCATTGATTCATTTTTTATCTGGATGGGTCCAACACTTCCCATTCTAATACTAATTCTCTATCTTAGTTCACAGTTATAATATTATTAAGAGACTGATTCTAATCTTTCCAACATCTTCAATCTCCTCTATCTCCTTTGGTACTATTTACCATTATTACGAACTGGAAGTCCCTGAAATACAGCCACAGAAATACAGACTCTGGGCTAGGATTTTATCTAGTCAAATATCAGAAACTGTACAACTGAAATGATATTTTTTTCCCCCACTTTTCTTTTGCCGTGTGACCTTCCAGACGTGTATTTGTGCTCCTTGTTTCTATGCCCTCAAAAGTCTTCTTTTCCCTCCACCTTCTCTGGCTTTTTGTTTGCCTTTCCCTCAACCAACTTTCGGATACAATAAATGATGGAGTGGGACTGGCAGGCTTCATGCATCATCTGAAATTGCTTTTAAGTTCACATTTTCCATCTAAGTTCCATACATGTCAGAATACAGCGTGTAATAAAATATATCATATCTGAAAAGAGTAACACCTTCTTCTTTACAGATAAAGCCCATAAGGATCCACAGAAGGACTGTGGGAAAATTACTCTGAGTTGAGAAAGTAAAGGATTTTTTTTTTCTTACTTGTAGATTCTGTGTCCCTAGTAGATATAAAATGGGTTTTCAGCTCACACTGGTTTTTTTTTTGTTTGTTTAAGGTCTGATTTTTTGGTTTTCGTTTGTGCAAAGGCAAACAATCAGTACAGTTGGAAAAAAATCCGTCAGTGTTTTCCTAAGGTTTAACTTCCTCAGCTCTCAGTACCACAACATTTTTGACAAAATAAGGAAAGAGGAGGTAAAATCCTGGATAAAGTGAAAATAATTGGAAGCGGGAGAGAGAACAAATGTGCTGCTAACAAGCTAAAGAATTTTCTCCATGTGAACAAATATATGTAAAATGCTCTTGTAAAATACAAAAAAAAGTGACCTATTTAATGTGCTACGTCTTTTGAATGAGGATGTAATATAAAATGTCAGCTATCAAAACAGCAGAAATGAAATTTTCTTAGTATTAGCTTTTGCAGGAACTTAATTAACTTTGTCTTCTAATAGGTTGAGAAAGATAAATCTTAAGAACTTTTCAGTTGTAAAAAAACCACCACCTTGGTTCATGTTCAATTATCTTGCTTTAATTTTGAACTTTTGGCTTATAGCTATATTTGGTTTTCATTTTAAAGGATCATTTTGAACTGAAAATGTATATCAATTTAAAAAAGTTTTGATTCATCATATTCTCTTTTCTGTTACTTAGAAAAAGGAAAAAATCTCTATAAATGTGAAAAAAATTAAAAATGGAGTTTATATAGTAGTGCTATCTGATGAAAACAAAGCTTTTATCCGGTAATGCATTTTTTTTTCTCCTAGAATAAAGAATGCTACTTGTTTTGGACTTTTGTCATTGTTTGTTTTTGAAGTTTTTATGTTCAGTGTTTTTGAAAGATATTTGAAATCTTGGAAAAAATTACAAAAAAAAAAATTAAATGCATGAGCTGACAAAGAAAATGTGCTCATGATGCCAAAGGACAAACAAAAGGGTATACAATTTATCACACTTTCATTAGCAGGTGTATGTAATGATCTACAAGTCCGTATCTATTGTAGAAAGACTGAGAAGTCCATTAAAGGTAACACAAAGTCTGATTTTCTAGAATGTAAAACATTCTTTGATCCAGAATAAAGAATGAATAGCAGTCTGCCATTCTGAATGATAATTGCAGTCATACAACTAATAGCACTAAATTCCACTCGTATGTCTAAAGAAAACAACAAAGAAACTGTGAAGTCAGGAAGGAGATTTTCGGAACACGGAAGTATAAAAAAAAAAAACACATTCAGGAGACTGAGGAACCAAAAGTAACTAGGCAAGGTTTAAAAATGCACAAAGCTGGGTAAAACCACTTGCATATAATAGTAGTAGAAGTGTACACACGCACTCACTCACAACTATATCTGCATTCTCATTCTGTATGGAAAGCAATAGTTTCAGAGATGCTTCTCTCAATTCTACATCATTCCTCAGAATAAATCTGTGTGAATAACCTGTAGACAAACACTCTTTTTTTTTTTTTTTTTAAATGTTAAGGCTTACATCTCCCTAAAGAGGAATCTAGTAAAATATGATCAACTTCTGTAATTCTTATGTTTTCTTGGTTTTTTTTATCAGGAAAAATTCAATTGCCTTTTCTACCTTCTACTAGAATTCTTTCAACAGATGAAAAGGAGCAACTGTGCATATTACTTGAGTAGGTGCTAATTCTGTTACACAAAGTAATTACATTTGCCAGCCATATACTCTCTGAAATAAGGTTTTAGGCAAGCATGTCTCACAAGGAACTGAATTTGATTATATGTATCAGCTGAAGCTAAATTAATTTACTGGTAAGTGTAAAATAACAAACTCCAGTGTAAAATAGTTAACACAAAGTATCTTAAGTATGCACAGTATTTATTCTGGATTTAACAGTGCAGTAATTCTATGCTAATAAAATAAAATATACAGTAACTTGCTTGCTTTAACTATCCTGTTAAACACCAATTACAATCAGAACATGCCTCATAAAATTAAATTTATTTTATAATCAAATGAACCACTTAAAAAAATATTGGAGAAATTAAAAGGAACAACTATGTTGTCTATGAAGACTCCAGCCAAAGTCATGTTCATGAATGTCTTCTCTTTCTGTTCTGTTTAGGAATATTTTTAGCTAAAGCTTTCACTGTTACAATATGATAAGACCAACAACACTTAGTTTGAGACTCAGTAAGGTTCTTCCCAAGTGATTCAAATTATGTATTGATTTCAAAGGAACTGTTATGGAGCTTAAAGTACTTCGGTTTATAAGCTTTCTGTAAATCAAAATTTTTAATTATTTCCACAGAATAATCCTACATACCAGTTCCCAGTCTGGTATCTTGAAGGTTCTAGGATGTTCTAGGCTAACAACACTTATCTCAAATAAGAATTAAATTTAAAAAACCATTTTCCATTCCATTTTGAAGGGTTTCACTTATGCCATCACTAATCCAGAATATGATCATCGTATAAATAATTTCCTAGAACGCTGTTTCTTCTTTAAGCCCATAAAAAGAGACATGTAGTTTGGCACAGAGTGACTATTAATGACTATTAAATAAGATGTCTTTGCTGGAATTTTTTGTCATTTTATGTGATCAACAGCCATGTTTCTCAAGGCTGTGGATATCTTACATTAAAACTAAGATGCCAAACACCTCAGCTTGCCAGTGTAGCTTAGTGTCAAACACCCTCCAACAAAAAAGGCAGATTTTGAACAGCAAAAGCCCTATAAAACGCTGTTTATGTGACAGATTGTTCTACATGATACATTTTTAATGGAATTGTGGATGTAAAATGTAAAAATATCTTAGATTTGTACAAACCAAAACAAACTATTGCAAATCCATTTCTATACCTTATTTTCTCAGGCTTATTTTCCTTGAGACAGAGATTCATGATCTCTGCTTATACAGCAGCTAGAACGCAGCCTTGAATCTCACCAATTCTGACTGTTCCTGTTTTGCCATGTATCACAGTAATTGTAGAATGTCCTTACCTCTGCTTTCCCACTCTCCTAAAATGACACCTGATCTTAGCTTTATTCTCTTCTATAACAAAGTTAAGATAAATCAACACAAAATAATCAAATTGCCTTGTAAAGACTTCTTTTGCATATAGATTCTGAAACACAATGAAAGAGGAATCAATGTGGAGTTCTATCACTACCAAGGATAATCCTGAATATTTTCAGGAATCAGAGTCTCTTCAAATAGAAACTGATAATATACAGATGGCAAAGATAGATACTAGTGAATCTAAAGATAAAATCCTGCCAATCCACATCAGTACTACAGTCCATCTGGATCTTCAAGAAAGAGAAACGAAATTAACCTTTGGTCAACAATCAGGTAAAGCTCATCCAACTGTCCAGAACATATTTTCTCTTGTTTCTATTGTCTGCTTCTGCTTTTTTTTTTCTCTTTGTTTCTTTCCAATATTCAGTATTGTCCTGGTTTTGGCTAGAATAGGGTTACTTTTCACAAGAAGCTGTGAAGAGCCACAGCCAAGATAGCTGAACTGAACTCAATATTCGTACCAAACCCGATCAAACTCAATACCACACTGACATCATACCCAGTACAGAAGGCGGGGTAGCTGGCTGGGGGAAGTACCCACAGTCTGGCCAGGAGGCAGGTCCCAGCTGGTGAGCAGTTGCATTGTACATCACTCATTTTAAATGTTATTTTATTATTAATACTATTGTTTCTTCTCTATTTGTGTTGTTTTGTTAAACTCCCCTTATCTCAATCCACTTTTTTTCTTCTGATTTACCTCCCCATACCACCGGAGTTGGAGGAGACACACTGGTATCTGGTGGGATGAACCCACAGGATCTCAGTAAAGATGAACAAGAATGTACATTTAATAATTACACATAAAACCAGGTTCTTTCCTCGTTATCTAAGAGGGAAAAGGCAGAAATTCAATACAAGGGTAACTGGTTTGATCAAATGTTTGAGCTCTAGGAATATTTTGTCTCGGATGAGCCACTGTTACGCATTAACTCAAGACAAACACACAACATGCTTCCTTTCTTTTCCTGCTTGTTAATTTGCTTGTTACATTACAGGCTCTTTTGAGTTACCAGTACATAACTGCTACCTAAGAACATGGCAGTAATTGCTCATCTGCAATTCCCATTCCTCAAATAGTCAGAAGATTTGCTGTAATACTGACTCTCCAGCAGGGACCAAAGGTTCCCTGAGAGCATGGCTACCATGTCAACCAGCTATGATTAAAATCAACTCCAAACACACTGAACTGTGACAAGTTACACTGACAATGTGTACATTTTTTTCATCTCTTTCCTGGTGATGTGTCAAGCATCCTGAAAACTATCCCAACTTCTTCTTTAAATGAGACAAACTAATGACTTCCACCTCTGCCATGAAAACTGACAACTATTTGTCGAGCACAAACAGTGTTTCTAATCTTAGTAACCACAAAGTGCTTGCTAACAATGTATTTAACTGTAGAATGAGTGGCACACTGATATCTAAGCATTGCGCCCTGCAATGCACTTTATGCCATCACAATGAAACTGTGCAAGTGTTACAAAAACTCTTCTATCCATCGGTTATTGTGATACATTTATCATGGCTTACTTTCTCCCTTAAAATTTTGTTTCTGAACTCTTTTGATCTTCTGTTGTTCCTTCAGTCTGAACACTGTCTTTGAATGTTAAAGACTGGAATTTGGGAAACTAATCTAATTGTTGTCAAATCTTGGTATACAAGGTCATTAAACCAAACAAAGTAACCAGACTAAGAAAACAATTTAAGACTTTTGTTTATATATGCCCCATTTGGAGACACCTGAAACAAGATGCTTCTTTTCATTATTTTACTTTATGGTTTATATTTGTAGGTACATAACTATATACATACTCTGCCTAGAAAAGAATTAGACATTATTGCTTAAGCAAACAGGTAGTATCAGCATTATAGTCAGAAGAGGTGCATTTGTACTTTCCATCTGTCTTTACTAGGGCAAGTTAAATCTTTAACGCAAACTGCTTCTATGTGGACCTCACATAGGTTTACAGCATTCACAGTATTTTAATAAGGATTTTCAGTTTACATTCACTTTGGCCTTATATGCTCCTATTTGCTATCAGGATCCACTCTATTTCTCTACAGTAACATCCTTAAATAGAATAAGTACATTCAAAAAGTATTCATCACTTATCAATCAACTGATGAGAGCACGCAATCGCTTTATACTTTTCAAAACCAGTTAATTGTATTGCCCATATTTCTTCTGTGTTTCAGCTTACCTTGAAATCTATTCTCCTCATACACCTTTGTGTAAACGTTTTAACCCAAGAGCAGATGTAGGTGTGCTGTTGGTCATTATGCAAATGTTTCCATTAATATGATGCACATGAAGAATGGGCTTTTTTATCATTTCTAAGAAAGAAGACTAATAATGGACCTCTAAAACACATCAGATTTCTATGCCATCACTTTGGCCAAACATTTTTTAGAGCAAGATGCACTAAGTATTTTTTCTTACAAAGATTTCATTGAAGTGCTATAAATATTAAAAAAATAATGCCATCAAATCGTGATGTACCTCAACATAAAAGGCTTAAATATGGCAAACGAGTTGTGCACAATGAAGAAGTCAAGCAGCTCTAGTCACATGCAGAGTACTGTATAAAATTTAATTTAAGAATTTAAGTATTTGACTCTTGTGAGATTTTTATGCCTCTAATTTAATACAATTTCCTTTCTCAGAGAAATTACCGCAGTAAATTGACATCTGTTCTTCAAAGAATTACCAGAAGGGTTCTTAAAAAATATACTTTGCAGTGTTTTATGTAAACCTCCCCAATTCTATCAGACTCTACAATAATTATTTTAAGATATGAGAGATTGCTTTTCATTTCATTCATATTCAATAGCAGTGGGTAGATATCAGAAGTATGTGGGTGATTGAAGGGAGCTCCAAAATTGAGAATTAATGTTTACTATAAAGTGCTATAGGGAACAGCAATGGAAAAAGGAGAAGCACTCTGTATACTAAATAATTTTAGGAGAGGAAACATAGCTTCTAGTTATCTTAGAGCTGTCTGCTCATTTTAGAAAAAGTTGTAATTCAGTCTTCAGTACTAAACATGGAAACAAAAGAAAATGTTCTCTTTGTTAACAGAAGCAAACAAAATACAAATGATAATGTTAGCAATTATTAATTCTAATCACTAATTCTGGTCATCTGTATTTCATAAAGTAGTTTATAAGCAAGATAATTGTCTCCATCTGGCCAAAAGATAAATTGAGGTACAGAAACTAAGACAGACAAACAGAAGTTAAAACCTATTTCCTCTTCATATCCACTAATGAGCAGTAAACCAGAGCAATGAGCCACCTCTAAGAAGTGCATATATACCTCAGTAATGCTAGTACTTTAGAAGTTGAAAGTCAAAACTCTAAGTATGAAATATTATCCAAAAGAAAAGCAACACATTCATGAATTGCTTGGGGGAAAAAAAAGTTTCTGAAAATCAGAAAGAAAAAAAAAAATCCAATTTTGTTTTATTGTTCACTACTCATGATGCAGCAGACGTGAAAGGTGGCAATTTGAAATGTCAGTATATTGCACATTTTTTTTAGGAGCTGTAATGTACTAAGAAATAAGTATTTAGATATGAGCTTTAATTCTACTTACCTGACAGTTATGCAGTCAAAATCATTCATTGGCATTGCTTATTGTGTGCACACTGTATTTATTAAATGCAGTAATCACTATTTACATTTCAAAATTAAAAACACTTTCAACTATTTTGAAAGGGAACTCAAAAAAAGAATGCCACCTGTAGTAGAAACCTTTTTGGTTTACTATCCATCCTTCTCAGGAAGTTCACTTCATTTGACAATAGCTATAACTAAGCGTCCAGGAGAATTAACCTTTTCTAATTGAAATAAAGAAATATATTTATGAAAGTACCTCAGTTCCTCAGTGGAGAAAGGAGACATGTTTTCCAAAAGAACAGCTGTATTTTCAAGCACACCATTGTAGTTCACCTGCAAAAAGACCATATTGCAAAGACTATGGGAAAAACTCTCAGCAGCATGAGGAAAATTAGGCTGTACAACTAAACTTCTGTAAAATAGAAAACTGTCATGATGTCAGAGAATGTTTTTACTCCACATGAAGTGGAGTATTTTCTGAATATCCTTGACAGTTGAATTCTACACAGAGATTCAGTGTCCTCTTCAGTAATTTCCTGATATAGGCTCATTAATGTCATTACCAGATACCAAGGCTGCTCTTATTCTAGAAAACTCAATCCCATTCATATGCAAAAATGGGAGCATCTTCCGTAGACAACAAACAACTTATGACACAGTAATAATAATTAATGGTATGGTAACAGGTACTTCAAATCTCATGAAAGCATTACAAATGTAGAGTAACAAGATTATACACTGTGCAATCTCTGAACAAGGATATTTTTGCTTAAGGATAAATGGGTAATGATCCAGAAATTACAGAGATAGTTTGCAATAATTGACTTTTTAATGTTCAAGAAATCAGAGAGGCACAAAGATCCAAAACCAAATGCCTGCAATATTTTAAAGCAGTTCTATTTATATATGACATTTTTGGAAGGATTATTCAAAATATGCTTCAGTAGGTATACAGTTCAGTTCAGCATATTTATCAAACTCATACTCTACATTATTTCAGTAAGACAGCAAAGGGCCACATTCTACATTCAAGGCCAAATCCTGCAAAATGCTGAGAACCACAAAAGATTTCCTTCCAGCACCAGAAAGGATTGGAAAGTATGTAGTGTATTAGCTTCATATATTTTTGCTGTTTAGGGAGATGCCCTGTCCTACAAGAATCAAGTAGAAGTTGCCAGATGGAGAGTAGTGGATGCAAACTTTTATCATTATCTATACTATCCCTTAGTTGAACAAGGCTTAACCTGTCTCAGGAATCGTCAGCTGTGCCAGTAAGTTCTTCAACACACTCCAGGAATGTCCTAGACCGTTTCCTCTCTGTTGTATTTCTGGCAGACATCTGGGAAGTTGAAGTTCCCCACGAGAACAAGTGGCAGTGGTTGTGAGACTTCTCCCAGATGCTTCCAGTACCCCCTATTCGTTGTGTATGGGAAACTGGGAAGGTGAGGGCAGCCAGAGGAGGAATTCACCTGCCTCCTCGAGCAGGGACCCATTTCCATTTCCCCTGTAATCTTAGGTCCCTTCCTTCTGCCTGGTGACAGGAGAGGAGGGGATCTTCTGCTTCTTGTCGAGCCTCCACCTGCTGCTTTTGCCTCAGGGTGTGGCTTCACCAATCTATTTCATTCTCACGTTCTCTGATTCTTCTTAACCTTTCCACCTCCTCTTTCGGCTTCACCACCTGGCTGAGCAAATCCTTCACCTGCTCACCCCGCTCACCCCGCACACAGGCGGCGTCCCTGCCTCCCAGCGGTGCCGGCGCCAGGCTCAGGCAGCCGGACACCTGCACTGCCGCCTGTTCGCACGGGAGCTCGGCCTGCGTCGCCACACTCCTTCTGGCTTTTGGCCGCGTTGTAACCAGGCTGGGTCCTCTTCTGGGAGGGAGACGCCCGCTTGTTGAAATCGTCGCTCGAGCCGGGAGGGGACTAGTTCCCGCCCGCGCACACGCGACGCTCGCTGCGCTCCCGAGTGCTCTGCACACACAGAACAGTTGGGTCCCGCCCTCAGGGCAGGAGAGGCACCGCTTACAGTAACTGAACGTACCTTCTGCACCGGCAGAAGCCCAACGCCCTGCCCCGAGTGCTGCAGGCAGCCGAGAACCGACCGCGGCACGCGCACGCGGTTTTCCCGCCCTAGGCGCGGCGCTCTCCCTGAGGCTTCTTAGCAACGTGTGGGTGCGGTCGCTGCTTACGCCTCGTTCGGATCAGGCGCTGCTGCTGCGGCTGCTGCTCCGCCCACACCTGCCGGCCCCCGGCACAGCCGAGCCGCTTTCTCAGCTACGAAAAAGCCCCAAAAAGAGCTCTTTGCCGACCCTTTTTGCCACGATCCCCTTCGCCAGTGCGGACTGACCTGCACTGGGGCTGGTCTCTTCCGTTTGCGCGTTTACGCCTCGTTTGGATTCTTGTGGTAGCTGGGAATGCTTTGCTTTTAATCTATCATTTTCACCATTCGTTCTCTTTTAATACATTTTCCTCCAGCCACCTATTTTAATTCCATGTAATATGTCTTCTTCTGACCTGGTTTGCATGTAACAAAGGGCTCCCAGTTAGATAAGAGAGAACTAATGATCACAAAAACCTGGAATGGAAAGCACATAGATATGTATCCCATTTTGCCCTGATATTTTATTTATCAACAGAAAGAAGTAAAATTCTGATCATACTGCAATAGAAAACTGTTGATGTAAGTTCATTATTTACATCAAGTCAATATCAGAACATCATTAGCCTGGTGATAAGAACGCCTATATTGCTTCACTTCAAAGTAATTTTCATTCTTAGCCCTCTTACATATCTCCAAAATATATTCTTTAAATTCCCATTGTTTCTGCTCGTTTAGACATATTTATTATTCTCATTGCTTTATTTCTGTTAGTTATCAGAGAACTCCAGAGAAAATAAGAGTAATTTTAGTGAATGTAGAGAAACAATAGGCTTTTTCTAGTTATTTCATTCTGTTCTAGATGTATCTTCTAGCCCTAAAGAGAAAATTTAATCCTCCTTAGTTTGCTCAAATCTTTTAGTTTCTCAAGGCCATACTGAAGTAATATCCATTATCCAAAAAAAATAGCAAACATATTTCAATTAAGTATATGAAAGATGTTGCATCAACCAAAGATGTTTCCAATGAAATTTTAGAGTGTGATATAAATGTACTGCAAAAATTACTTTTGATAGGGTGATAGGATGCTAGGCTCTATCCACATCAAGTGGAGATCTGTAATGATTTATGTCTCGAGACAAGCTCTCACAAATTCTTTTTTTTTTTAGAAAATTTGGAATCAGAGATGTCCCAGGTGAGAGATCAGCCTCTATACTATTAGCATACCTATACCCCACTGTTTGCAGCTGTTCTGAGCTTCAAAGATTGTCCATAGATAAATGTCCCAAAGTGGATATCTGGCCTAGTTTCAAACTCTGCTCATTAGCCTTTTTGTATGATCACGCCTAAATCTCTAACTTAATTAATTTATTTCATGGCCAAAGTTTATTACTCTCAGATCTTTTCAAATCTCATTTCAGATTGTCCAAAATGTAAATTTCCAGGCTTCCCAAGAAGCGTGAAATGTATTCCTACATAGTTTGTCCCTATTTTTACACTCTAAATTATGTTCTCCAGTATTCAGTGATTTTCTTTCACTATCTCGTTCTCTCATGTATTCATTTAAATTAACCACAGCATCATTAATCTTTTGTTGTCCTTATATACCTGCAGTTTACAATTTTGGCCCCCTAGTGTTTTAATGAAGAAAAATCTCTTACATTTTAGCTATAGAAAGCCACATCCACTTCTTAATTACTAGAAATGTAATGACTGGTTGGTTTTAGTGTTGGCTTTATTTTCATTTAGAGAAAGGCAAGCTTTTACATTCCTAGGAAATCAATGCATCTGACAATCATTTTTGCCGACTCAGTCTAGTTCCTTTAAAAATAACCATTGCATAAATTTACTATGATTTATGACTCAGAAAATCTGAAATGTAGCAAGAAATAATTTCAGAATTGATAAAAAATTATTAATGTTAGAAAAATAGAGATTGCAAAGCAGCAAAATCCTTCTAACAAAGAATCGACAGTATCAGGACAAATACATTCAGTAAAAGTGCTGAAATATTAGCATCAATACCACACCATAAAAAAGAAAAAAAGCGCTGAACAGTCAAAGCATCAGGATCCAGACAGAAATCTTTGTAACATATCAGGCTTATTGATATTTTCTCTAACACCTGCATTTTACTTGTATAGGATTAGGGAATCTGGATCTAAACCAGGAAGAATACTTATTTTGTCAGATCAGTGGTTGAAAGAACCAGTAGCTGGTACTAATGTAGTGCGAGCATTTTATGCTGATTTTTTTTTTTTTTATTTCATAATGTACATAATTCTCCCAAGTCATTTTTTATCTCACCTAAGAAGTATGATCTACACAGGAGAGAAGTAATGCCACGAAATTCTTCTCAAACAGGATTTTCTTGCTTGGTTCTTGGGAGGAAGGAAAATAGGAGTAAGAGAAGAGAAACCTGGTACATGAGAAATCGAACTCTGGTAAAAATGCCCATGAATATAACTACACAAACAATTCCAGTAACACATGAACATACAAAAAAAAAAAAAAAAAAAAAATCCCAAAAAAAAAAAAAAAAAAAAAAAAAAAAAAAAAAAAAAAGTCTACCCAGGAAGCGTTGGAAATCTGATAGGCTCACAAAGTACATTTGTTTTAATATTCGCTTCCTATCATCAACATTCTTTAGTCTGGTGGCAGAGGAATTAAGATACCCTATGAAATGTGTTCTACTTAAGCTAACCAGATGAAGCAACTTCAGTCTTTATGATTCCATCTGATGTTCTCTCAGAAGAAAATTTGATAAGAAATTTGCATATTAATCTTCATTGCATTCCTGTCAAGCACCTGCATGCACTTGGCTGGAGGAATACACAGGAGGACTATACTGGGACCAGTACTTTTTAATATTAATCAATAACATAGACAATGCAATTGAGTGAACCCTCAGCAAGTCTGCAGATGACAGCAAGATGAGTGGTGTAGTTGACACATCTGAGGAACTGAGTGCCATTCAGGGCCCTGGACAAGCTTGAGAAGTGGCCTGTGTGAACCTCATTAGGTTCAATAAGGCTAAAGGTAAGGTTCTGCACCCAGGCCCAGGCAACTCCCAGTATCAACAGAGGGTGAGGGATAATGGGATTGAGAGCAGCTCTGTGGAGAGGGATTTGGGTGTACTGGTGGATGAAAAGCTGGATAGGAAATGGCAAGGTACACTCACAGTTCAGAAAGCCAATCATATCCTGGGCTGCATCAAATGAAGTATAACCAGCAGGTGGAGGGAGATGATTCTCCTCCTCTGCTCCACTCTGATGTGACCTCACCTGGAGTACTGTGTCCACCTCTGGAGTCCTCAGCACAGAAAAGACATGGACCTGTTGGAGCAGGTCCAGAGGAGGACCACAAAAACGATCAGAGGGTGGGAGCAGCTCTCCTGTGAAGAAAGGCTGAGAGAGTTGTGGTTATGCAGCCCAGAGAAGTGGAGGCTCCAGTGAAACCTTACTGCAGCCTTTCAGTCCTTAAAAGGCACTTATAAGAAAGATGGGGACAATCTTTTTAGTAGGGCCTTTTAGCAGGACAAGGGGTGATGGTTTTAAACTGAAAGAGAATAGATTTGTACTAGATATAAATAAAGTTTTTACAAGGGGAGTGGTAAAATCTCTGAACAGGTTGCTCAGAGAGGTTGTAGGTGCCTCATCCATTTTTACACAAATTTCCATATTTATCTGGCTTTTTTAGTTACTGTTTCATTTACATCACGGAGTGCTTCAGATCCATCTCAACATCTTAAATCTTTAAGATGAGCTAAAAATTGCACTTAAACTTTGCTTTTCAGATAAATCACATCTTGTTGATTATCATGAACTGAACAGTAATCTTAAAGATTTTTTTTTTTTCTTTCTAGTTTTAAAATCTTGGGAGAATTTCCATTATGGTGAAAGACTCAAGAATATCAGATTCCCCACAAATTGACCCAAGAATTCCACATATTCAGATTCACTCCATTAAGAATTTTGTGTGATGTCAAATGATCTAAAAGCTGCATGTGTTCTACTTTGAGCCCAACTCAGCTACACCTAGCTCCAAAATAAACAGTGTTCACAGCCGTTCATGTTTGAACAAGCGAAGAGATGGTACACCACCATCTTTACTATGAAGACAGCGTTTCTATGCCAAACTCAGTCACTTGTTCAAACAACCTTGTAATTCACCTCTGAGGATACTCTCTCCATTAAAACTAGATCCTTCTGCAAGTGAAGAAAAAGAATATAAGTATGATCAAGGCAAAGCTACTTAGAAATTCAAACAAATGTTGACAGAGGCTTTCTTCCCAAAATATTTTCCCAACTCTAATATTTACTTACAATGAAGGCTCTCATTATGTGCTGTACTTCCATTTCCCAAGTTCTCACACAACAAATTATATGGAGAATCAGAAGTTAGTTCACAGAAAAACACTGCAATGTCACTAATGCAGTAATGCTGAAGTTCTGTTTTGTATATCTCTTCTTGCCCCCTACTCTAGAGAATGGGTGTTTATTTTGATTTATTTAACTACAACACCTGTGGATTTTTTTACTTATTAGTCATGTTGGCAACGAATAGCTGGGCATATTTTGTGATTTGGGTGGTAAAAATTTTGTGGCAGTTCTGCAGTACTCGCATAATGTCTGAAGAAACTCCACATGTGTGATGTTTATCATCTTTTTCAGGACACCACCTCTGGCTGCTCAACAAAATGGCTGAAATGAATAATTACAGCCTGCAGCACTTCAATCTATTCACAGCCGATAAGTATCCGTACAGTACGTCTGCTTCCCTCCTCCTACCCCCAAGTCATTCATTACTTAAACATTCCCATCTGGCCACTACATCTCCTTACTCACTGAATCATCTGGCACACGCTTCTTTTCCCTCCTTTGTCTGATAAGTGATTATCTTCACTGTGTTCCTCCAATTTGTGGAGTCCAATTAGAAGGGGAGGGGGGAAGGAAGGAAGGAAGAGATGTAAAACTTTGAAAATTGTAACTTTCCCTAGTCACGAGCTTCCAAAACATCAATACACCTTATTACTCTACTTTTCAAGCTGTTTTCAATCACCTCACCAATATGGAACAAACCTTGCCGCTGTGGTCAGATTTCAGCAGAAAAATTGCCTCTTATCCACACTGCAAACCAACATTGGTAAGTTGAAGTAAACACAACTACAAGCAAGTCAAGTCTAGCTGAACAGCTCCTCTTTTCCAGATGGAGGTGTCCATTTAGGCACACCTCGAGCCTGACAGAACCAAATAGTTACCTGTGATGATGTTATGTAAAGGCAAAGAAAACCTTTACGAAGTGGGGTGGGGGAAGAGGAGGGGAAGTATTTTATTTCATTTCATAACTTTTTTTAAAAAATCTCTAAATTAATAAATTTTATTAAACTATTAAATATGCAAACCCCTTAAAGAATCATGAAAAAAAAAGTAGAAATACTTTTTCTCCCCTACAGCATTTGCTCAAGATCTCGTAGTTCAGAATGAAGATGCAAATACTGAAGGATGTAGAACAGAACTATTTCAGTTGTTAGGGACTTAAAGCAATCACCTAGTCCAACTGCCTGACCAAGTTAAAGCATACTATTAAGGCCATTGTCCAAAAGCCACTTAAACACTGACAGTCTTGGAGCATTGATCACCTCTCTAGGAAGTCTGTTCTGATGTTTGACTACCCTCTTAGTAAAGAAATGCTTCCTAATATGAAGTCTGAACTTCCTCCGATGTAGCTTTGAACCGTTCCCATGCAACTTGTCACTGGATAGCAGGGAGAAGAGCTCAGCACCTTCCTCTCCACTTCCTCTCCTCAGGAAGCTGTAGAGAGTGATGTGGTCACCCCTTAACTTCCTTTTCTCCAAACCAGACAAGCCTGAAGTCCTTAGCTGCTCCTCATAGGAAATTCTTTCCAGCCCATTCCCCACCTTTGTTGTCCCTCTCTGGATATATTCAGGGACCTTCACAGCCTTGTCACATTGTAGGGTCCAGAAATGCATACAGCGCTCAAGGTGAGGCTGCATCAAGGTCCAGCTTCTGATCCTACGAAGTCAGCAAGAACTAAATGTATCACAATCAACAGAATTTCCAGCAGGCTGAAAACCAGCAAGTAAGATCAGTCTACAGTTTCCATGCAAGAGGGAACATTGTAATTCACCAAACTGGTCACTATTTTAGTTAAGTGTAGAACAACATCCTCACAACTACTCTTGCATGCAATCATAGCATTCACACAGAAGTTTTCCAGAATCTCCTTTAGATCTTAAACTCTAGTTTCTGATAGTTTAAAATTCTACTTTAAGAGCAGAGCTGCTGGCTTTCAATATATACTGCTCTCCCCTGGTCAATAGTTAGCAGAGTTGTTCTTTCCATTGAGATCTGGTCTTTCTGGAGCACCCAATACGCGTGTGATCTGCTACCGTTGTCAGTCAAGGCAGAAACTGCAGTATGCTTAAGAAATACAGGCAAGCCAGGAAAAACATGGGAAAGGAGGGCATAGCACGTCCACACAACTCCCATGAGGTACTTTGGTGCCTTCTCATTAGGCGGGCATTAATTAGGTTCAGACAGATCTATAACAAAATGCTTCTTGATTTGATTCAAAGAGTTTCATTTTATATGATTTAACCCAAAATATTGTTTACCCACTATATTGTTTACACCTCATCAAAAAAGAAAGCACAGAATTTCAATTTTACCCCTATGTGGCCACATTTTCCACCGAGGGAGTGGTAGACCAGAAAAATTCTAGTAATCATTTTTAAATTATATTATATTTCATAATAATTTAAGTTTAAAAGCGCATTTAAGAATATCAGGACCCTGTGATGAGTTATGAAAGTAAAACTTCATATGATATACTACTTCATGGTTTACCAGGCCACACTGACATTTTTCATTGTATCAGATTTGAATAGACAAATCCATATTGTGCTGGAGAACAGAGTAAGGATCTAATTCTGTTTTTCACTCCAAATTTTAAAAAGGTTTTATATTGGTTAATATGCTTTTAAATCCCAGATCTTGAAATCATATAATTATGACAGCTTGCTATGTTTTACTTTTATTTTTAAAAGTCCAGTCATGAGGAAAAATCCTGAGAATGTGAACTGTTATGTTTTAAATAAAATAATTTCTACACTCTCATCTTTACTTTTAGATGAGTTATCACCTTTATTTTAAACAATTATCACTGATAGTATTACTGCATATCCTGGTTTGAGTGAGTTAGTTAAACCTTCACATTGCACAATGAGGAATTACTTTTTAAAAAAAGGCATTATATTAAGTACAGTAACATTTAGCTTAAACTGAGAAGGAGATTGAAAAGAACTTCAGTCAAATAGAAGTCTCATGAAGTACTGACAATGGAGAAAATTCTTCTTTAATATATACATATGTAATACATACACTGAAATGAAATTCTCCAGCCTCCTTTATAGTATGACAGTTATTGATTTGCTTTCTTCCTTTTATTGGAATGATATGTCTAAAATAAAGTATGCTTTTCCTGGCTTCACTACCAATTATTTCCATTACTAAAATCCTGTTAATCTATTGAGCTATTTCATGAAGCATCTCTCTTAAAGTAAGTAATTTTTATTGCTACCTTAAAAGAGATTCCTGAGGGAAAAAAAAAAGAAATTACTTTTTCCTCTTAGCTGGATTAGAATATACCTTCCATTTACCTGCCTTAATATAATAAAAAGATGTCACCTCTGTGCAGCAGTGTGAAGTTTATTCCATCAGACTTCTGAATACACCTGAGAATTCCAGTCTCAAGACCTCTAGGAAAGTAAATCTATACAATGTGCCTAGATGTCTTGTACTATTAGTATAAGCCACTATAGCTGTATACTCTTCTGTTGAAATAAGTACTTTATACTGTACTTAACAGTTGGAGCTCTAATTTTGTGCTTATCAGATTCAAATTCAAAGTGCTTGCGAAGAACTTGACTTGTAAAATCTACAGAACTGGCAAATACAATGTCTTGGAAAACAGAATTAATCTTAATAAAAATAATACTCTTTGCAGATATTGCTTTTGATAGAAAAAACCAACAACTAAGAACAAATAAACAAAAAAAACACAACAAAAAAAACCCAACCAAAACTAGAACTAGATACAAGGTAACACAAACTTGTTAAATATAAGACTCGCAGCACACACACAAAGTAAATAAGTATCAAAGCCATATCTGCACAAAAGATATTCCAATCAGTGCTGTCAGGCAAGTGATCATTTACTTATCACAGAGTATTTTGCACATTTACCAGCCGTACCACTCTTGTCAAATTCACACAGGTACCCTTTCTTCAGCACTAAGGAGTTAGGAATCCAAGGGAAATATTAAAAAGTATTTCATCCCAACACAATTCTACTTCCTATGGACATGTTAGTGAGATTTTTGAATGAAAGCACTACCAACAAGGTATATCAAACCTCTGCTCAAGGCCCTAAGGCAGGAGATGAGAAACTTCCCACACAAGAAAATCGATTACTGAGTGGAGATCCCGTACTTTGTAGAGAAGCCACCCCTGCAAATTATGCTTCCTTTGAAGGTTGTACTGGCTCTTTGTGCTCTATCCATGTAAAAATCAGGAGCAAACAAATGTCTTTAGAAATGTGGTAGAAATCATATATTAATGTTGTTGAACGTCTGGTGAGAAGAAACATTGGCCCTTCTAAAGGATGATTGACTTGCAAATTAAGACCATCAGAGCCAGGAATTTATTTTGAAAAGATTAGATCCAAATAGCTGACTGTTTAAGGAGGCTTAGGCAGGCAACAAAGAAAGCATTAGGAGGAGCTGTAGCTTTCTTTTTTGACAAAGCACAGAATTATGACACCTGAAGTAGATATACTCAATTTAAAAGTCAAGATACCCTAGATCTTGAAGCTATGACACTCCCTAATTTTCTGCTTTCAAACACAGGCTGCCCAAGGGGAATAGATGTTTTCTCAGTTCTTCTCCCTTTCAACAATATTCTGAGTACCATGCGGTGATGCTAATGAATCTTTTTCCAAAGGCGTGCTCCTGTTTAATCAACTAATGTTATTAAGTCCAACATTAAAAGTTGCTCTTTTTGTACACTTGACTGTAGCTTAGTTCTTAGACATTTATTTTTATAAAATGCATCACATAATCTTTTCATGCTTGATTAGACAAAATTTCTACAAGCTTGAAAGGAAAAAACTAAGTAATGACAGTACTTTGGGGTCCAGTAATGTAACTGGCTAACATTATGTCTCATACTAGCACTGAGCGGCAGTACTGGTTTTAGTACCGTTATTTGTCTTCATATTTTCCCATTAACATCTACCATATGTCTAGAATATCTATTTAACACAAAACTGTAATTACTTTACCTAATTAACTGATACATTAAATCAAAGGCCAACTCTGCAGAATAAGTTAAACCATAGCAATTATGGTTTGTGATGCATATTTTCATTCTTACAATTGTCAATGAAGTTTCTTTCTGACTATGATTAATGCAAACTGAATAACTTCCTTTTTATAGCTTTAATTTTCCTAAAATTTGTAAATATATTCTAGCATTAGCAGAAGGTCTCAAAATTACAGTTGAGGGAATTAATTTTTCCTTCATTTACTGAATGCTATCAGCATTAGCTCAACTCCATCAATGCTTTTAAAATCTCCAAACTCTGTGTATGACAATAAAAAACCCAAAACCTCAGCCTCTGTTTTACAGGCTTAACCTGCAAAAAAACTTAACCACATAGTCTTTTCATGACCTACCATTTAAATGCTGGCCCAGCAGTCTAAACAAATTGGTTGTAATGCCTAGAAATCCGGTCTGGATTTACAGCCTTATTCAAAATTGTTAGTGTCCCTTTGCCCTTTCTAAATGCACATTTTGTCAACTAGCTACTCATTAATTGAGCTATTTTACTGCAACATACACACAGGTATGTACAGTGATTAATAACAAGAGGTATAGACCAAGCATTAAAACTTTATCATTCATTTCCTTGCTCCTTTGCATTTGACCATACCACACTGAGTCAGTTCTTTTTATTCTCTCTGACAATATTTCTTCAAACCTCAGTTTCAAACAAAGTCACTATTTTAAAGAAGTAAATTCTCAGTTCTGTTACAATTTCATTCATCTCCAGCAACATCACTAGTATAATCGCTTTCCTTTTGCCTACTTGCCTGTCATACTTGGTACTTTTTCTCCATCATCCTATCAGCTCATAGCTTAAACAGAGGATAGGATGGAATTTAAGTAGTCATCTAGGAGGAACTGTCAGGCAAGAGACAAAAGGCGTCTTCAGGCTCCTACAAACTCAGTACCAAGTTTCAGCTTTCCTTCCACTAACAAGTCGGCAAAATACCAGACGGCACTTAATAGAGAGAATAGTAGTGATGTTCCATGTATTCAGCCTCCATGTATCTGTACCAATTACTTTGCACTCAGTGCCAAAGGTGCACCATTTCATTCTAAAAATTAGGGTGTAAGCACAGATAAGGATTTTATTTTACAATTACAGCATCTTCATAGAGGCATAGAAGTACAGTGTGTAAACAGCAAGCACTTTGCCTGGTCCACCTCTCCAGGAAGAGCTAATCCAAAAATCAACAGCTACTCTGTCCAGGCCTAAACTGTATCAATACTGTAATTACTATATCACTTCTATAACCTTCCCCACTCCAAGACGGCTACATAAAAAAGAATACAATACTTCATAGCATTTGCTGACTTGCTTAAATTGAAATGTCACATAAAACAGTTTAATTATAGCAGATTCAAAGCAATGTTTCCAGAATCACATGCCAAACCATGTTTCTATGGGAAACCTTTTAGTTTTCCTCTCACTAGCTTGCTTGTTTAGCTCCTGGCAGCTCACCTGGTCGGCTGAAAGCCTGAATGACCTGGAAGACTAAGCACGAGTTCCTGACATCGACAGCTCCTAGGCAGGCTGCCAGGTGAACAGCTTCAAGCCAGAACACCACTTTATTTCCCAGCAAGTTTCAAAATACTTGAGTCTCTTAATACATTTGGAAATAAAGTCTTCCATAAAGCAGAACTACTGTTCTCCTGTCAACTCTGCCTAATATCCTTTTTTTTTAATTATTTAATAAACATTGGTTAAATATTTCAGAATTAGCATGTGCTCTCTTCCATTCAGTGCACTTTATTTTCTAGTACTGTGTTCTACCAAAAAATTACCACAAGCATATTATCTGTTCTTATAGCATGAAAGTAGGAAATTCCTAAACATGCACCTGAAGAAACTCTAAAAGTATAGAAAGAAACTCTAAATTGCATAGATACTATATAAGAACTAGAGTGTCTAGTCAATTTTCCCCCCTTTAAAAACAAGTTATGCGCATCACTCAATAGGGAAAATATCATAGTTTCTACCACCTTCCTTCAAAAGATTCTGCAACTCTCTATTTTTAGACTTTTAAGCCTTTTTAAATACATAAGTAGCTCTCACAGTGCTGGCATTAGGGCCAGATTTTCAAAGTAGTTTAGCTCTCATTTTAGCACCTAAATAAATCAGCAGATTTTCAAGTAAGCTCAGCTTGTTGTCATTAAGCATTTTAAGAGTAGAACGGAGACAGAGCATGGATGACGAGTACTTTTCAAAGTTTGACCCTTTAATTTTCTCTCTAAAAAATACTGGAAATTCTGATTCCAATTCCAGGTGCCATGTAATTAAATCATTAGGTATTAGGGTCTTAAAAACTCCACCCTTAAGAAACAGAGTACCAATAATCCCACACTTAAAAGAAATGAGACAGAGATCATGCTAAGCTAATTTTATTCTTATCTAATTATATTACAGTAGCTACATTAGATTTGTATGTCTTGATGTTGCCTACAACATACCTTTCCCACTCCAAGACTTTCAAGCTTGGGCTTTGAAAAGAATCCCTCTCTTTAGGCCAGCCCATTTACAAAATGTTGGCCGTTTCACTAGTTTGTTACTGCTTTTAATTTCTCAGCTACTCCTTAGTGCAACAATTAAAAATGGGCTTTAATTAAAACTTTCAAGATTGATACCAAAATGAGTTTGCTAAGTTCCATTTTTAATAAAAAAAAAAAAAAAAAAGCTCATTTGAAGCTTAACCGAAATCTGTTTAATAGGATAAGCATATCAATTTACAAGAATTATCTGAAAAATATCTCTTGTACTTAGAAATTTTGATTGGATTAGACTGAAAAATATTGCAGGAGCTCTCTTCTGGAAAGACTACAGACAAAGCATATACTATTCAGAGACCTAAAACAGCAGGACTGAAAATCATCAATGCCCATGCAACTAGATTCTGGAAAAGCAGAATATTGAGAACTTCTGAGTAAACTAAGTTGCCCAAATCCCAAGTTTCTTCTTACAATATTAACTTTTGCACAAGCTCCACTGCCTGGGATAAACATCTTAGGCAGGTAACACAGACACAAAGCACTGACCTCTTCTGAAATTTGGGATAGAAGTATAAAGACACACAGAAAGACACAAACACCAACACTGAAGCAGCAATATCTTCCTGATTTTCTGAAATTATTAGTGACAAATAATTTGTTGAGGGCCACATTGCTCCAACTCATGCACTCATTGAATTTAGATATTGTCAAGAGATTAACCTGTGGACTGTTATTTACTTGTCTCTCTGCTAAAGACTTTGTTAGAAGCTGCAAAGCAGGTGACATGTCTTCCCCAAGTGATAATGGTCATGCCACAACATACTAGTGCCACTAAAATTTAGTTAATTATTAATAACATTTAATATAAAGGCCTATAAAAACAAAACTCCAAAACATCATTTTTAAGATTATACCCTCATAGCTTGATTTTCGAAGGTCCTAGATTTTTAATATCTGTATACCTTGCAAAATAGTATAAATTTAGTATCTAGAGAGGGGCATCCATAATAGTGACCTTTAGAAATCAGACATGGGTCAGATGTTAGCTCGTGAGTCAGCAAATCAGACACTGAAAAGCATGCATTTTCTGAAGCAGGCAGTATGGAATCCTGCACAAGATTCAAACATTTGTACCCTTTACTATTTTAAAGAAGAAAAATCTTTTGTATAGAAGATTTAAAGTAATATACTCTAATGAACACAATAAAAGAAAAATCAAGTCCCTCAACAGTCAAAAATGAGTGTTGTAACTCTTAAAGAATTTAAACTTCATTTGTATGGTGAAAGTCAGGTGGTAGGCCTTGAAGCAGTAATCAGATATATTAGAAATGAAAGAAAATATCAGACATGAGAAATGATTGCAATTAAAATTTGAACACATACAAACACAACATCTCTGACACTACTAAATGCAAATCAAACAATAGTATTTGGTGTTAAGGGACTGAATCATAAGCCACCATTTAATCACCCCCATCTGTTCTTATAAGTGCATATTTTGAAAAGTATTATTAATTTCAGGTATTATCTCACAAACAAAGCAAGATTTGCTGCCCCTATATTTTAAGTCAAAGATTCTATTTTTTTTTTTCAAAAAACATTTGGGTTTTTTTGAAATTTACTTTCATTCTATATCAGAAATCAACAAAGAGAAGGGAGACTCTGTGAAGGAATTTGTTTTTTTTCTTGGTTTAGTTGATCTAGAATTCTGCTTTCTAAAGTTCTATTATTTTTACTTGATTTCATGAGCTATCAGCAATAGCACTCATTAGTATTACCAAAATCACTGCAATTAGCACTTGAAACAGTTTATCTTCTCTATTTAAATGCAAAACAACTGCTACTTATGTCACTTCTAAATCCTGGGCTGCATCAAAAGATGTGGAGGCAGCAGATTGAGAGAGATGATTCTCCCCCTCTACTCTGTTCTCTTGAGACCCCACCTGGAGTACTACATCCAGCTTTGGAGCCCCCAGTGTAAGAAGGACATGGATGTGTTGGAGAGAGTCCAGAGGGCCACAAAGACAATTAGAGGGCTGGAGCACCTCTCCTATGGGGACAGACTGAGAGATTTGGGTCTGTTCATCCTGGAGAAAAGACAGCACCAGGGAGACCTTATAGCAGCCTTCCAGTATTTGAAGGTGGCCTACAAGAAATGTAGAAACTTTTTACAAGGGCTTATAGTGATAGGATGAGGGGTAACAGCTTCAAACTGGAAGGGGTTAGATTCAGATTAGAAATTAGGAAGAAGTTCTTTACTATGAGGGTGATGAGACACTGGAACAGGTTGCCTAGAGAGGTAGTGGATGCTCCATCACAGAATGTGTTCAAGATGAGGTTGGATGGAACATTGAGCAGTCTGGTCTAGGGGGAAGTGCTCCTGCCCATGGCAAGGGCGTTGGAACTAGATGATCTTTAAAGTCCCTTCCAACCCAAGCCATTCTTTGATTCTATGATGAAAACATTTCCCATTCCTTCTGCAATAGACAGACAACTTCTTTAGGGTCAAGTTGTTTCTCATTCTCTCCCCTTATTTACACATCTCCTCCTCTCCTAGGAGGACAGGCTGAGGGAGTTGGGTCTGTTTAGCCTGGAGAACAGAAGACTCTGAGGAGACCTTATAGCTGCCTTCCAGTATCTGAAAGGGGCCTACACGAAAGCTGGAAAGGGACTTTGTGTAAGGGCACGTGATGATACGACAAGGGGCAAGGGTTGTAAACTAGAGTAGGGTATATTTAGGTTAGACATTAGGAAGACGTTCTTTCCTATGAAGATGGTGAGAGACCGGAACAGGTCGCCCAGAGAAGTTGTGGAGCCTCATCCCTGGAAGTGTTTAAGGTCAGGCTGGATGAGGCTCTGAGGAACGTGGTCTCTGGAAAGTGTCCCTGCCCACAGCAGCAGAGTTGGAACTAGATGATCTTTAAGATCTCTTCCAACTCAAGCCATTCTATGATTCTGTGATTCTATAATTTTCATATTGCTGTCACAATCTTTTAATGTTCTTCCACAAACCAGCCTTAAATGTTCTTTCTTGGCATCCAGTTGAAAGTACAGTGATAGGTGCAGAACATACCAGCCAGGTATAACATAGTTGCACTATGTAGTTGGATTATAGAAAGCTCAAGGTACAACTGGGTAGTGCAAAATGCATTTTTTTCCTGTTCTTATTCCTCCCCTCCCACTGCTACATATGTCACTCCCACGTAGATTTTGGCAATAGAATATTCCATTTTTTCAAGTAGTTGTAATGATTCAATTTTTCCACAAGATAGTCATATGAACTGCAATGAGCATTTATTTAGGTCAAAAAAGTTACATATGGCATTATAACAGGTGAGAAAAATAAAAGTTAATAAAATGTAGAGAATGTGCTGTGTAAAGGCCATAGAAGTTACGTTGCTCCTTTCCAAGTTTGTCTTGGCTAGAGCCATCTCTTTGTCCCGTTGCTTCCTATGAATCTGACAGGTCTTCATCCTGCTCTATAGCATTCCATTAAGAAACCTTAAGAAACCTTACTAGGAAGCAAATGCTTTCTTCTGAGTCAGGTTTAGTCCAACAACCTTCTAGTTGTCAATAGAAACTGCTAGCATTGCTTGACTTTAATCGCTATTTACTGCTGAAGAGTGGGAATAAACACGCTCTGGGCTCTTGCTGTAGCCAGATACTATGCAGACTGTTTTACAAGATCTCCTAACCACAGGGGCATTGTGTTAATTTTTGTATTTTACACCTTCACGCATTATTTCTATTAATAAATTTTCCTGACAGCCTAACTACTTGATTTCCACAGGCTTTCACTTGACAGACTGCCACATACCTACTACTTTACACCAAGAGAAAAAAAAGTCTTTTAAATGCTGGCATCCAGTCTCTTTCTGACTGAGAACAGAATGAGCACTTTTAGCCGTAGTCGATATCCCTAACCATGTCTCATCCATCCATGGAAGTGTAGTTCCTTTCAAATCTTCCACATGTTTTAAGAAACCCAAAAATAGCTTCCCATTATCTTCCTCTTTCCCCTTCCTGCTTCCCATGCCCACATACCACCACCTCAGTTTAGAGGAACCAAACAGCACTGAAACACATCTCTGAACCAAAGAGGGGGTATTTTTTAAAAAAAAACAAAAAAAAACAAAACCAAAAAAAGACAAACCTCAGTCATAGTTATCTATGATTAAGTAGCAGAAAGTAATTTTATTTGACAATCTGAATCTTTCTATCATCTTGTTAAAATTCCAAGTTACAAATAAGCATGTGGATATTCCTAAAATTTTACTTATTGCATATTTTACAATTTGACAAAAACCACAGTGGAAAAAAGTCATTCAGGCATAGTTTACAGTCTAGAGTAAAAAAAAGTTTTAATTTAATATGTTTTTTTAAATGACAGTATTTCAGAAACATCTATGTATTTTCTGGAAGCATTGTTTGCAGAGATAGGTAAGAACTTGACATCTGGTTTTGAGTTTTGTAAATCTCAATAGTTTGATTACATAGCACAACTAATTTCTTTTCCCCCGATGTTTTACATGAAGTATCTGTACAGTCTTCAAAATAAGCCACAGGTTATCTATACTGCAACCATACACCCCAGTGTTTCCAACATAAAAGATACTAACTTCCGTGGCGTTTGCAAGCTTTGTCAAACCTGCATGTGTATTTGGGATCTTTCATGACCCCAAAGAAAACACTGGGAGTGAGTTTGCCTTCATAGTTCAGATATATGTTTTTCCCTTCAGCTGCAGGATCTTGAAATTTGAATTGTGATCTAGAGTCTCCAGAACAGGTGCTGGGATAGAACACGAAGTTCTAGCAGCAGTTTCATAGCGTATTTATTTAATAAGGTGTACACCACTGTGTTATCTATCTACTTTGATCAACACTGCTTCCAGTTCCCAGCAGAATTCAACTATGCTTTTGTTATCCTGCGTATTCCTATACTTGCCATCCACCTGTTTCCCCCAGCCAATACTATTAGCACACTACTTGTGATCAATAAAACCAGCAAAACAAGTCAGTTTTGAATTTGGAAGGAAGGAATAGAAAAACATATCATTTTTATATGTGGTCAACATCCAAGTATAGAGAGAATGAAATATTTTCTGGTACTAGACTGATGCCAAGGTACAGCAATCTTGAACTAATGACAAAAAATTCAAGCTAATTAAGAATCTACTCATGCTCTTTGAAGCTGGAAATAATTGTTTCAAATGAAATGACTGTAAGCTATGTAATAGTCACTGTTTCTACACCTAGCAAAGCCTTTTTTTCTTCTTATTTATACAAGAAGAAAATAAAATACTTACTGTCACAACAAACATCTGCTACAATTTTTTTAGTACTCACAGGAATTGGCAAACTTTCAGCCATTAATTCAGATGAGATGGTTGAATGAGCAGTAAGAATGGGCTGTTCTACTGCAAGCTGAACATGTCAGTAATATGATCTTCCATAAATCAGAGATCAGACTTCATGCTACCTGTGGGAACTACGGCCATCATGTTGATTCTAATCAAGATCTCCTTTATTTTCAAAATGTAGATGTCCATTATGAAACTAGAGTGGCACACATCATATTATATGGCTGTCACAGCACATCACCAGTGTCTACTCACAATTCAACACAATGACAGAACTGTATGCTTCAGAAAATAATCCTAAAGAGGTGACAAAACTCCTCTACAGAGTTATATATTCTATAACAACAACATACACGAAATAAATCATACTTGAATATTTGCTAAAGACTGACGAGTTGATTCATGGCAACTTGGTCACTGAAGATCTGCACAATACCGTAATGACTCTTGTCTTCCTAGCTTTCAAGATGAAGAATGTTCTTCCATTTCATGAAATAATTAGGATATGAAGTAAAGTGTGGACATTTGACAGAACTCAAAATATATCATTGTTATGGTTTCTGCATTTCCTTTTCCAAAAATCCTGATATGTATCTCATGTATCACTGATATTTCCACCCCACCTTGATTTTTATCTGGCTAAAGCAATGCAGCTGGAAGAGACTGCATTAGCAGTGCTGGGATCTCTGAGCAAGGACCAAACATTTCCACAGGAACTTGATACTACACTTCCTTGTTAATGAATTTAACATAATTATTATTGACATTTACCTGTATTAATGCTCTAGGGCTGAATATTTTAGGAGTTTTCCATTCTTAAAATATATTCGCTATTTTCATGAATAAATCACATTTTTATTGTGTAGTATCTAACAAGACCCCTTCCCAGATATATAATTAAGCTTTTTCAATCAGTAAGTCTTCAAGCACTAAAAACCCAAACAGTCAAGCAGAACAGATTTGTAAGGAGAGAAACAAGAAAAAAAAATATTATGTTTTCATTAATGATCAACACTTCAAGGAATAAAAATAATTTTATTTTCATACAATGCTTCAGTTTGAAATAACTTTCCTGGCTCAAAAACCTGATTCTAAATCTCTAGACTCTGGTTGAATCATCTTAACCACATATAAAGTATATTATTGTTTCTCATTAAAAGTTGGATGAAGTAAATGATGTAATCAACACATCAGATTCAACCCTCTTGAACTTCAGACTTGCTTTTCTAGTAGCTGCATCCAAGACAAGTTCAACCTGTGTGCTAGCACACATTACAGTACTGCAGATTAAACTGTGGAGAACTACTCACAGAAGTTATAGGCTCCTCCTCTTCATCTTCATGAAATATTTTAAAAATAAATAAATAGATCCATTTCCACTTAATATATTACAGTTAAGCAGAAAATTATTAGACCTTACTCAACTCTAAGTATCCCACTTCTGCTTAGAGTGGTAAATCACTAAGAAAAACAAGATGGCAAAAAGAACACAATATACAATCCAATATGAGACGCTTAAGATATTTTAATACATAGCATGACTGCAAGAGCAGTTACTGCAGTGACGTGCACTTATGAGACTGTGAAACACCTAAACAATTTTTTGATAAGGTAAAAAGTGTCTGAATGAGTTTTAGAGTTACAGTAAGTCAGCAGAAAATTGGACTGTTATAAAACAGTAGTTGTACAGCTCACACTTTTTCTTCAAGATACACACCGCAGCGTTACATCTCTCTCTACACTTAAGCACTTGAGAGACAGTGAGTACATATATACCTATGTTCATATATACACATGTTCAGTGTCCTGAAAAGCACCAGGAAGGTGTTACTACTCCAAGACAACAATCACTTAATGACATCAATTTCTTGTAAAACATTCTACACTAGGGAAATGGCGATTATTTTTTCCACTACCTGTTGAAAGCAGAAAACAGAATTCTCAACAGGTAGTGAAAGTAAGAGAGTTTGACATCTAGTTCCAGTCTAAAGATGCGTTGTAGACACTGTATTTGTATGGTCCTTGTGTGGTCAAAACTGAAGTCATCATTTTAATATGAGGCTATCTAGCCATGAACAGCATGCCAGCTCTTACACTTCTGAAAGGTCAGGTTTAAAGTTTGTTGGCAAGCTATGTGAAAGTTAGCCATCTAGAAGATCTATCTGAAATAAGGTAGACGAACACTGGTGAAATGGAAAAAAGGAGTCACCTAATTCTTTAAGCTTGTCCTTGGATATGCCTACAGTGGCAAGAGACTGCCAGAAGAAAAGCATAGACAGAAAATGTGAGGAAAAGATAAAGAAGCAGGTGCAAAGTGTAGAAGGCAGAAGGCAGGAATATGATTTGAGGACAAATGAAGAATGCCTGATAAATGGCTTAATCCAATACTCATTGAAGACAATGGGAAGACTTTCAAAACGGTTTGCTATAAGGCTTGTAATCTTAAATGACTGCATTTAGAACCACTGCTTGACCAGCATATCAAAAAACAGTGAGCACAGCTTAAAAAGTGACTTCATAAAGCTTCTTCTGAGATGAAGATGCCACTGCTGCTTTGAAGATACAGACATTAAAGGATGAAGCATGTGAATAGTCAGTATGAGTCCTCTGAAGTTTAACTATAATCTCCTTATTATTTCTTACTGACTTTCTGAAATCTTCTCTGGTGAAAACAGGAAGAAAAACTTAGACAAATAGCTTCATCTGGAAGCTACCTGGAGATTAACTTTATTCTCAGCTATTTTTTTTTCCTCTATGTGGACATATTCATGTGTGTATGTGAGGTTCTGATAGCATTTAAGCTTTTTACCTGAATAAATATGAAATGCAGTGTAATTTCCTCCCTTACATTAGCTACTGGTTAAAGCTGCTATCAACTATTGATAGATACACATTTACTTTTGAAATTTCACTGTTCAATTAAGGACAGTTAGATGATGGTCCTGTAAGGGAAGAATTCCTCTACCACAGGCTATTTTTTAATTAAAATTAGTAAATCTTTATTGAAGCAAAGTGATGCTTTTGTGACTCAGAAAAGAAGCCAATGACACTAACCAAGTTCAGTCATAGTGAGTTCTTGGGCAAACACAAATATGTACATAAGTATATTCAAATACATCCCTATACACGACGCCTGGAAGTTGATGTTAGACACTGAATGTGGCATTCTTGTCCCAGTGCAGAAAATTCATCCCTATTTGTATGGTCGAGTTCTGAACAGAGGCAGGGTTGAAAAGGGACTCATTTGTATTTACAACTGCAGAAAGCTCTGTTCTCATTACATAGAAGGCTAAATAATCTAGGCTGTGTGGTCTTAAGTATAACTGATGTTTTGTTTCGCAGATTTTTATTTTTTAATTCAATTTTAAATAATCGTGTAAAACAAGATATTGCTATGTTGGAGAAATGACAAATAAAACAAAGTATAGTAAGAGTATGAGGTACCAGTAGAGAAAGGTTATATGTAGAACAGTTTGTCCAACTTGTGCATATCGAAGACAAGCGAATATGGTATAGGTTTCAGAGGAGCCAATCTTTTATGAAGTGCATCAGGCCAAACATTCAGTCTCACAGAACAGGCATTCAAGTTTACATATTTCACAACCTAATAGGAGCCAGATTGTTCACACATCTAGCTGTCAAAAAAAAGTTAATGATGGGAGTAAAAGAACCAGAGAGATTTCAGTGGAAAATAAGAAAGGCAGAAATTTCCAGGCAGGACCAAGCTAAAACTAAGTTTTAAGATTCAAAATATTTGTTTGTAAAAATAACTGGGGAGGTGTGGCAGGAGTGGGTAGGGTGGTTTTTTTTGGTTGGCTCTTAGGGTTTATTTTTTTGTGGGCTTGCTTTTTTAATTTTAAAATGCAAGTGCTCTGTTCATGGAATACTGTTTGCACTTATATATAACAAGCTGCAAAAGTCTACAGTCTTTCTTCTGAGACCTCAAAGATTTCTCTGCTTTAATATCACTTTCAACATTACGCCTTGGCAGTTGAAGAATTGCCTGTGGAAGTACTAAACACACTCCTAAAACCAGTTAAGTGCTTTAGTAACAGACTTGATGGAAAAGCAGCTAAGATCATGTGTATTTGTGATACATTAGGACAGAAAGAGAGTTATCAGCACAAAATCTAATAGAAAGAGACACTATTCAAACTCAAGTTTTGGAAGAGATCTGCAAGCCTTGCTCACAGTCTTATATGTGAAAATGTTTAGAACATTAAAACAATGAGGCCAAAACAACTCATGGATTAGCAGATTCAGTTGAAATCAACTGGTATCAATTCAGTGCTTCATTATTCTCCATTTAAGAGACTCCCCCGATGGACAAATGCTACAACAGTCACCCACAACATAGGCTGTTTTTCAACTTTCTGCCAGAAATCATCAGTGAAATGAAGAAATGGGGACATGGGGTTGTTGTGGTTGAATATTGGAACTGATGGGTAGCAAAGCAATAAGATTAATGAAAGGGCTGCCTATGGCTGATCCATCTGTACAGTCTGGATGTTAATTACTACCTCTTTAATCTCATAATAAAAGTAAAATGTTTAACACCTATTGAGATGTGTGGTCAGTGAGCAGCCAAATGGAACAGAACACAAGAGGGGTTTGTGCAGCAACTATCATCCTCCTAGAAAGGAAACAAAACCTTATACTCTTACATGTTAAGTAACTGCATCTCTTGCTTCAGTAAATCCATCCTATGAAGTAACAAAGCACAACTGAGGTAACAGTATTAAAGACTATAATCTTCCGATAGTGAAAACTCCACAAGGGGGAACTCTGAGCAACCTGGTCTAGTGGAAGTGTCCCTGCCCATGGCAGGGGGTTGGAACTAGATGATCTTTAAGATCCCTTTCAACTCAAGCCATGCTATGATTCTATGTGTTGGTAGCATCACTCATTTTCAGAGAGAAACATCGCAATCTACATTGACGTGCAACAATAATGTACATTAAGTACAGTGTCTCAGTATATAAACAGGTATTTTTCCAGATGATGGATACAGTGGTTTTACCTGAACCTCTGATTTCAGGCATATAAACAAGCAGAAGATAAAAGAATGAAGTGCACTCAATTCTTCATGGCAAGGGTAAAAAAAAAAAAAAATACAGTGATGCTTTTCGTACTTACTTTTGACTAGTCCAAACTATGAGTCGTATAAATTCCTGAAACAAACAAGTGAAAAAAAAGAAACCAAACAAAAACCTGAACATTTAAATAGGTTAAATATCCACATATTGTGGCATGTATTCTTCATGAATGCAACATCGGAACTACAGTGTAGGTCCATAGGCAGAAAGTTGAAAAGAAATAAAAGCCAGGTTTAGAAGCAAATTTCACATTCTGTAAATTTACCAGAAAAAAAGATACTTATCTTCCAAAACACCACATTTTCCTTAAATTATCATCTCATTAGCAGAGAACAGTCATTATTTACCTTACAGGAGCAATAGCTTCTGAAAGTCTTTATTTGGGTCTGTGTTAGAATAATTCATCAGAGAATTCATAATCTGAAGAGAAATAAGAGGGCGACAGACCCACATTTCTGAAGTTCCCAATCTTGTAAAAAAATACCTATACTGAATGTTACTTATTGTAACAGCCCTCTTGAAAAAGAATAGGTCTATATTTGTGAATAAAAATAATTTCCTGAAATCTTTTCAGGACTGAGGAAAGTCACCCCAGGAAATAAATATTGCCCGGAGTCTTTATCAAAGAAAAATTCTAATGCCCATTAATTACATGTTTTATGATACTGCTGAAGTGCTGTATTTTCATTTGTTAACTTCAGTTACAAGTGGCAAGAACATAAACTCTTGAAAATTCTAATTCCTTACTTAATATTTAAGGTTTCTTTCAGTCTCCCTTTAAATACTGACAAAACCACCATCAAATTTGTGGCTGCTAAAGCCAGAAGAGCCTGAAATTCTCCTCCTTCTAGCTAAAGTCTAAGATATACTAAGTTATTAGCTGGAAAATAGATCTTGATGTACATTGAGATTTCTTAACAGTTTTCCTATGCACTTTTTCTTTCAAATTCTGCTGGTAGTTTGTTAACTTTCAAATTTGGGGGCTTTAATACCTTCTGAAAATGTGAAAGAACCACCAGGAAACATGATATGGTTATTTATGGCAGTGACATTCACAAGGATTTGGTTGCAGAGGAAAGCATAGTACAGAACTTTTTTTTTTTTCCCCTAAAAGATTCTGTTGGAAATTGAAATTTCTCTTGAATTCACTTAGCACAAAGGACAATATAAGATAGGGTAAAAGGCAACTTACAAAAACATGAGAAAGTACAGTTAAAAATAATGACTGAAGGCTGTATTCTCATTGTGTAGTGAGAAAAGATGCAAAACTTTCCCAGAAAGCAGTTTTATTTCTCATCTGTAAAGTTAAACAAGGTAAGAGTCTTAATACATTGTAATGTTTTTAAACATTTATATTTCACAAAAAAGCAATTTTGATCCATAAAAAAGTCCCACAGTGAAAAGTTAGATAGTTATTGTACATAAAATGGTTAGTAAAGGCTTTTCATTAAATTTTCAAAACATACTTCTGAGACTTTTGAAAAAACAAACATAATGAAACAATTATCAATCCATACATTCATTCTAGATTGCAACAGATCAGACTGCAAATCCATTCACCCCATCAATATTCATAGGAATAACTTCATAGTTTAATTGCATATCAAGTTCATACTCTAGTCCAATTACCAGTTCTCACCCAAACAAGTTCACAAAATAGGTTCTTAATATCGCAAAAACCTTTACATGAGACATTTGATATTTCACACAAACTTCCACCAGAACAACAACTGATGGATTATGAAATACTGACAAGCACAACTGTTTCAATTCAATAACTTTTTAATGGTTAACTATTATATTGCTAACCAATGGAAACGGAAAATATCACTTTTATAATACTGCTGTTGAAGAATTAATTCTAGCAATCACAACTATTCAACTTCTTGATTCCACATGCAGTTTTTTCATTTGTATGGATAAAGGCTTGAAATCAGTATCTAAAGTCTATTCTAAAAATCAAGACATCAGTATTTCCCACATTCACCAAAAAGCACCTTGTGTCTCCAAACGAAACAAGCACAGAGCTTTGTCCTTCTGAAAGCATAAGTAAAAATGGGTTAAACCAGTTATGGAAACTATTTCTAGCAACACATGTCCCTATAAGGGCCTTCAGGGTCTAGTAATATGTTTTCCATTTTGAAAGCTGGACAGAATTCAGCTCCTCAGCGAAAATCATACAAATTAAGATAACACCTTACAGTGCCATCTACTGATAAAGCTACTAATTATTCTAATTTATATGCAATTAGGGATATTTTAGTACAAAAAGTCTTGGGAAATGCAATTCAAGAGTGAAGAAAGATGGTATAGCATGGCTAATTATGTGATGCAACACAAATTATTGCCAAATCAATAGCTACATGGATTAGACAAAGTTAATCCAAGAAGGTAATTATCAAACGTGGATAAAGTATGAACTGTTTCATCTTCTCTCCTCCCTTTCCCTTAGTTTCTTTCCCTGGAATTTAATTCTGAGGAATCACACTTACGTCTTACTGCATCTACGTGCATCTTTGCAGTAACAGCACTTAGGGTGAAAATGGAATCACCTGACAACATATTCCACCATTCTAAAAAGAGATACTTATGCTCTAGGTTAAACAATCTCTTTCCCCTTCTGTGATTCTGGTCCTAGAAACAGTTTTGCAAATAGGTATTTGAACTTTCATAATCCAAACTTTCATAATTCACTACAAGTCTTAGGGCAATTATTAGGTTTTTACTATGAAGTTCAGTATCCAGGGAACAGGAATGATCAGTGTGTGTAACCCTCTCCAGAACTGTTAGTCCCTGTACTAGGACTGTGTGGCAGTAAGGTTTTGGTAGCAAGGGAAGCTACAGGCGTGAAGCTGTTAGAAGCTTCCCATATATCCTGTACAGCCAGTGGCAGTCAGACCCACTGCTGACCAAAGCTGAGCCAGTTAACAACAGTCGTAGCACCTCTGTAATAACATATTCAAGAAGAGGGAAGAAAAAAAAACACAACAAACCCACCCACAAAACAAACAGTGGAACTGCAGCCAGACAGAGGAATGAGAATATGAGAGAAAAACAGCTGTGCAGACATCAAGGTCAGTGAAGAAGAAAGGGGAGGAGATGCTCCTGCTGGCAGGGCAGAGATTCTACCTGCAGCCCATGGAGGTTAACGGTGGACCCCATGTCGGAGTAGGTGGATGAGCAGCTCATGAAGAACTGCAGCCCATGGGAAAGACCCATGTTTGAGAAGTTCATGGAAGAGTGTTTCCCGCTTGAGACACCCTACTCTGGAACAAGGGAAGAGTGTGAGGAGTCCTCCTCTGAGAAGGGAGGAATGGCAGAAAGTGTGTGATGGACTGACTGCAACCCCCATTCCCCATCCACCTATTTCACTGTCAGGAGAAGAGGTAGACAAATCAGGAGTAAAGTTAAGCCTGAGAAGAAGGGCGGGGTGTGGGGAAAGTGTTTTAAGATTTAGTTTGTGTTTCTCTGATGTTATTCTGATTTCATTGGTAATAAATTCATTTTCCCCAAGTCAAGTCTGTTTTGTTCCTGAAGGTAATCGGTGAGTGATCTCTCCCTGTCCTTATCTTGACCCATGAGACTTTCATTATATTTTCTCTCCCCTGTTGAGCTTAGTAGGGGAAATGATAGAGCAGCTTTGGTGAGCACATGGCATCAACTCAGTCCCAACTGTAACCACACAATTAACAATTTATTTTATTAATCTGAAAACACAGGACCAAGACCAATGCCCAGACACCTACCTAGAGAAATAATATGTCTACCAAGGGTAGAACTGGACAGCCTGTAGATGACATCACTTATGAATCAAGACAGAATGAGAAGAGTAGAGGAGAGTGGCAAGTGATGTGGAAACAAAGAAGTCACTTCCCAAAACTAGCATTGTTTGATACTCATGCTTCTGTTAAGACTGTTATCCACTAATTCTAATGCCTTGCTTATCACAAATTATAACGTATGTGGAGGCACTGTCACAGGATCACAGACTTGGAGTTGGAAGAGACCTCTATAGATGTAGTCCAACACCTCCACACCAAAGCAGGTTTACCTAGAGCACATTACATAAGATTGGATTCAGGCAAATGTCTTTAGCACTGTTACTAAACTTAGGGCATTTTCTGATGTCATGGCATCAGAAAATTTTGGTCACGTCTGTATAACAGTTAGGTACATGTTTTTACTTTGACCATTTAGAAAGAAACACAGCTTGCAGATCTAGTTCTGGACTCTCCTGCCAGCAATGTTGCATGTAATGTCTCCTGAGTATCTTCATCCATACTGCTTAAAATTCTGAAATCATAGAATTGTAGGGGTTGAAAGGGACCTCTGGAGATCAAGTCCAACCCCTCTGACAGAGAAGGATCACATGAAATATCTTGTCTCTAACAGAACAGTACAGAACCTGCAAATTCTTAGTGTTCTGGGCATTTATCAACAAATTATATACAAAACCAAAAAAAAATCAAATACATAAATCAATTAAAGTGGAAAACTGAAGTGAAGAGGACCCTGAACATTCTGAGGATTTTCAACATCAAGATATACTTCTCAAATGGAGAACACGAAAATTTGTGTGATATGTATATACCCTACATCCACTGGAATTTAGGGTTTGGCAAAAATTAAGCTACAAAATGAACTAATCTGTATTCAAAGTATATTAATTTTCATAGCCGTTCAGTTGCCAGGCACTTGATCTGAGATTCATCATTCTCCCTGTAAGTACATTTCATTACTTCCTTTTAAGGTTACAAAGATCATTTCCATAATATATTGATTTGCTAGTCACTTGGTCTTCCTCAGCTACAAGAACTGTTTCTCCCCTAGAGCTGACGATAAGAACTTTGAACACCTGATAATATCAGCATCATTTTTTTCTGGCATGTTTTACTACTAGTAGTCCTGACTACTTATGAATTTCATTATTGCCAAAGTGAAAATTACTGAATGAATTATTTCTGTGTCAGATTGCAACTAATGGCACATTTATATATTTTATTTACATGTGTCTTTTTATAGGTTGTTTGTTTTTTTTTTTTTAATATCTTCAACACTGTGGCAGAAAATATACACCAAATTAAAAGATAGAGGGGCTACAATTGCTGCTTCAATAAAAAGGGACATAATTTTCACAGCTTTATTATGGTTACAGAATGACAATTAATCCATCATTGGGCAATCTTAGTAGGTTTGGTTTTGGTGGAGTTTTAAATGTGTTTAATGCTCTGATGATTCATGCACCAGATTGACAGTATTGTCAGCACTAACGATTGTTTTGGGTGCAATAATCACTTATGCTAAATATATTCTTCTCCCTCATTGAAAGGAAACGTTCATCCAACTTATCCTCAGAAAATGGATATTTGCAGAGATGGATTGTGACTTTGTAGTTTTTCAGCTGACCCTTTAGAATGGAGTAACGCTTTGTTTCACATTTTGTGATACAGATCTCAAGTACATCATCCTTAACAGAGCAATCCCAGTCAAGATTTTGCACATCTCCCTGAATAAATTCAATAAGCACTCACATCTTCCATCATTCAAATATTCGTCACACATCAGCTTGGTATCTGCCCAGGAAAATTTAGAATACTTTACTGTTTCCAAGTGAAAAAAAAAAAGTTGGATTTTTTTAATGTAATATTAGTAACTGGAAAGCATTAACTTGCCAAAAATTTTCTTCTTGTAAACAAAAGAGCTTTGTTAAAAACTCCTGAGAAACATTTCTGATTTTTACAGATGGCCATCAAAACTGGAGAAGCAGTAGCCCTGCCAATAACCACTATTGATCAAAGGGCTCACATAAACAGTAGGAGAACCACATTCAGGTCCCAGTCCTGCTTAGTTTTGCATTCGCGAGGCAGGCTTCCCTCCATAAGCCATTCATTATCTTAGGAGTAGTCCCCCCAATCTCTTCTACTAGAATGATTTGACCTTATATGAATTAATTCATAAAAAACATAGAATCGTAGGGGTTGGAAGGGACCTATGGAGATCAAGTCCATCCCACCTGCCAGAACAGAATCACCTAGGACAGGCCACACAGAAACAGATCCAGGTGGGTTTTGAAAGTCTCCAGAGAAGGAGACTCAACAGCCTCTCAGGGCAGCCTGTTCCAGGCTCTGTCACCCTCACAGTAAAGAAGTTTCTTCTCGTGTTGAGGTAGAACTTCCTGTTTTCCAGTTTTTAGTCATTGCCCCTCAACTTATCCCATGGCACTACTGTAAAGAGACCGGCCTCTTCTACTTGACACCCACCCTTCAGAGATTTGTAAACATAAGATCCCCTCTCTCAGTCTTCTCCAGACTAAACAGCCCCAGGTCTCTCAGCCTTTCCTCATAAGAGATGTTCCAGTCCCTTCATCATCTTCATAGCCTCCATTGGACTCTCTCTCATATTTCCCTGTCCCTCTTGAACTGGGGAGCCCAGAGTTGGACACAATACTACAGATGTGGTGTCAGTAGGGCAGAGTAGAGGGGAAGGAGAACCTCCCTCAATCTGCTGGACACACTCTTAATGCACCCCAGGATGCCACAGGCCTTCTTGGTCACAAGGGCACATTGATGTCCCATGGATAACACCACCACCAGGTCTACAAGATCCTTTTCCATGGAATTGCTTTCCTGTAGGCCAACCCCTAATCTTGCAGCAGACACAAATAGAGGTTTTCCATAGTCCGCATGAACACTATAACTATAAAATTAACACTTCTCTCTAGCACAATAGATATTAAATAGGTAACTATTTAAACAGTAAATGGAAAAAATTTAAGACACAAAAGAGGAAACATCTCAGTATCCCAATAATTAGGCTTCTGAAAGCTGGAAGCCGTTAGTTTCTCTGCCAATGAAAGATCTGTTCCGATACAGAACAGTACAGTGTTTAAGTCCCAGACTTACTGGTAAAGACTTTTATTACACAGAGGAATAAACAGCAACTTGTTTCATGTCTCTTAAATTGTGGTGAGCATACATGGAACATAGGTTACTGTGCTCGACACTGCATACAGAATAATATTGCTCAGTTCCACACTGCTCCCGACACAGATTACCTACTCAGTAGAAAAATAACATACACTTGCTTATTTTACTATGGCTTCTAGAAAAGGGCTCTGATAGAATCATTATGTTTCACATGATTCAACTGAGACCAATCAGCACCTAACTATGATGGAGTTCTGGAATTTTCTCTCTTAGGGCAGCAGAACGATATTTCCAAAATAATAGCTAAACTCTGGTCACACATAACAAATCATGGAACCAAAGAATCATTTGATTTGGAAGAGACCTCCAAGATCAAGCCCAGCACTGCCAGGTCACCACTTGAATATGTCCCCAAGTGCCACATTTGCACATTGTCTTGGAGTGATTTTTGTCCTGGAATTTATCCTATGTCGTCTGCCCATGCCCAGAGAAATGAATTTCATGCCTGTCTATGTCTTTAAACTGAGTCTGAGAGGGGAGAGGAGAAGTTCTGTTTTGTTTTTTTTCTTTCCTCAAGGTTACAGTTTTTTTCTGTTGTTTTGGGAAAGTGATAACGAGGAAGACAGAGAGAGGGAGGAGGCACTTTTTATCTGGCTTCTGGCGGCTCTCAGCTCGGTCCCCTTCGACAGACAAGAGACGGAGTTTTTTTTCTTTCCTCCTTCTGGGATTTTGGTTTCTTCTTTTTCCCTCTTCTGGACTTGGAGTATCAGAACATCGGGCTTCACTGGGAAGTTTTTTTCACCGTCCTGCAGGGGGGTTTCCCCGGACGGACGTCTTCCCAACTCCGGGAGGAGAGAGGCCACACTCAGAAAGACTTTGTTCCAGGTTTTTTCTTTCTCTCACAGATAGCAATTTACTTGTCTAGCATTATTGTCCTTTTCTTGTGTGTTTTTGTTGTCTTGTTAAATAAATTTTTTTTTCTCTTTTGTTTTTCCCCTTCACTTTCCTCCGGGGACATTTTCTTTCGCGAACCTGGGGAGGGGGGGGAGGGGCCTGCTTTCCATCAGGGGATATTTCCTCCCCTGAATTTGTCTCGAACCGGGACACACATATTTTAAATCCCTTCAGGAATGATGATCCCTTTACCACATCCCTGGGTATCCTGTTTAAGTGCTTTACAAGTGATGCGAAGGATTTTTTCCTCATATCCAATCTAAACCATCCCTGTCACAATTTCAGGCTATTTCCTTTTGTCCTGTTGCTTTTTACTTGGGAGAACAGACTGAGAGACTTGGGAGAACAAATTGGGGGGTACTCAGTACCAAAGAAGGTGCCATTCCTTCTCTCCCTGCTAATCTGTATTCAAATTAGACCTTCAGCTCTTGCAACAGATATACTACAAAGGAACTACAACAACAATCTACTCTCAAAACCAGCTTATATGGTTTAATTTCCCTGCAGTGAACTTGATACATGCAATTGGAAAATAGCTTTCAGAAACAATGCTTGCCTTTTTCATCCTTGCACTGATATACAATATATTTATATTTGTGGTGCAGGAATTTTTTTCTTTCAGTCTGATAAAAATTTCATGATAGAATTAAAAAGAACCAAGCTCCAAGCTTAGAATTACATAGTACTTAGTTCAAGGGGATGTGTACAGAATGACACACTTGTTTATGCTTTTCTTCTTACGGCAGAGGATTCTTCATTTAGATATGCTGCATGAAAAATAGATCTTCCGCTTCTGGTAAAATTAAGTGTTACTGATGCATGCATTTTTCCTGAAGTCTGTTTTTGATAGACATCTATTACATTGAATCATTCTGGTTTTTATCAAGCTTAGCACAACTAAATGTTGACAATAAAAGGAACATTATAGATAAATATTTTTAGCCAAGACTACAGTGCGGGGGCAGAAATCACTCAGTCATTAAAATAATCCAGTTAACCTTGTACAGGTGCTCTAGTTCTTTAAAAATGCAGCCTACCTGATCTATTGTACTAACCACAAGTGAATAAACCTACATAACAAACCTAGTTTATTATTTCATGTTGATTGTCACATGACAATAGACACTGACTGCACAGAATTCATATGAAAATAAAATCTGCATTTAACCTTGGAGAAGTCCATGAATTTCATTGACCCATTCCTGCAGACAGCCACTGAGATGTACTAGGCTAATCTTCCTGTTTTTAACAGCTTGTTCAGCCTGATCTAAACAAAAGAGGAATTTGCAAGGCATAAAACAAATAAACACCTTTATTTGCAGTAAGGAAAGTGGATGCTCTACCAATGCTTTCACCTGAATAGCATCAACAATGCCGAAGAGCCAACTACAGATTTAAGTAAGTGTATTTAATGGAAACAATGTTATGTCTCTAAACCACTCATATCTTGAGTTAACCAGCACCTGTCTCCACATACACAGCACCACTAACTGTCCACACAGGAACCAAAAATCTGGAACTAAATTTATAGTTACACATATTTACTAAGATAATGGAAGAAGGTATGAGTGAAATAGTTGTCTGCTGCAGCTTCCAAAAGTCCAGTTGACTCGTGTTGTTCAAGCAACTTTGTTTCTGTACATAAAAAAACAGCTGAACAAGAAAACAGTATTTCTAATAGCTACCTCTTACTTTCTCGCCCAAACATACAAACTTTCAATTACAAGCGGGCTCAGCTTTCAGCAGAAATAGTGACCACAAATTTGTGTTTTGCACTAAAACGCTTCAAAAGCATTTCTTCCTAACTCTGATACTAAAATGTGTATTCACTGTACCAAAAGCATGTATGCAAAGACTATTTAACAAACAGGGGAGCAGCCAAAGTAATTTAAAGAGATGGGGAAATAGGAGTCTTTACAGAAGGGCTACAAAGCTAACCATATCCAAAAAGTTCATCTATGTTCTGCAACAAATGAACAATTCTCGTGATTGCTGGTTAATGTATTTTTTGAAATATACTAAAAACAGACCCCACCTAACTTATATATTTTACACAGTCTTATGAAATAAGATCGTTAAATTGAGACCAAAAGCCCCAAGATTTGCAAGTGTACTCATTGCTTGTTCTGCCCTGAGCAATAAAATTCCTTAGTCCTGCTATGTTATGACAGAATACGTTCATTGTTCCGCTCCAATGAGACAAAGGGGAATCCATCTCGTCACTACCCAAAAAAAGGACCACAAAACCACTCCAATATTTAGAAATTCATTTGTCTCATTCTTATTCACGCATGCAACAAAGCAGTTACAAAAAATGAAATTAAAATGTAAAGTGCCAGAGAACGGTAGGCCAAACAGCTTTAGATTTCTGTGACCGGCAATTATAATGCAGACAATCCATGCAAGCACTGCCTTTGGCAGCGTTACAGAGAAACTCTTTAAAAGCATTAAATGGCTTATGAGACAGGAGATGGCAAAGAGGCAGAAGGCACTAGAAAGCAAGAGTGTGTTGTTCATACCAATAGTGTCAGTTCCATCTGAGGAACAGCACTGTGTGAGCTCACCCACATGACAATTTACACCTCGGCAAAAGGCAGCTTGCATAAATAAGAATAACTATCGTTTACTTGGAATAGATAAAATGCATATTCAGCTACCAGCATCTAAAAAGTAACTCAATTATTCTTTTGCTCAGATCAACAATTAGCATGTTAAGAACCTTGTTCAAAACAGTATTTGTAGAATGAAATAAGGAGTCTTTCTTTGCTGCCGTCCACCTGAGAAGACTTGTGTCTCATTCAGGGCTCTACTCTTCACTATGTACAGGGTCACAGTATCTGTCAGAAGCTAAATCCAGAACAAAAGCTCACATGAAAGCGGTGTTGTAGAAGAGCTGCTTGGAACAAGCCTCTCTGATCCTATACAAGATCATAATAAATCTGCATTTTGGGTAGCTATTGCTGTCTGTTTTGTGGTTGCCTTCCCTCCATGACACTACCCCATAAGGAAATTCTGTATTGTGACTTTTCCCCCCCTGCAAGTCAGGTAATCTCCATGTCTCAAGGAATGACCTCTTCAGCTAGTCAGCACGAGGAACACTGTTTGGCAGTCTATACAGCTAGTTGAAACTGCATACAACATATACAGTTAGCCAGTGTCCACTAGATTGTATAGTTAGTGAAAACCGCCAGTTGAAATTGCTTTTCAGGGGAATAATGCAGTTTCATAATTCCACTGACCTATGCTGTGTCAGGATATCTAACTTTGTAACCAGCATGCTTTTTCCCCCTACAGGTTATGATTTCATTCCTGGACATAACGAATGGAAGTAAATAAGTGTGAAGGTTGTTAGTACATGGCTAGTAAATAGATATGATTCTGAAACAATCATAGAATCTTAGGCACCTTTTGGTCAAAAGAGATCTTTAGGATTATCAAGACCGATCATTAACATAACACTGCCAGGTCACCACTAAACCATGTCCCTGTGCATCTCATCTACATATCTTTTAAATAACTACAGAAATGGTGACTCCACCACCTCCCTGAGCAGCCTGTTCCAATTCTTGACAACCCTTTCAGCATTGAAGTTTTTCCTAATGTCCACCTTAAACCACCCCTGACCCAACTTGAGGCTGTTTCTTTTTGTCATATCACTTGTTATCTGGGAGAAGAGATCAACCCCCACCTTGCTAAAACCTCTTTTCAGGTAGTTGTACAGAGTGATAAGGTCTCCCCTGCGTTTCCTTTTCTCCAGGCTAGAGAGAAGGTGAAACTTTGGTCAAATATTATGAGAAGAGTATTTTGTATGGTCATGGCTATCTAGACAGAGATTGTGAAAGGTCAAAGCATCCTAGACCAGAAACACACCTGGTTCTAGTCATAACTTTATTAAACTCCTTGACAGCGTTCTACCCTTAAAAATGGAAAGTGCTTCAATAGCCTCTGAGGACTGATAGACTGTTGGGTTTTTGCCAAGTCTATAAAGAGGACACAAGAAGGCAGTGTCCTTTGTTCATAAGGTCTGCAAGGCTGCTGGAGTGCTGGTGAGGAAATGGAGGCTGAAGTGCAGAGTCTTTTTCCTCTTCATCGTTTGAAACCCGCACTATGTTGACTGAGTCAAAACACACATTTTTTTACCTCACCAGGAAATGAGAGATAGACCCTCTAAACAGTTTTGGGTATTAGTTTTTTATAGGGATAAGCTCAGACTGGCAAATTGCCGACAGGAAAATTTTGTTCAGTTTGAGAGAGACCAAAAACCACATCCTACACTGAATTACAAGACATAGACATACCATGAGTTTTGGTTGTTTGTTTTGTTGTTTGGTTTTTTTCTTTGATAAAGACAGCAACGTGTTAAGTAACAACAAACAGACTCCTCTAGATCCTCAGTATTTCAAGTCAGAATAGAAATGTACCTTTTGCATCATTCCCCGTGTTGGTAAAATCATTAAACTGGAATTTAACCTCTGGTAAAAAGCATGGCCTCCATTGGTTGTTTCATGTGGGCTTAAGCACCAGATCACTTTTTTCCACCTCGTAATTACTTTAAACCTATTATTTGGAGCGAAGCTTAAATGATCCAAAAAGCCTCCAAAGAGATTTTACTAAAGAACAACCATAAATCAAACACAGATAATTTGCACAAAAAAAAAGTACAGAGGTGCTGAGATCAAATTCATTAAAGTCTATAGTTTCTGATCAATCCTTCCTCCATGACAACTCAAAAATACTATTTCAGAAGTATCTCTACATCGTGAAGCTTTAAGAAACACTGTGTCAGTATTTTTTTTTTTCTCCTTGAGTTCAAAAATATGAAGAATCAGCATATTTGGATATATATATCAAAAGACAAGCTCAAATGGAATTATTTGAAAGCACGAGGAAGACGAATACTTGAAAAGTTAAGTGAAACTACTATCACCTTCTTAGAAGAGACATGATTCAGGTTTTGGTACAGCTAAGTATAAATACTGTATTTCTGAAATGAGAAATAACTACATACTGCTTATTTTCCACCTTTAGAAATGCTTTTTTATAAAAAGTGGATCTTGAAGCTAAGTTTTGCTGCATGCTTTTATAAACATAACAAATTCTAAGCAGAATTAATGTCTTGAAGTTCGCCAAGCTGAAGCTTGTGTAATCTTCCTCTAAAATGCCAGGAGTCAAAGACATAATTTATCCTCTCCATATGAAAGCTTAATTGATTTCTATTAGCTTGATATCATTATTCATAAACCTTCATAATACCTTCCCAGTCTACACTAAAGTCAGAATTAAGAAGTCCCTCAAACATTCTTGTAGGCAGTTAAGTTAAAAACAACCAGAAAAAAAATTTAAATGTGAATTTAATGTCTAAAGCAATTACTTATCTTTCTGTGGATAATTTTTTAGTTGCATGGATATAAATAGGCACAAATAGATCAAACTCCAGAATTTAACAAACACAGGAAATATTACTTATCTCAGATTCTTCCAAATCCACACAGAACTGAGTTGCTTCATCACATTTCTGTTGCACTCAACGCAACCATCAGGGAGACAAGAGTATGGGAAGGGGGGCCCTGGTAGAACAGTCTTGGATCTTTTAGTATTGTTGTCTCAAACTGGTTTTGTCTAATATGATCTTGATTAACATCTGTTCCCAAAAAGACTGTCATCTCATAGATTTATATAAACTATAATTCTGACAGTATCTAAACCTGTCTTTTAAAAGAAACTGTCCAATTGTAGCATCTCACTTCCACAAAATGTTTCCTGTGTTCTTACATGTTCTTATATGTCCCTGGAGAAAAATCAATCAATCAGTAGGGTGCTTGTTAACCAAGTAAAATACACCAGCAAAGGAAACTGAAGCAGTGAACGTTTAATACATTGTGAAATCTGTGATTAACCAGAATGCTTGTATCAAACCGTTTAAGCTATTTCAGTCAAGGGTTTTCTACAAACATTTTAAATTAGTTTAAACAGCAATTTTTAGAGAAAATGTCTTCCAAATTAGAATGAAAACTTTGCAATCCAGAAAGTAAAACCAAAATCTTTTAAATTCATTAAGTCTTGGATGTACACATTAAAGTTGGGTCAGCCTCTCTCAGGCAAATGATAGCTCATCGGATAGGTATTTGCCATACTGGCATCCTACCAGAGAAAATTACCAAAGAGCAAGCAGATTAAACCAGAGCCACAATTTTGAAGTGCTAGAACACTGATACAATGGAAGGTTTTTCTTAGCTTGTGCATTTACAATCTGTAAGCTTCAGCTACATCTAAGACTTCTTTTATATATAAAATTTTTTATTATAAAAAGTTTTTCTTCAGAATACCTAGCACAAAATTGTGAACCTGTAATAAAGCCCAGCTGTTAGTAGTATCTACAAAAGGCAAAGAGAAACAGCGGAACTTTTAGGAACACCCAATCAAGCTAGTTACATTTCTTGCACTTCTATCTATCCCATCTCAGCTCCTTCCTTTGTGAGCGTTAGTAGATATGAGTAATAAAATGGAGAACTCTCCAGCACATAAAATCTCACGGGCCCGATTACACAGAAATAAAATGTGAGAGCTTTAACTTAAAGGAGAATAAAATAGAACACAGTCTATACCCAGACTATAAGACAGTTTTTCCAAGTGAGCCTGAAGTCAGTGATTTTTGGTTCAGGCTCCAGGATTCCTTTAAGAATTTGGCAGTCCTCATCCCTGTGCTTCTGTACTGATCTACCATACACAATAAAAGGAGTAACCACAGATTACCAGTATTAGAAAGCCCATTTGTTAGACAAGGGAAAGTAGAAAGGCTAAAAAAAATTTTGAAAAGAGGTGAAAAAGATTAGCAGTTGCATACTGCACCACCATATTTATATTACATAAATGTGACATTAGAAAGAAGTGTTTAAAATGTTCATAACAAAACAGCATATGAATTCATACAAATAGTGTCAACACTGTAACATGTTTGAAATGAACAGTTATGTATACAGAACAGTTAGTGCATTATTTAACAGTTACAAACCAAAATCCAAACTTGAGAAAGGTTTACTGTTGTAACATTTGGTCTACTGAGTTTCATTTTAGAGATAGTTGGAAAAGGTAGCCCAGAGCTACTAATCACCCTTATTCGTCCAGGCACAAGTCAGATTTCAGAGTGCTGAAGAGCCAGATCTTACTCATACATTAATCAGATGAGATTGGTTTCCTCCACTGTTTTTACCCTTCTAAATTAGAAAATTATTACATCTAGAAAATAAACAGCATTATAACAGCAGCGCAAACACTGAAATGACTCAAAGACTCATAATTTCAGATGGTAATTGTAGAGAGTTGCTTAGTTCATCGATAGTTCACTAGAAATAATAATAATATACCAAAATCTTCCCTCCATTATATCTTTGAGTACTACCACCAAATGAAAGCATTATTTAGCAGAAAGTTAATCAAATTCGATCACTTGAAAATGCCTTTTAAAAATTAAATTTGACGTAGGAAGTACCTTTCATGTTTTGATTTGTATTTAATAATTGCACTTAGTATCGCTATTAATTTTAACTAATGTGCATTTTGACATAACATTTCGTTCACTGCTGCATCCATTTTCACTGCTTTTGGATTATTTTATATTGCAGAGTTGTTGATGTTTACTCTTCTGAAATACAGCAAATGCAGTAGAACCTCAATAAATTATTTACATTTTTAAAGACCAAAAGCTTATTAACAGTTGCCTGGAAGAGTATGTTTGTGTTTTGCTCTGAAGCTGAAAATGTAAATTAACATCTTCTGGCCTGATTCTTTTCTCACTCTGTCAGTGTCTTTCTCAGTTAGAATGGTTCAAATGAGATAAATCAAGCCCAGGGCGTACGAAGACCTCCAAGAATAATCCCCTTAACGTCTTCAGAAGTCTCCATCGAACTTCAGTTTTCAGTTGCTTCAAAAGAAAAACGCTGCAGACACTTACAACAGTATCAATATGGAGAAAAAAGTCTCAGTAATAGATGTTCCTGCCTCATGGTTTCAAAGTGTAGAGCTACAACGTACATGGGACGACATCTTCAGCTGTATTGGTTACAGAGGGGACATGAGAGGCACATAGAAGATAAAGGTGTGCATATCTTTGATCCTGATACTTCTACTACTCTAAAGAAAGTAAAGAACATGCTGCTGAAGTTAATGAAGCTTTTACCAGCAGTAAATTAAAATGAACAGTAACTGATCTAACGTCCAAAATATGAACAGAAAGATCCAGTGGCAAAGGGTTATTCATTTTTTCTTGTTTTGGCAGCAAGGGAGAATTTAAACATATTTATTTTCTATAAGAATATTTAATTTGCATATAATTTTCTCACAACAAGAATTAAGAACAGCTTAAGATAGCATGAAATTTTAGGGTATACTAATGATAGATCTCATGTTACAAGTAATTCCCTTCTAAAGAGGCCATTGGTGTTCTAGCTCTTCAAAGAAGCTTAAATTTCATCACAGTCCATTCCTTTGCAAATAAGTATATTTAACAGTTAAGGCAGTGGTATTGCTTTCATACTCGTGACAAGTTAGAGAAATTCTGACTAAAAAAACAGAAACTGACAGGCCCTATACATACTTCAATGAACAGGGAAAGCTGCGTTAAACAGGTAATGCTGGGTGGCAATACTTGTCTGCTACACCCACTCCCTGTCAGCACAAGCATTTGCACAGCCATAGGATAAAATGATTCAGCTTACAAAAAATTACACTTGAAAACTGTTACAAGATGCATTGAGTCTCCTGTCCAGTTAATTAAGCAACTACCCAAACACTCGTGCTGACAAAGTTCACAAAAAGTACTGAATGGCTGTGTGAGAAGAGAATGCCAACTTTCCTCAGGTTATAGAGTTTAATTATGACACCCCCAAGCACACACCTCACTCAACACTTAGAGTAAATGGAAGATTCCTTCCCATTCCAGAGCTGACAACATTTAAGTGAGATGGATATTCCAGAGCTTTCAAGTGGCTAAGGGACTCAAAATCCAATACATGACAACACTACCCAAATCTTCTCTTTTTGCCACAGGAAATAGCAACATTAAGTATTTTGTGAAATATTACAGAAATAATGAATTTGGAAGAATACCCTTATAGAAAAAAAGATGACACCTACTGCAAAAGTCTATGCTGGGAAAAAGCTTTCCTCAGTATTATAATTCAGTAGTGCCCCTCCACTTCCAGTCATGAAAAAGAAAAATAATTTAGAAAAAGAAGAAAATGCTAAAAAGAAATTTCCCACTACAAAAAGGGGAGAAAATATTCTCAGATCACATATCCAGATTACAAACCACAAGATATCATTGTATCACTTTGTGGTGTCCTGGTTTGAGTTAGAACAGAACTAATTCTGTTCAGTGATTTTACTTTTCAGATTCTCTTCTATCTGCACTTTCTGAGGTTAATGGTGTTTTTTCACAGGCAGCACCTGTTTCTAGTAGTGATAATGCTTGATGTTTAGAGTTACTGCCAAGGACTGGTGTGCAGACCAAGG